>JAYESA010000020.1:46542656-47050806 GCA_036927795.1 Iris macrosiphon | reverse complement strand
ACAAGACTATAGAAATTTTCTACCGTCCAGAGAGACAGTCGCGATTCAGGACTGTATAAATTTTCTACAGTCCGGACAACATACAAGGCTATAAAAAATTTCTACAGTTCTGATTGGATCCAGAATTTATAAAAATTTTGACAGTCCAAAATGAACTACATATTTTTTTTAGTACTGTCAAAAAAAATTTGACAGTCCAATATATTGGTATGACTATCAAAAATTGTAACAGTCATACAAAAAAAATTGGACAACTCCGAGTAATATTTGTAGTGCCTTTATTAAATAATCAAATTCTATGAATTATGTTTCAGCTGATTCATACAGATCTAATGATCGATTTTTTTTTCTCAACAGGATACCACTGAGCAGATATCTGCCGTAACGTTGCGGTCGACTTTTTCTTCTTCTATCGGTGTAGTTTGAGAGTAAGCTGAGAATTTGATGCGAGCATCAGTCTAAGAGCTACTGAGCTCAACCACAAACACAATTACAATCTAATTCAACATAGGAGACGAGACTTTTGTGTTGCTGTCGATACTAAGTGACATTGACATTGACAACATAAAAGACCACTCGATACACTTTACTACTTCTTGCAAAGGGAAGATATGGGTTTCATAATCGAAGAAGTTTGTAATGAATGTCTCCCTTGTCATCGAAATTTCAATACATATTGGTTAAGGTTAGAGAAGTTACTGAAAGTTGGTTTCCTCCTGAAATCATATGAATTTTTTCTTTTTTCTTTTTACTTCTCAATGAAATCATTCATGATAGTATTTGTATGGTTACTTGGAAACAGTGTATGAATACCAAAAACACACTGGTGGCTTTGCAGGTTGGAATGCTAAAATCCCGGGCTAAGGCAACTCTACTGACTTTAATTTCTTTAAGGCTTAATGAAGAAATTGTATTAAAAAAAAAAAAAAGACTGGTAAAAGAATGTTTAGGATGAAATGAGGAAGTTTCCGAGATAAGCAATACTGAAGACACAAACTATCGGGAAATCAGCAATACAGGTTAACACTCTGGAGCTTTACATCTTCATAGATTTACAGTTGTGGATGGAGAAGAGGAAGAAAAGAAAAGAAGTAGAGATTTCCTTGCTTTATTAGGAAAAAAAAAAAAAAAACCCTACCATTCATCCCTTCCTGGATCGAGGGCGTTAAACATCGCTCTAAATATTTAGACAAATGATAAAAGCACTACAAAAATTGATAAGTATTATCGACTCTTAGCAGTCCTGTGCATATTCAGTCTTGTGCATGCATATCCATGACTGCCAGTCCTGAATATGAACCAGATTGTCAAATGTTTGACAATCCTAGGTCTATCAAAAACTGTGATAGTCCCTAACAATTTTTGTAGTGCCATTATCATTTGCCAATATTTATACGTTTGTCAAGTAGACGACTGCTTATAGGCCAAGTCAAGAACTTGTTACTGTCGTGAGATGGATCTTCCAGCAAAGTAGAACAGCCATAACCTGTAAAAGCACGATTCCTATGGTCACACCCAAGCGATATCTTCTAATATAGGATTATTTAGTTTTAAGATCTCGTATAATATTCGAAAAGCGATATCTTCTAATATAGGATTATTTTGTTTTAAGATCTCGTATAATATTCGAAATTTGCGTTTAGATATCCATATTGTCCAGAAAATGAGACGGTTGACTTGGACTGATCGTTAGATCTCTTTTAGGTCTCCATAAAATTTGAAATTTGTATTTAGGTCTTCATTTCGGAAGGTCAGCCCAAACCAATCCTCAAGACGAGACCTAAATCCTCTTCTGGACACAAATTTTAAATATTACACGATACACTACAACTAAATAACCCTTTAATATGGCAGTTATGATTCTACCCTTGTTTGCAATGATTTTGATTTCAAATTAACCAAACTAGATTTGTGTAGCAGTTATTTTGAATAGTAACTCATTGATCTAAAGTGCGCAGCAATAACCACAACATATTAGAAATCTCTATACAGAAAGAGAGGAGACATTATAAAGGAGACGGAGAAACTAAAGAAGATCATCAACATAGTTAGATTACTATATCATTCAATACTTGGGACAAGATCTGTGTTCAAATATACGTGCGGCCGAATGTGACAATTAACGTGTACAAATAACGCAAAACCCTCAGAGTGTGCGGCAAAGAAAAATTAATTAGGAATGGTATCATTCTTAAGTTCATACTCTGAAAGAAGTAAAGAGCACTTTTTCATACCCAGAACCAATAACGATATATGTGAATAATAGTAACCAACAGAAGTTAAATTGATAAAGGTACCTGATGATTTACCTATGTCAGTAAAGAAGCTTCTGATTGTGCCCAAGGAGTACGACGACAATAGGTGACCCCAGAGATGCAGGAGACAGAATGATATCGCAGGGTTATAAGCCAGACTATAAAGAGGGAAGACCAAGCACAATCACCAACTAGCATTATTTTTCAGACGGCGATAAGAACACAGTAAGTACACAGTAAGTACTATGATGAAGTTGCCTGCTGTGCCAGCTGAGCTTATTTTACTGGATCTGAAAAGGTTAGGAGAGAACTTGGAGACGACTATTTACGACATAAGAAATATGCAATATTACATAGATATAAAGGTTAACTATGGAAGTACGAACAAAAAACATATACCTGCAACTGAAAGTATGATTGTTGAATGTAGGAAAAAAAGATACTCTGAACATCCTTGAATGAACAAGTTTTAAGCCCTAAAACTAAGATCAGCTAAAATACCTCCGAATTGGCTACAACTACAAGACCTAAGCAAATATCAGTTTACACTGAGAGTGCAAGAAAATGAAAAGTAATAAATAAAAATGAGTTAAAGGCAACAGTTTACCTGAATTCCATGCATCGGGTTTTAAACAAAATCCGGGATGCAGTTTTCAACATCGCCAAAAAATATATGTATATGATTCACATGCATTTTCATTATTATCAAAATTATCTTCAAGAGGACTAATTTAGAAGCAATCATATGGAAGCTCAACCATTTTCCCTTGAATTGCCACAGGATCAGCAGTGATCACTCCAAAATCAGTATGAAGGCATGCAGGGTCGACCATGTTCCTTGACATCATTTTTCTTTTTGGTACATGATTCATATCATTCATATGCATATAATATTTTTGAGGATGCAAAATCACCTACAATTATGTGGTGGTGGTGGTGGTGGTTGTTGGGGGGGGTGGGGTGTGGGGGGGGGGGGGGGGGGGGGGGAGGTGGCTACTGTAATTAGAGTATTGATTTTATTAGCATGTTTTTGCAAACCACTGTCACTGACTTGCAAGAGAAAACCAATCAGATAACTGAAATCATAAATCAAATCATATAAAAACCAAAGCTAATGTTGATACAAGTTACAACCACGGATACATGCTGTCAATTTTGCACAAATTAATAATAAATCACTAACTGAAATCAAATCAATCAGAAGAAAATCATACCCAGAAAGAAAAAAATCAACACTTCCTTTTCTTTCTAGCTGTTCATGGTGTTTTGAATCCAAGTCCTACGACTTCTCCTCTGAGGTTCTGTTCTCTGAATCCGATAGCCGGATCTCCTCAATCATCCGAATCACCTCCTCTATCTTGGGTCGTTGATCCGGAGATTTAGTAACACAAGCCATTGCAATCTGTAGCATTTGGACCATCTCTTCCTCAATGTTTTGAAACCTCATGAGATCCACATCGAAAACTTCAGATGTCCACTCCTCTCGGACTACAGATTGGACCCATCTTGGAAGATCCACAACGTCATCGCGCCCTGGTGACTGGATTGGAGCTTTCCCAGTTAGTAGTTCCAGTAGGAGAACACCGAAGCTATAGACATCGGATTTCTGAGTGAACTTTCGGATCTCAATGGTTTCAGGTGCCCGGTAACCAACCACCACCCTTGAGGGTGTGGCAGAAGAGTTCATCATTGGGGCCAGGCCATAGTCAGAGATGCAAGCGTCAAGGTCTTGGGTGAGGAGGACATTGTTCGACTTGATGTTGCCATGAACAAACTTTCCTCCACCTTCTGCATGAATGTGTGCTAGACCTCGTGCTGCTCCTAACGAGATTCTTATCCTGGACTCCCAGTCTAGTGGAGTCTTTCCAGCTCCTCGACTCCCTGTTCATTGTAATTGAAGAGAGAAGGTACAGGAAAAAATAACTTTAGTTTGTAATGAAGCAAAATGAGTAAATTTTGGAAGCAAATGAAGAAAGTTGACTAACAAAAACGAAGTAATGGTCATCAATAAACAGCAAAAAAAGTTAAGCAGCTGAGTTGCATTTCTCCATAGTTTTTACAAAATGATAATTTACAGAAACTTTCATTCTACTGTGTTGTAGTTATTACAGAATACAGAGAAGGGTTGGCATCCCACGAAAAGGCTATCATAAACCTGTGAGATACTATGTGCCTCAGAAATATGATTTGTTGAAATATGATTTTTTTTTTTTTTTTCTTAAGAATAAGGAGAAAATTCCTACAATTGTTTTTAAACCTGGGATTCCCATTCCCAACAAAAGGTCAAACACCATTTTCTGGTCCCCCTTCAGCATTGACAAGTAAAAGTTACACGTGCCACAGACTATTTTCCAGAATTGAATAAAATTAGTCTTTCTAAATATTTTCATATTTAGTCATTATTGCCATTCAAACTGAGACGAACAAGATAGAATCAATTTGTTCTGGTTATGAATGCCTTTAAGCATGAAGGAACTTGAGAAATTTTTCCACAAGCCTAGGAACTTGACATCAATAATTAAACTAAGCTGCAGAGTGCAGAACACCAAAAACAAATATCATCCACACAACATCATGCATGTTTGCTAGTATTGTGGGCTGTAGAAGTGCTGTTGTAACATTGCAGTACAAGAAAGAAGCATCATTAACTACTAGATGCATATGCATAAGTTCACTTTCACCAATTTGCTAAGCTACATACGATAGTCTAGCCTAGCAGTTGAATGTAACAATTCCTTCCATCAAAAATCTTTAAAATGTTCAAACTAAGATTCGATGTTACAAGTATGTAAGTTCTGATTCTTACGAATGCATAAGTCGCCAATGTATTATAACATTGGTATGAATAATGATTATGTAACATGTACTGAAATTGAAAGCAAACGTACCATGCAAGAGTGTTGAGAAGTTGCCGGCAGGGACATATTCAAACACCAGAAGCTTTTCATCCTTGGAGTAGTAATAAGCACGGAGTGGCAGAACGTTTGGGTGCTGACCAACCCTTCCTATTATCTCCATTTGCTGTTCAAACTCTTTCTTTCCAACCACCACCTCTCTCAACCTCTTCACCACCACCGTAGTGCCATCCTCAAGGACAGCCTTGTATGTTGTCCCATAACTCCCTTTCCCGAGTACTTCAGCAGAAGCTCTCAGCAGATCTTCCAGGTCAAAGTTGTAAGCACAGCCCTCGAAGAAGACCAGTTTGTTCTTCTCGGCTTCCTGAACCCCGCTGCTGGACTCCTCCTTAGGTTGCTTGTCACTCCTTCCACCAACCGAAGCCTTCCCCTTTGATGATGCTCCATTTCCTTCTGTATCTCTCTGCCTCTTCACTATGCATAGCAACAGACCAATTGCCAAAAGCAGCAGTATTACCAAAGCCCCAGCAGCCATTGCTATAATGACCCCTAGACTCAATCTCTTCCAGAAGCTTTTCTTGTGCCCTTCCGGAGTTGGAGGCGGCAAGGGTGAAGGTGAAGGAGAAACTCCAGGGCATTTTGCTAGGGGAAGACCACATAGGAAAGGATTCCCCAAGAAGGAGTCCCTGCGGAAAGTTTGGAGAGAATCCGGTATGGAGCCACTGAGGTTATTGTAGCTCAAATTCAAGTGTTTCAGCCTCGGTAGCTTGAGGTCAGGGATGGTACCGGTCAGAGAGTTGTTCTGGAGATACAATGCAGTTAGCACAGTAAGATTTTCAACTGCGAGGGGGATCTCTCCTGCAAAGGAATTGTATGAAAGGTCGAGAAAACTAAGACCAGAAGACAGCTTCGAGGGTATCATTCCTGATAAGTTATTGTGCTGAAGGTAAAGAGAACGCAACGAAGGTATGGATGAGACATCAGGAGGGAGTTTTACGGTGAGGCGGTTGGAACGGAGGCTCAGGACTCGGAGAGCATCAAGCTTCCCGAGAGTGTCCGAAGGGATCGAACCGAGGAGACCGACTCCTGGTAGCCGGAGGTTGATGACTCGGGTTTTGTCCGAATTACACTTGATTCCAACCCAAGAGCAGACAGGGGTGCTAGAGCTCCAGTTGAGTTTCGGACCATGGAGGATTCCTGAGGCGAAAGCAAGGAGAGCTTGCTTGTCAGAAACCAAGTCAGCAGCAATCGGAGTTGAGTTGGAGACTACTAGTAGGAGAAGAAGAACAGGAAGTGATGCAAAGAGTTTAAGGTGATCCATGACCCACAGTTGATGACCAAGAACTCACAAACTCATTTCAAAAGTAGCCCTCCTGTTAAATAATCATGATTAAAAGACAAGAGTAAGTGGATGCTCTGAGCACCAGTAAAAACTAACAAACTAGAATAAATTCAAATTGCACTTTTCAGAAATCATGATAGTGGAAAAAAGAAGAAGCAACATCTCACACTTTATTGTTTTCCCAATGAACAAAAAATTAAATACACAATGACAAAGAAATTACTAGTGTCCATACAAAGGAGAGAAGAATCCACAGACACCAGTTGGACTCTATCAATGAGTTCATCTAAAGCTTAATAATAAGGAAGGGCAGTTGGAGAAACATTGGACAGGGACCACTGCAACAACCAAAACAAGAACAGAGAAGGGGTTTTCTTTGTTGCCAAACTTTTTCTTCTTCTCTAATGAGCTGAATTCCTTTTTCTACCACATTAATACAATTCAGCATGTGGATCACTGTCAAACAATAATAGTAGGAAATCCTTCACAAGGAAAACACCACTCTCCCTAGGACTACTTGCAGAAACTTACCAGCTCGCTAAAGGCACCACCAATGGAAAACAACAGAAAATTTTCTACAGAGTAACAAAGTTAGGTGAAATTCGGGGGAGGATGCCAAGTTTTTGAAAATTAGATGGAGAGGTCCAAATCGCCAGACAATCTGGCGTTTCCACTGATTTTTTTTTAATCAACGGAAAGGCTAGACCGTCTCTCATTTCTGTAGTGAAAATGCCAAACGGTCCGGTGTTTTCCTATCACGTTTTTGCAATTTCACCTATGACAAATTAGTTTTTTGCATATGACAAATTAGTTTTTGCAGTAAAAACCTACCACTCCTCCATCTATTTTTTATTTTCTTCTTATTTATTTTTTACATTTTTTCTTTTTGTATAAAAAAACCTATTTTGAGAGAGAATATTGAGATGTCTTGAATCATAACTCATCTGCGTGTCCCTAGTGATCCAATTAGCCAGCAACTTGTATTCCTGGATCTGTTAACAGAGATCAAGGGGGAAGTGCCCCTTGTGGGTCTAGTATAGCTAACAGAAATTTTCATGTGTCATATTATGTTTTAAGGATATTTTAGAGATTTCATCTGCAAATGAGTATGTATATAAACTCATGTTCTAGTGTTGGACTGTGAGAAAATATACATTTGTCTCCTCTTGTATAATCATGTTTATTCATCTAGTGAATATCGATTTGTCGTTGCATGTGGAAGTAACTCAATTCAGGCAACCATGGGTTGAGAGTTAAAAAAAAATTCTCAGTTTTTTTTTTTTTTTTGGACTTATTAAGTCTGCAACCTAATTTGCCATGGGAAAATTGGACAAAATTGCAATGAGGACATCAGACGGTAGACAATTTGGCGTTTTCGTTGATTTTAAAAAAATCAGCTATAACACCAGACGGTCTAGCAAGATGGAATCAGCATCTAATTTTCAAGAACTTGGCATTATTCACCGAATTTCACCTAACTTTGTTAACTTGTAGAGAACTTTCTATGTAAACAAAGCAAATGCACCAGGACGGGAAAAAAAAACTTTGACTAGTGGTCTAGTACACTTGAATATTTTTGACACTTTTGCAGTTTATACTCTAATATTTTTGTGTGCACTTTGTTACCTTAATTTTTTGTACATTACCAAAAGCGGTCACGTGTTTTACAAATGACTCTGTAAAGCATAGTTTGGATGGTAGTTTGGGACATTTATTGTGCTAGCATTCAGAGTCAACTGCATTCCAAATCGGCCCTAAGTGTGACGGGAGGTTATCATAGGGTAGTTAAGTGCGGAGCTCGTAAATTCATGCTAGCAAAGTGCACATAAAGATAATAATGAGTAGTTCAAGCTGCAAAAGTGTAAAAGTTGAAGGTATAAAATTGCAAATTAACCAAAAACTTTTTTTTTTACTAAAAAAAAGGCTTGCAAAGTCCTTAATGAAGCATAATTTGGAGACATTGGTGCCCAAAAAGAGGGAATAAACTCGCAAAAGGCCATGACAAAAGCTCACAGAGCTAAAGACATTGGACTTCACTACTACACCATTAAAGTAATGGGTCATGGTAACATGCACCAGCCTGGATGGCTCACGTTAGCCTCACTCACTAAACAACATAGATTACAACAACGTACTTAACTACATTAAACAATAAATTAAGCTCTAAGTCTAACCTCACCAGGATCAAGTAGCTGGGCTCCCTCTCCCGAGCCATCTCCACCCAAAATCTGCAAAAATTCAGAAAAAAAACACGACGAATTCGTGAATTAGGGGGCTACATTGTAAAATTTTAGGAGGAAAAAAAAAAAGACGTGATTTTGCAAATCCTCACCAGCGTCTAGCTCCTGATCATCCATTAAAACATGAAAAAAAAATGCTAAAAAACCAATCTTTGGCCAAATTAACGCAAAAAAATGCTCAAAAATCAGAAAAATTCAAGAAAAGATTCGGTCTTTGGAGCTCCGGATAAGCCAATGGCAACGAGCTCGAAGACCGGAGCTGGAGCCGGAACTTAACGGGTCGGATCTTGAGAAGGGGGCCTCGGATCCGGCAACCGCTAGAGGAGGAGGAGGAGGAGGAGAAGAGGGAGAAAAGAAATCTGAGCTTCGAGGAAGTGGTGTAAGTGGACATTAAAAAGGAAACCCGAAAGTTCGTGAAATTACTATTACGCCCCTACTTTTACTCCAGTTAATTAATACCGGCTCATGCGAATTGGGTGTGTACTGCAGAGGTGTCATCGTGGGCCCCACTTGGTGGGCTGGCAATGGCAACCGTTAACCCGTTAGAGGATTACCGGGTTTGGGGTCCTTGGTGGTTCATATCTTTATGAGAGTTTGTGATGCTGTAGAGGTACGAATGTATTCATTGAGTTGAGACAAGGCATTGATGTGCTAATAGTTGATTTGCATGTTATGTCCTTATATATTTTAAATAAAAATTTGCATCGGTATGCTAAAATTGTCCTGAGAGTACAAATTTTGACCAAATTGCATTATAAGTCCAAACGTCCATCCAAAGCTTAATAAATGACATGAGTCTTTAAATAATTTTGCAATCAAGAAATACGTCATTTAGAATAACGTTGTTGTGCCGAAAAATTTTTCCTCCAAAGAGCATATTTCTTTCATTTTTTGGAATGTGCAAGAGATGTCCGTCGGAAGGACATTTTTCTAACAATTCTATGAAGAAAACGCCAGCGGTTTCTACACATTCTTAGTTGATAATTTTAACACTAAATGGAACTATTAAAGAAGGATTAATGACCGCTAACGTCATTTTGTATGACGTTTTAGGTCTACTTTATGCTCTCAGAACAATTTCATAAAAGTTTGATACTTTCAATGCAATTTTTTATTTTTATTTTAAATTATACAAGTTGTATTGTCTCCATTTATCTACATTTGAATCCACTACATTGTAGTACATAACAAGAACAGAGCGCTCATGAATATTTTGAATAAGAAGTTATCTAATTTGATCGAAAGGATATTCAAATTATATAGATCTTTATATATTGACATTTTTTACAAGAATTAAAATGTCATTGTTAATGTTAGGTTTAGTATATATTCTTACTATTAAAGGTAGAATGGGTGTATACCTATTCCCTAAGGTATTCAAAACACAAACCGGATAACCTTTAGTGATGTAAATTCTATCCTTTATATTCAGATTGGTTTGTGTTGCGTACTTAAAAAAAAATATTTTTTATACTTATTTCTTACTATGTCTATTACAAAATCAATATGGACAAATTGTAGCATATATATATAATTTTGACATGATTATGAATTTGATTTTACATTGAAATGGATATAAAAAATCTTAGTTTTCTAATATTTATGTGCAACTGTGCTAGTTAGAAAAAAAAAAAAGACTTCTTTAATTGAACACTACCTTTAATTTTAACAACATAATTTTATGTAATTAATTATATAGGAGTAATGTATAGTTAATTAAGGGCTAAACAGAATAGTATCAACCTCATCAACTTTAAGATTTAGTAATAGAGACATCAACTTTAAGATTTAGTAATAGAGACGTACGATATATTTACCAAAAATATAATAGCTTATGTGTCTTCTATATTTTTTTAGCTTACTTTCCTACATTTCTAAATTAATATCTAGCAGAGGTTATTAATTTGTAGAACATCTAATTATTTTATGTATATTCGTTAATGCCAATACATACTTCTAGACAATTAGAAAGTTTTCATCATACTAATTTAGTATTATATATTTATTACTTATAAGTAATTACCAATTAGCTTGCGATGCATTTCTAATAAAAAAAACTAAATGCAAGGATGGAGAAACAAGCAATAGAACAACAATTTACAATTGTCATTGATCAACTTTTAATTCATCACCCAATGTTCGTTAATGTCCGCTTAAATTCAGAGGAGGAGCAACAAATTTTTTATGAGAAAATATCGAATGGAGATCTCATATGATCAATTAGACCGTCAGACGATCATCATGAAAGAAAGTTGAAGAAGATATGGATGATGGTCCCCTTTGTCTAATAAATATAAATTAAGTGTTGTTCACACATGTATTTCTCTTATTGACCTTTCAAATTTCACCCATGTTATCGCTAATTAGGTACTACGAGATATACAATTTAAGATCATGACAACTGGTAAGAAATATGCTACTCTAGATATAATGTTCTCTAATGAACGTAAGTCTGCTAATTAAATTTTTTAATATTTTATATTAAATATTATATAGCAGAAATATTAAATTATGCTTGTAGAATGCGATTGGTTCATGAAATTTTATTAAATGTTAGAGGTTATTGTAAAGCATCTGAATGTACAACTTCTAAATAGAGAGCTTATGTAGAGAAGAAAAGAATAGAATAAAGAGTAGGAAGAGAATGGGTTGAGGCTGCCTCCCCATTTTTCTTCAATTTATAGGAACCAAAATATAGAAGTTAGGATCCAATGTTCAAAAATTCGACCGTTAAATTATTTATTTTACAAAATTTGCTAGCAAATTTCAGTTGATTCGTCAATTTGATTGGCGAATTGTCTCCCTATACCCAATTTTTCTAAAGTTCTCTCCCCTTCCTAATTCTATCAAAAAATTTCTCTCTAAAAAGTTTTCTTAAAGTAATTAATATCACTTGAAACTATAGTGATATTAGCCTCTTCCATGTCTCCATGGAACTCTGCAACTACAAACAAAATCCTATTAAAGTTGAGAAATAAGATACATGATTCATCACACTTTTAAAACTTTCCTACAATCTTAGACCATCAACAACAACAAAATAATATAAGTTTTAAGTATGTAATATGGATTTCTAAAAGTGCTTTTTCATATTATTGTCACATCAATAGGCTGGATTGATTCGACGGAGGATGAGGAGGAGCATGTGCGTCCGCACATGGCTCCCAAGAACAAATCTCCATTAAAATTAAAAATTCAATATATATATATCAGGTCATACACGTTGAAATTTTTTTCAAACATAATTTAAAATTAACAAAAAAATTTTTTAAAAATTTGTAAAAAATTGAAAAGTAGCAAAAATTCCAAGTATAATCATGGAAAGTCTTGGAAGGAGCAAGTTTGTGATTATTTGAATTTTTTTTCTAAAATCAATATATATTAATCCACTGTCTACTTATAATTTATTCATGAATTTATTATTCATCTCTCCCAATTAATTTATAATTTTATTTTGGGTACTTCTACAGTTTTTTTTTCTTTGTACCTCCAAAATTAAAAAACTAACCCTAAAGCTGGTCCAATAGCTAGCTTCCAACCAAATTAATTTATTTTCATATAACAACACACATGCTTATATCATATAGACCTACTCCCAATGCCATATGCAACCAAAACATGGGCATCAAATCGCTGCAAGAGTACAGGCACTATATATATCCATCGAAATCAATGGCCGACTCTTTATTGGTTGATATATTCAACTGCAACCTTCTTTGAGTCTTGGAGTAAGGTTATGTAGGCATTGAAAATGGCCTACCAACAACTTTTGCAGCTATAGATAGCAATAATAGCAGATGCCAGACTTAAGTAGTCAAAGCCTACATATATTCGTTACCAATATTAACTTAACACACTTGTTCCATGGCCGAGCTACAATGATTTTTGTGATTATCGAAAAAAAAATAAAAAAAATTTAACTGGGTGACAAAAAATTAATAGATTGAATCACAGAAACATATTATTCCTTCGAAACAGTTGACCCAAAAGACATGCAACACAGCGCGTGCATAAAGTCTCGAACGTTAAAAAAAAAATACTTATTTCATGTGGAGTATATTGGAACAAATAAATATACTACCGCGCGTTAAGTTTTGTTACTGATTCCAAATTGTTTCTGGAAATAGAGTGGCAAAAACTATCACAATTAAACTTATATTTATTTTTTGGGCTAATTAGAGTTTAGACGCTAGATTTTATAACGACTTATAAGCCATAAGATGTCCAATTGAAAAGTTTAGACCATAATTTTTTATTTTTTTTAATAAAAATTTTATGGTCTAAAATTTTCAATTGGACAAATCAGGACTCAAACTCTAAGCTGAAATTTTATGGTCTAAAATCCAGGGTCTAAACTCTAATTATTCTTTTATTTTTTGGCATTTTTGCAATAGGGTAGTGACTAGTAAGAACTCTAAAGTAATATGTTAAAAAAAATTGCGTGCATATTAACCTAGAGCTTTAGTGCAGTGAAAAAAACTAAAAAGCTCGCAATCACAGTTTAGCCTAAACTTATTTCAACCGTAGGAAGAAATCAAGTTAAATAATACAATTTTAGTTTTAATTTTTCAATTTTATCAAAATAATAAGAAAAGAAAAGAAAAATGCAAATTTGAGATTGAACCTGACATGAATCAAACACAACCTTTTGATCTAGAGTCAAATACATTATTATTATACCACAGATAATTATATATATATATATATATATATATATATATATATATATATATATATATTCCACCAGTCTATCCGGCAAAATGTCTATGAAAATATAATTTTTTGGAACTTCAACTAATTTCTTTAAAATATGTTATTGTATATAAAAATTTTCTTCATCCCATGAAAGCCCATCACCTCCCTTATTCTATTACACTACAAAATAAACAGCTCAAAGAATCATTCTGAAACATTTGTAACATTCCCATCAATTGGAGTCTCTTTATAAATAACAAGAAGTATCATGATATCATGTGATTCTATACGCGTACTTTACTATACAAATTGGTCCACCACAACTAAGCATCTGTAAATTAACCTCAAGATTAGTTGTTTGATCAACATCATGATTACCAAGGAAACAGAATAATAATGTAGTTTACTTCTCTTAACTAATAGCGGTTATCATTATTTAAAAAGTAGAACATGTACTACACCATAATACCAACAAATGACAGTTGCTAAAAATAAGGGTAACAGATGAATTCCTCTAACACCTATACTAATCAATGGTTGACCATGTCTACCAAAGCTCAAGTACAATTGAATACCATTCATGTTTATGACAAATACCATTCATGTTTATGACGTCAAACTGCTATTGTTCTTTCTTTTATGAATTAATTGAGTATGAATAGCCTTTAAATACATTATCTTTTTCACATTACATATTATTATCTATTGTTGAATTTAGTGGAATATTGTACAAGTTTTGAAGACTTTATCCGCTAAAGTGGAGAAAAACAACCACTACAAAAATACTGTTAAATAGCGACGGATCTTAGCGACGAAAAATAATCCGTCGCTGAGTCAGCGACGAACTTTCGACGAAATTACGATTAATTTATTTATGTAAACAAATTATATTATTTTTCGTCAACAAGCCATCGCTAATCCGTCGCTGTTACATTAGCGACGGAATAACGACGGAAATATCCGTCGCTGCGAAAACTTAAAATTCCAGAACGCGTTTCATTTTCCGTCATTCTCAATCTCTCACTCTCTCTCTCTCTCTCTCTCTCGATCTCGATACTTTCTCTCCCTCTCTCCTCGACACCCCCTCCCCCGGCTCTGACGAGTCCTCCGGCTCCTTAACCCCCTCCTCGAATCCTCCCTCTCCGGCGACCCCCCTCCGGCTCCTCGACCCCCTCCTCGAACCCCCCCTCTCATTGACCCCCTCCGACTTCCCTCTCCTCGCCCCCGTCCTCGAACCCCCCTCTCCACCCCTCTCCGTCAGCCTCCGCCCCCTCCTCGAACCCCCCCTATCTGCCCCCTCCGTCCTCCTCCACCCCCTCCTTGAACCCCCCTCTCCGGCCCCCCTCTCCTCGACCCCCTCTTCGACCCCTCTCCGGCCCACGTTCCGTCAGATCCCCTCCTCCTCCGTCGAAGGTAAGCTCTAACCTAACCCTCATTCGTATTTTGGTTAATTATTAAGCATACATGATTTAGGGTGCTGGACACGTAGACACCAGACACTGGACACAGACACGAAAATATAGACATGGACACAGATACACTGTAAATACTTTATTACATGCTTTTACAACCTTATTGTTTACACCCTTGCTAATTGGTCTTTATTTCATCAATTTTATTTTTCGAATTGACCGAAAAAGAGACTTTGAATGTTTGAATCGTCGATATCGGGTTTTGGTCTATATCGGATCGGTATCGCCGATACTGCAAACAATGTTATGTTCATATAAGTTTAACTCAATGTATCAGTTTTTTTTGGTAATGGAAACAAATAACTATTAGTAAGTTTAACTCAATAGTACGTAGTAACCCTTGTCGATTGATTTATATATCGATAGATAAGTTTTCTCTTTCATATGTTTTAAAATCTTACTATATGCTTTTAGACCCTTGCCTCTACATGTTAATTTGGGTAAGAAAATATGTCAGTAGGATTTGATAATTATAAATTTTTACCATTTAGTTGTATAAAATTTAAGTATGTAGTATGTATCTGAATAGAAAATGTATTTAGATTATTTATGATTTTTTTGCTTATTTAAAGAATCTAATAGCTCCTTTATATTATTTATTTTCTTTTTTTTCTTTTGACACTTGTATATAATCAAAATTTTCGAATATATATGGTACGTGCATAAGCATTCACGTGAAAGATAGCAATGAGTCGATACTTAGTTGACCGATCGTGGATGTACAATCGGCGACATGAGAGTATGATTGGTTTGATAGATAATTCCAGGGCGGACGTTGAGAAATTTCTCAAATACGCCAGTGGTCAAACTTATTTCATGGATGTGAGGCTCATCAAGTGCCCTTGTGTCAAATATCATAATATACCATTCAAATAGGTCGATCTCGTGAGGGAGCATCTCTACAAGAAGAATTTCGTACCGATTTATAGCACGGACACACGTATCAAAAAAAATACAGACAAATTGACACGAGTATTAGGACACGAAAATGGTAATATGTATTGTACGTGTCTATAACTAATTTAGAAGAAGATTGACAAATTAAATATTATATATATAATTATTTTGATTTATATGTGTATCCTTAGACGTACGTAATTCTTAATACATAGGCTTGAGCGTATCCTAGAATATCGAAAATAGAATATGTGACGTTCAAAAATTCGTATCGGTATCGATTTATTCATCGGCCCTAAAATTGATACGGTTATCACTAATTTAACCTATAATAAATTATTAATATTTTAGAGTATTGGTCTTTGTATCAGAATCGGTATCGGACCATTACTATGAGTATCGATTATCATTTCAGGGTACTAATATGAATAGTAATTAGTAGTTCCAACCTTACTATGCTATGTCATGTATCGACCATATTCGGATGAGTGTCTAGGAATTATGGTTTTGGATACTTGTAAAATACGAAAAAAATGCTCAAATATGGTCTTTCCAATAGCTCCTTTAGTTCTTTATGAGACTTCTTCATCAAGTATCCTAACTAACTAATCCTTTTGCAAATATCCTAACTCATCTTGTATCTAATCCATATTGTTTGAATATATGGTACATGCAGAATCAATGAGTCGATACTTAGTTGACCGATCGTGGATGTACAATCGGCGACATGGGAGTATAATTAGTTTAACAGATAATTTCATGGCAGACGTTGAGGAATTTCTCAAATATGCTAGTAGTTAACCTTATTTCATGGATAGGAGGCTCATCAAGTGTCCTTGTGTCAAACGTCATACTATACCATTCAAAGAGGTGGATCTCGTGAGGGAGCATCTCTATAAGAAGGATTTTGTACCAAACTACAAGGAGTGGATGGTGTCACGACCCGCACCCAAAATTTGGGGCACGAGTACGTGGGTACGTTCAGCCTACGCCGCAGTATCGACGGTAGAACGCTGTCTAGGTCACAATACTATCTAAACAATCTCTCACGAATATCCAACTCCATAAGGAGACACAGATATCACAATATAATATGGAATACTCAATCACAGAAACTAGAGCACGATAAGATCTCAAAGAAAATATATGAAATACAAGACAAATCTAAACGACAGAATCATCTAACCTGCAATCCATAACATCCAAATCTCCAAGTATGCTGGAAACAAGTCCTCTAAGTCATAGTCTGAAAAAATATTTCTAGTCAGGATGGAACGAAGTACATACACTAACAGCAGTTCCATGTATATTGACAAAAACTATAATACAGTGTAAAGAAATACAAGATGGATATAAATACTGGCAATAAACAATACTAGAATAATAAAATACTGAAAATAAGAAATACTGGAGCATATGTCATCAATGGTGTAACTAGCAATGAACAGGATACAAGTGCATGCTAGAACAATAAACTAGAATATAAGTGAATACTAGAACAATAACTAGAACATGGAGAAATGCTAGATCAATAACTAGAGATACATGTATAGACTATCTAGCTAAGTGTGTAAAATATCAGCATATCATGTGACCGGCTTGGGACTGATCAGGCTTGTTACATATGATTAGCTATGATTCATGTAAGGTCAGGCTAACCATCCGGATAGCTATGATGCGAGCAATAGTCAGGCTAATTACATGTAACAGGCTATGAGGCATGTAATGGTCAGGCTGCACCGACGTGAGGTGTGGGTGAGCTATGATTCATGTAAAGTTGGGTATGATCACATAATCTACTAATATCTCCCCGTCCCCCAGATAACACGATGGATCCCAATCACGACTCTCGTGACATGTCTCGATAATGCCAACTCGTGTATACATAGTGTCAGAATCATGTACGCTACATAACTAGAATTATAGAGAGAATCAACATAATAGAAACTGTCAGAGAATGTACTCACCTGTGGTCCTCTGTTGGCAATACCAATGTCCTATTTCTAAAGTCTTGTCTGAATAATCCAACGGTCCTATAGACATATCATACAATACAATATAGCATCAGTTGATACACTAACACACAATCAACATAAATACATTGAACTCAGGGGCTACGCTAGGTATGACACTAGTCAACTAGCAGGGTCAAATGTGCGTCTAACTGCACGGGTGTCATGTCTGCATAAATAATAAAACAGTTTGCTGGTCGAAGTGCGGTGCATAAATCCTCTAAGTGCTGAAACTTCTCAAAATAAGATCTAATAAAATATATTCTCTCTATTTAGCTCCTAACTATTATAAATAAATAATAAAACAGTTTTTAGAATTTAGGGGTTTTACAGAGGCACAGCGACCTTGGCTACCCACGTCCAGCGGGTCTTCTTAGTCTTTGCTTGCCTCAGAAAAGGACTCGTGTTGTCCCCGGAGAGCATGTCCACGAACACTTGCTGGTCGAAGCGGACCATCAGCATCTTTTGTGTCGAGCTGAGCTTGACCGCATCGGACTATGTCACCGACTTCTCAACAGAGGAGAAGGAAGTCCCCAGCAGAGTTGCCACTGTGTTTGCCATTTTAATATTAAAATGAGAACTGGGAGAACTAGATTTGATTTAACAAACTAAGAGAGTACAAAGAAGAGTCCTAAGAGACAATCTAAGTAGAAATTTATTTTCTGGGGGGTGACGATGTAGGGTTAGGAGTGTAGCAACTTTCTTTTACTCCGTGGATGATCCGATGCAGAAGCTCTTCTCTCTCCCTTGCGTGTTGATTCGCAGATAGACAGCCAGCCTCTTGCATGGGGGGAGTACTCTGCTATTTATAGTCATATTTATGGCAGCATAAATTTTGGGCCGCATGGGTGGTGAGGTTTGCCACATGTCCCCTCTCAACGGAAGGGTGCTACAGCTATGCACGGGAATCCGAGCTCCGCTGCCACGTGAACATTTGTTAAAATTTTGTTGTTTTGCTGAGTATCTGGACGATTCTCAACTGTGTAGGCGCGACTTGGTCAAATGGACACGTGGCCGCTATATGGTTGGAGAGGAACACTCAGTTGTAACAGCAAGATTTGGTCGACATAAAATCTGGGACACATGTGGCCAAAGACGCACGGGACGCACTGAGTTGGAACGCACTGGGCCAGAGACGCATGGACCGCATGGAGTCTTAAACGCATGGGCCAGAGACGCATAGACCGCATGGAGTTTGGGACGCATGGACCAGAGAAGCATGGGATCTTTTTGTCGCATTGTCCACGTGGCTCTGCATCATCCTTGGGACTTATGTCTCTTAGTGTATTCTCGTCCTTCGAGGCGATCAGAAAAAATCTTTTTTTTTTTAGGATTCTGTGTCAGGCGCCATCTTTGTTGTCATGACGTCATGTCAGGTCGACCTGCGGCCAGTTGTCAGGACGCTTGTTTGGACCGCATAAGTGTCCCTTTTCTGGGCCGCATGGTCCATGTGATCCATCTGTTGAGTTTTTATTTGGGGGTGCATGGACGTCGGTCGGATGGTTACATCTTTTTTATGCTTCTACAGTAAGAACGAGGGTTATTTTCGTTTTATTGGTTATTGTTCTATCTCAATTGCAACTGTATTTGTAAGAAAGAACAACGCTTGTTTCTGCCAGTTGGTTTCTGGAGTTGGCACTCGTCTTGAGTTAAGATCTCTATTCAGGAAGATCTTGTTTCATCCTAACAAGCTCGTTCAGAATTTTATTTCTTGCATATGTTCAATCCATCAGAATATGTCTCAGGGAATAACCATTAATACCTAATTTCCACTCTAAGGTCCACTGTTGATCTACTTCAGCAAATAAATCCTGAAACTAGGACTGCATAGAATTTTCTTGTCACAGTTAGAAATGCAAAATAGGAACTGCAACTGAAGCGATATATATATATATATATATATATATATATATATATTGTTAGAATTTTGTCTTTAACTTACTGAAAAATTTCAAAATACAAAAAATAAAATTAGATGTTACCGGCCTCTGGGAAGTCGTGCACGAAGCACTGCCCTAAGAGTTTATTCGGGATCTGTGTGCAGACGTACCCGAAGCTCCTAGTGGTAAAACCTCCGCACTACCGGTATCTCGTTGCCGCACACGACTTGGAGAGAATGACCAGGACTTAGCTCTGCCCAGAGCTTGGAGACGATGAAGAACGAACAGAATGTCGACAGAGATTTTTCGTAAAGAATTGTTTTCCGATAGCCTCTACAAAGAAATTAGCCCACATATATATAATACTCATATGTAACGGTCTGAATTAATTCTCCTATTAATTCAGCCGTTACACAAAATAAATAATGAACCTGGACACAGTAACGGTTCAGAAACATTCAAAACGTTCAGAATTTAATTCCAACGTTTAAAAAAAATAAATGAAAGAATAAAGAGGAGCAAAAAGTATTTTAGGATCCCAGCCCGAAACCGAAGAGGAAATCGGATCGGCATTCGGCGCCCGCAGATGTGGGCGCGTACCCGCACCCGTTACGCACGTCGAACCGAACCGAGCCGAGCCGGGCCGGGCGGCGACGGCGGCGCGCGCGTGTGGCCCAAGGGGTTCCCCATACAACAACTTAATAGAGCAAAGAAGAGAAAGTAACATATGTACATAAGAAGGCTTTGGTGCATCCGATGTGGGACTAAAGAAATAAAGAGGGATTTAAACTTTTGCAAGTAAACCAAAACCAAAACCAACAATCCCCCCCCAAAAGGTCAAGTTTCGAAACAGAGATAAGAGTGAAGTAAAATAGAGAGAGAGAGAGCATCTGGGCAGTAAAATACTATGCATAGATAAGATGGACTACAGCCTTGAATATCACGTAGTGACTATTGCCTTAATCTGAAGAAGTGCTTGATGGACTATGCCTTGAATCAGACTTCTTGAACCAGATTTAGAAAAATAGCACACATAGTACGCTAGAGGTCCTTGGTCTATCGGGTGGCGCTATTAAATGGCCATGCGCACTTTTCACATTCATGAGAGTTGTCTGGGATCGCCCTGTCCCATAGTCGCGGCCTTCACGACCTTTCATATAGGTAAGTCCTTAATGGTTGGTGATATGAATCAACCCAGCATTACAGCTTGGACCTATTAAGAGTTTAAACTCATCCTAACCATATCACACAGGAACACTGTCACCATAGGAATGGGGAGTCATTGTACACATGTACAGCCGCTTGGGCTTTATTTTAATGAAATTTTAATCTCGAGTCAGTGTTCCATAAAGTCACCTAAGTTCAGCTTGTTTTTACCCATTGAACCGGCTTCTTGGGATCTCCAGTCAGACTCGGTTGAGTTGCCACTGCTGGTGACTAACTTATGGGCTTAACCCCATCCCCCTCGATGATTCTAGGATCAAAGTCCTAGACAGACCCTTCGTCAAGTGATCTGCAAGGTTCTTTTCTGACTTTATATAGTCAAGAACCACATATTTGTCTAGTAGGCTTTTTATTGACTTGAAGCGCAGCTGCAGGTGCCTGTTCATCTTAGCATTCATAGAATCATGCTTTAGTAGTTCAATAACATATTTATTATCATAATTTATAGAAATTGCAGGAACAGGACTAAGAGAAACAGGTATATGCATAATAAGATTTTTAAGCCATTCAGCTTCTGTGCAAGTTGTATCTAAAGCTATCATTTCGGAGTCCATTGTACTCCTAGCTATGATAGTTTGCTTGCAAGAGCCCCAGGAGATTGCAGCTCCTCCTAGAGTAAAAATATATCCAGTAGTAGATTTTATATCATGTGAGTCGGTTACCCAGTTTGCATCTGAATAACCTTCTATGATATCAGTGTGCCTAGTAAAATAAAGTTTGTAATCTAGGGTGCCCTTGAGATATCTAAATACCCTATCCAAGGCAGTCCAATGTGACTGATTTGGGTTACTGGTATATCTGCTTAGTCTCCCAATAGCAAATGCAATATCAGGTCTTGTCCTGTTTGTTATATACATAAGGGAGCCTATCATCTGTGAATATTTATGTTGTTCCAAAGGTGATCCTTTATTCTTTTTCAGTACAATACTGCTGTCATAAGGAGTAAGGACATGTTTCTTATCAAATAACTCAAATCTTTTTAGCATTTTTTTAATTGAATGTGCTAAAGATAGAGTATAACCCTCTTTGCCTTTGGTCACTTGCATTCCTAAAATTAAGTTGGCTTCTCCTAGGTCTTTCTATCAAACTGGCTAGATAAATAGTTCTTTGTAATATTTATCAATTTCAGTGATGAACCTAGGATAAGAATGTCATCTACATACAAGCATAAAATGACACAACTTTTACATGTACCTTTAGAGTATATGCATTTGTCATACTCATTTGACAAGAAACCATATTCACAAATTACTTTGTCAAATTTATTGTGCCATTGTTTGGGAGCTTGTTTCAAGCCATAGAGGGATTTTACTAGTCTGCAGACTTTCTTTTCTTGACCTTTAGCAATGAAACCTTCAGGTTGGTCCATATAAAGTTCTTCCTCTAGATCTCCATTCAAAAATGCTGTCTTTACATCCATTTGATGGATTAGCATATCATGAATGGATGCTAAGGCCAAGAGAGTTCTAATGGATGTGATCCTAGCTACAGGAGAGTAGGTATCAAAATAATCTAACCCTTTCTTCTGGGTAAAATCCTTAGCAACTAATCTAGCTTTGTATTTCTCTATAGTACCATCGGCTCTGAGTTTCTTCTTGAAAATCCACTTACAACCTATTGGTTTATTCCCTAAAGGTAGATCTGTTAGAAACTAAGTGTTATTCTTCATGATGGAGTTGTATTCACTGTTAATGGCTTCTTTCCAGAAGGGAGCATCAGGAGACGATATTGCTTCTTCATAAGTTGAGGGATCACCCTCTATCAAAAATGTGAAGAATCCTTCTCCTAAATTTTTTCTAATCCTATTCCTTTTACTCCGTCTTGGTTCTAAGTCTTGTTCAGATTGAGAGCTAGGTATTTGGACTTGAGAACTAGTAGAGGGTATGGAGGAAGAGATTGAACTTCTATCCTTAAAAGGAAATATGTTTTCAAAGTAAACTGCATCTCTTGCTTCTATAATGGTATTGTTAGAGATTTCATTTACTTCTGAGTGAGTCACTAGAAATCTATTGGCATAGCTGTCTAAGGCATATCCTATGAAAACAGCGTCTACAGTTTTGGGACCAATCTTCCTCTTTTTAGGTTCGGGAATTCCGACTTTAGCAAGGCATCCCCAAACTCTAAGATAATTAATCCTAGGTGCTCTACCTTTCCACAGCTCATAAGAAGTCTTATCATTTGTCTTACTAGGAATCCTATTAAGAATGTAACAGGCAGTTAAAAGGGCTTCTCCCCACAAGTTATCAGGAGCACCAGAGCTGAGAAGCATGGCATTCACCATATCTAACAGAGTGCGGTTCTTGCGTTCAACAACTCCGTTAGACTGAGGTGAATATGGAGCAGTTACCTCATGAATTATTCCATGTTCTTCACAGAAGTTAGCCATTTCGTTTGAGGTATATTCTCCACCATGATCAGATCTAAGGATCTTAATCTTCCTTTCTAATTGATTCTCAACTTCAGATTTGTAGACCTTAAATCTATCTAGAACTTCATCTTTGGTTTTGAGAAGGTAGATATAACAATACTTTGAATAATCATCTATAAATGTAACAAAGTATTTTCTACCGCCTCTAGTCAAAATCCTATTTGAGTCACATACATCACTATGAATAAGTTCTAGAGGGTCAGAATTTTTTTCTACAGATTTGAAAGGTAATCTAGTGTGTTTGGCTTGAACACAAATCTCACATTTGCGTTTGTCATCTATTGGAGTCTTGGGAATAAGATCTAAGGTCATCATCCTTTTAATAGAACCTAGGTTCACATGACCTAGTCTGCCATGCCAAACATTTGAAGATTCTATATTAGAGACAATGAGAGAACCATCAGACATTTTATTCATTGTACTTAAAATGAAGAGACCGTCTTTTACAAAGCATTTCCCTATAAAAGAGTCATGCTTAGAAAAAACTACTTTATTTGCCTCCATTACAATTTTGTATCCTGAGGCTACAAGAAGGGATCCACTAACTATGTTTCTCCTGACAGACGGCACATGAAGAACATCATGAAGAGTTAAGATTTTTTCTGATGTCATCTTCAGGTTAACTTTTCCTCTTCCAATAATTTGTGCCGTTGAGCCATCTCCTAGGGTCACACCTCCTCCACTTGATTCCTGATAGTTTAAAAAACAGGAGCGATCAAATAAAACGTGAACATTAGCTCCAGAATCCAACCACCAATCATCAGAATGGTAAGAGAGGTTAATAAGGGGTTGAAAGCTTACAGACCTGAAGGAACTCGAAGAACCTTTGTGAAGCATGTTTGCTTCTGGTCTAACTGAGCCCTTTCCTTTGTAGGAGGCCTGGACAGCTTCCTTCTTCCTATGGTAGCAGTTGATGGCCATATGGTTTGTTTTACCACACACAAAATAAAACCTCTTCTGATCCTGAGTCTGACTGAAGTTTCTAGGTTTTTGGTTTTGGTGATGATGGTTTTGGTGGTTAGGCTGAAAGTTTTTCTTCTTCTTGAAGAAATTTCTTTTGGGTTTATAAGAAAAATTAGACTTGGGTTTTCTTTGGCCTTCTACAAGGTTTACCTTAACTTTAGATTCAGTTTTAGGCTTAGACCTCAATCTAATTTGTTCTTCGGTTCTAATTTTTTTTAGGACTTGATTGTAGGTAAGATATCCTTGTGTATGGATAAGATCCTAAGCCATATCAGACCAAGAGGGAGGTAGCTTGTCTATTAGGCATGCTATTTTATGTTCATTGGAGAAAGATGTCCCTTTGGCTTGAATATGCCTAAGGTATTCTTGAAATTCATGGAGCTGGTCATTCATTGGTTTGTTATCTACCATAAAATACCTATTAAAGGTTGAAGAATTAAACCTTTCTATTCCGACATCATCACAGCCGTATTCATCTTCCAAGGCTTTCCACAGTTCTTTAGCGCTCTTGTATTCAAAAAATATATCATACAAGGATTCAGATAATGCGCTTAGAATTCTATGAAAACAATGGAAGTCTATCTCTTTTGGGGTTTTTGGTTTCGATGAGGTGGACACTCCTATGTCAGACTCAGTTTCATCAGAATCATTTGTGATGGGTATGGACCCATCAATGGCAGAAATAAATCCTAAGGTCGTGAGCCAAAATTTTATTTGGCTCTGCCATCTCTTGAAGTATGAGCCATCAAACTTAGCAGGTTTTGCAGTAGAGGATTCCTCCTTACCAGTCATGATTGTAGTCTCTGAAAAATATAAATTTATTTAATCACAGTGTCTAAGATAATAGTTTAGGTGGTCTTTGCTAATCAATCTTAAAATCTTTAGTTTTTCAAGTGTTGATCAACTCAGGTTAGCTGTAGGGGCCGGTTCCCAGCTAGCGGTGGTCCGAAGACTCTTAAATACCGTGTCGCTTAGGGTTGTTTACACCCGGTTGACAGAAGGACCCTTTCGGCTTGTGCCCGAGTTTGTCTCTACTTTGAAACTTTAGATTTGAAGATTTTATTTACAATTTTTTTTTTACTAAACTATTTTCTTTTAGTCCTCGATTGCTTTCAAAAATACTAAGTGATTAAAAATGAAACAAATTGTATATTACAACTTAAAGAAATTTTTTGTGATCAAAATTGCAATTGACAAAGTTATCGAATGAGCTAACAATATTTAAAACACTTTAAGCAAATTTACAATTTGACAATATAGTAAGCAACTTGATGAGTAAACAAATAATCAGAAATTTGCTATGGCAAATATTAAGCAAATTGAAATTTGTAGAAGTTTTTGTAGCAATTGTATATTAACACTAATTTAGAAATTCTTTTTAATCAGAAGTTTTCTAACAAATATTCTTAATAAGCAAGTTTAATCAGCAACTTTAAGCAAATTTAATCAACTTTTAAGAAAAATTATTTAATCAGCAACTTTAAGCAAATTTCCTTAATAAGTATATTAACAATATTTTAGAAATAACTGGCTTGACTGGCAGCAAACCTTAGAACTCGTTGGCAGTAAGAAGTAATAGTCTGAAATAGGAATTCGGATTATTGGGAACGCACTTGGTTACATAAACTTTTGTTAATTACAACTATGATTGTTTCATTCAAGACCAATTTTGTTTCTAACAGTAACTATTGAAAACTATTGAACCAGTTGAAAATTGTAACAAAAACTATTAAAACTATTCTAACAGTAAGAATAGTTATCAACAGTAACTATTAAAATTTTGTAACAATTATAACAGTATAGAAAATTCTAACAGTAAGTATTGAACCAATTATAACAATAATAAACTCTTAGATTGTTAGAATTTTGTCTTTAACTTACTGAAAAATTTCAAAATATAAAAAATAAAATTAGATGTTACCGGCCTCTGGGGAAGTCGTGCACGAAGCACTGCCCTAAGAGTTTATTCGGGATCTGTGTGCAGACGTACCCGAAGCTCCTAGTGGTAAAACTCTCGCACTACCGGTATCTCGTTGCCGCACACGACTTGGAGAGAATGACCAGGACTTAGCTCTGCCCAGAGCTTGGAGACGATGAAGAACGAACAGAATGTCGACAGAGATTTTTCGTAAAGAATTGTTTTCTGATAGCCTCTACAAAGAAATTAGCCCACATATATATAATACTCATATGCAACGCCTATTAATTCAGCCGTTACACAAAATAAATAATGAACCTGGACACAGTAACGGTTCAGAAACATTCGAAACGTTCAGAATTTAATTCCAACGTTTAAAAAAAATAAATGAAAGAATGAAGAGGAGCAAAAAGTATTTTAGGGTCCCAGCCCGAACCCGAAGAGTAAATCGGATCGGCATTCGGCGCCCGCAGATGTGGGCGCGTACCCGCACCCGTTACGCGCGCCGAACCGGGCCGGACGACTGCGGCGGCGCGCGTGTGGCCCAAGGGGTTCCCCACACAACAACTTAATAGAGCAAAGAAGAGAAAGTAATATATGTACATAAGAAGGCTTTGGTGCATCCGATGTGGGACTAAAGAAATAAAGAGGGATTTGAACTTTTGCAAGTAAACCAAAACCAAAACCAATATATATATATATATATATATATATATATATATATATATATATATATATATATTAGTAAATATTTTCATTACAAATATAAAAATTAGTATATATTTTCACTAAATTAAAAATCTAGCAAATGCCCTCTATTTTTTTGTATAAACTATTTAAAATTTTAAGATATATTCTCACTATTTAATCAAAATTTTAATTATTTTATTTATAATAAAAATATTTGCTAATTTTAAAATAAACAGAGATATATGTTAGTTTTT
Organism: Iris macrosiphon; assembly: GCA_036927795.1. Taxonomy (NCBI): domain Eukaryota; kingdom Viridiplantae; phylum Streptophyta; class Magnoliopsida; order Asparagales; family Iridaceae; genus Iris; species Iris macrosiphon. Next base: position 47,023,681 of record JAYESA010000020.1, on the reverse strand, counting down.
ATATTTATAATAAAAATATTTATTAAAATATTCCAAAAAAAATTGTCAGCACTGGTGACTAGAGGTTTTCTTTTTTCGCATTCAGGTTCGAACGATATAGTTCTCTTCTGGAGGGGATTAAAATTCGAGACGCGCACCACACAAATGTCAACCAACTATTCCATAAGAAGGGAAAGAAAAGAACTGTATCTGCAACCGAGAACTAAGACATTTCACATGAATAATATGTGACATTTAAGCTACGTGGACAAATTTATATATATATATATATATATATATATATATATATATATATATATGAGGAGGGATCCATATCTTCCATTTTTGCATTACCGAATTATATTTCAGCATCCTTTTAGATTTTTTTTTTCTTTTTTTAGCTTTATCTTTTTTATGATAAGTTGTTAAGAATCATATTTCTTTCAGTACTTTTATATTGACTCTGTTTTTTTATTATGATAGACTTTATCTTTATTTGATTAGGATTAGAATTTGTATTGGATTAAGATTATGTTGTCATAAAAGTCCTATAAATATATATCTTTTGTATCCAGATGAAAAATAACTTTTTAATCAATAAAATTTTTCTCTAAGTTTTGAGATTTAGACTCACTGTTCCGTAGATTCGGAAGTTCTCACTTGAGGTTTTCAAACAACCTTCGTGCGGACCCCCCACTCACCAGGCCATCCATCGGAGTTTTAGCAGCACCGTTTCGCTCTCACCAAGTATCGGTGGTCCAGTTATCGTCATCATCGATCGACTTGGTCATTGTCAAACACAAAGGTAAGTCCGTTCCACTATCACGTTGCATCATTGAGACTTCTCCACCACAAGTGCTTGAGTGAGATCTGAACCCAGGACCCAGTACTTTGATACCATGTCAGTAAACAGCCTGTACTCAGAAGCTCAATTCCAGTAGATTGTGGATCAGCAATATATATATCAAGCCAAACACCAAACTTCCTGTTAACTACCGAGAAGAAAAAAACTGGGGAAGAATACAACTTCTGCAGTAGTATGGAGAACCGAAATGCAATAAAACAGAAGAATAAAATGTTAGCCGAAGCTTAATGGTCATCATAGAAAGCCGAAAGGTTCTGGCAATGGCTCAAATCGGTGATCAAACAGAGGGGGGCTCTGGTCAGAATTGTCTCCAGTAGTGTGCAGCCAACTCACGTCCTTGGAGTCCTCTGTCAACAGCATTGCATCGTAACGGTAGCTCCCAAGGACATCAGCATTGCTCTCTCTTGCGATGCTCCTCGCTGCTGAGCTATCAGCTTCCACATCTCCTCTGCCAGAAACGATTGTATTACTGCAGTTTGGGGGATTAGTTACATTGCGACTGCCATTCCCAGAAACAGCTCTGTCGGTCGTAGCAGCAGGAACTACAGGATCTGACGTGTGGTCTGCTCGGCATTTTGGAGCAGCAGAGCGAATGCTCGGAGGGAAGAGCGAACTGCCACGAATGCCTCCCATGCCTTGTCTGATGTCCTGACAAGAACCAATCCAAAACCGTTTCAGTACTCAATCTAACATTTAATTTGCACACAATTTGAGTAAGTCCCCTCAACTCGAATATGACCCCTTAATTCTATGTATTTCATGTTTTACATGAAATCAGAGCACGGGCCGGTTTTGTAAGACTTTTTGTTAGGGGCCCGCATAATAAGTGGCGCATGCTGACGGTCAGTCGAATGAGCAACTGTTTGAGCTTGGCGAGCTCGCATTGTCCTAGACTTCTTCGTCCTAATACGCGCCGGTGCGTAGTATGAAGAGTCCAAGTTCACATCTTTTCTTTTTTTTCAGCAATGCACATGGAGTCAGCGCTGCGTAAAATTTGGTCGAAGACAGAACTTCGGTGGCTATTTTGGCCTCACGCGGCCATCTTCTTGCGGCTGCCGAGCGGTGCCGCATAATCCTCTTCATGCGGCTTTTGACGTAGCCGCATGGAACGTGCCTTAGCACTAGAACTCCTGGTATCGTAGTATTTTTCTTTGCTAGAGCTCAAGTGCTGAGCACTTTCCTTGTCCGAGGATGCTGCCGCATGAGAGGTGGACACATGATGTGCGGTCTCTGCGGCCGAGAAAGAGACAGGGAGAGCATGCTCCGCAGTTGGGTGAGGCACAGCAGCCTTTGTAACCCATGTCCTGCGAGTCTTCAGGTGCTGAGCACTCTTCTTATTAGAAGATGCTGCCGCATAAAAAGTGGAAGCATAATGTGCGGTTCCTGCGGCAGAGAGAGAGACGGAGAGCGCGTGCTTCGCAGTTGGGTGAGGCACAGTGGCCTTTCCAACCCATGTCATGCGGGTCTTCTTAGACTTTGTCAGCCTTGGAGAAGCGTCATCCTCATAGAGCATTTTCTCAAAGGCTTGCTGGTCGAAGCGTACAACCAGCATCCTCTAGGTCGAACCCATCTCACGACCTTCTCAACAGAGGAAAAGGAAGTCCCCAGCAGAGTCGCCACCTTGTTCGTCATTAATGTAGGTTTGAAAAACTTTCGTTTAATAACCCACAAAAAGAGTACAAAGAAATCCTAGACAAACAATCTATATACAATACTTTTTTATCTGGGTAGTGTGACGATGGAGATCGAGTACTGCAACGACTCTTTTACTCCGTTGACGGTCCGACGAGTGAATGTGGGATGCACTCTTCTCTCTTCTCTCTCCTGAGCTTGTGTACATGTACGTAGCTCGCCTGGAGGGGTATGGTCTCTCTAAAGAAGAAAAATTCAGCCGTTGGGACGTCCAAGTTGCCTCTATTTATAGCTATCCTATTGATGAGCTATAGGTGCCGCATGTCCTTCTGTTTGGTGGTCGCAGGGGGCTCCTTCAACATGATGCGGTTGTAACTGTGGGCGCATAGTGTGGGTTGAGTTCAAGACAAGCTGTCACGTGGACGTTTTGTTGGAATTTGTTGTTGCTGGAGATCCTGGTGGTTCTTGTCATTGTTTGCGTGACTTGGTCAGCTTGACACGTGGTCCGCATTCAGTTGGAGAGAATCGCAACAGAAAGATTTTGTCTCAGGGAACCATGTCATGTTGGACGCAATGAGTCTGAGACGCATGGGACCAGAGACACATGGGACGCGTGGAACTGGAACGCATGGGATCAGAGATGCACGAAACGCATGGAGTCTGGAATGCATGGGGCCAGAGACCCATGGAGCGCATGGAGTCTGGGACGCACGATGTCCCGTACACATGGCGTTGCACGTTTGTCAGAAGTCATTATTAGTCTAACGAGAGCTTCTTGTCGCTCAGTGTGCTCACATCTTTTGAGACGTTCAGAAAATCTTTTTTGTCAGGATTCTGTGTCAGACATAATCTTTGTGTCAGGTCTTTATGCGGCCAATATCTGGGGGCGCATGGATGATTTTTTTTTTTTGACCAATGGTCATCCTGCGGCCCGATTTCTTCTGAGTCGACTTTGGGGCGCATGTTTGTTGAACGTATGGATCTAGATTTTTCATGCTTTTACAGCTATGACCTGTGATAATATCACAATCTACCGTATACATGCATCCCTCTGAATAGGAGGACCATACCTGGAACTGGCTTACGGAAGTTATTGTAGATAATTTATTGTCATGTGCAACAGCTCAGTATCGAATTGCCTACCTCCCCAATGGGATACAAGTTCGCAGGAAATGGATCAAAATACGAATTAGATATCAATGTGGCTATGGATGGGCATGTTATAAGGTATGACAACTTGTATCCATATTTGGCTTACAAAAATATGGATATGGCCATTGATCTGACATCATAAAGTCTAATTTTGTCTTTGATGAGACGGAAAATCAAGTTCTGCACACTAGAGTGCACTGATTTTACATTGCCATCAAACAAAAAGTACGAATACAGGTTGCACATCTGATTTTCTTGATCATGGAAAGAACCAAAGGCTGCTAATACCTCGACATATGGATGTCGAGTGGGACTTTTCTTATTTAGTAGTGAAATGACCTTCGATTCCTTGACTTTCTTAGTATTATTCGGATAATAACTCGGATCGAAGATCGATGAATATTACCACTTGGCGCAGAGTCCTATGTTTTTAATAAACCGTCGCTACCCCCATGTTATTTCGTAATCAAAAGATAGAATAGCACCCTTTTTCTACGGGGTCATTTTCATGTGCTAATAATATAGTGAAGTTGAGTTAATTTCCAAAGATTTTGACAAAGAAAAGTGAAGAATGTCGACGTTGTACTGTATTAAATGGTATAATGTCGACATTCTGCTATGATCAATTTTCATATCCATTCTGGCATCTAATGGGAGAAGTTAACACATACCATATGCCTCAAAGCCATGTCAAGCGAACTCCTTGACATCATCCTTCCAAATCCTGTACTCTCTGTTGCAGTAGCTACTTTATTAGGCCTCTGGAATTCGCACTCAGGGCCATGCCCATTGCCGCCGGGCAATGAATGCCTCCGGCCCAGCCCCAGAGAACCAGCTGCCGTATCTAAATTTGTATTAGTCCGTGCCGTCAGTGCTGCTCCTTGACGTGTCCTGCCAGCTGAAGTAGGCCTTTCAGGCTGTTTCGTTCTCAAGTTTGGTGGTGTAACAGTAGGGAAGTCCATCTGATCGGTTGGACGCACTGCAGCTCGGGCACGTGGGCCAGGGGAACTGGGTCGAGATGTCGGTTTTGGTATCTGTCCAAGCGATGCATCCCGGCCTGCAGTAGAAGCCAGTGGCCGACGAGTAGGGGTTGATGACCGGGAACTGGAACGAGAAGGCAATGGAGGAGTTTCATTTGGATTTGAATTGCCGGGGATTTGAGGTCGGGAGGTAGGAGTAGCGGGCCGGGAATGGTTTTGAGATCTAGTAGTTTTAACTCCGGCAGAAGTGGGCGGCGGTCGAGTCTTGACTGGAGTGGCTGAGCGTGCTGGGGATTGGCGAGAGGATCTTGCAGTTGCCGAGAAGTTGCCCGGGGCAGATGGTCGAGAGGTGACCGAGGCGATGGAAGGGCGAGTAGCTGAGCTGCTCCGGACTGGCCTGGTGGAATGGCTTTTCTCTGAAAGTGGCGCTGACAACTGAAAAAAGATTTGACAATATTTTGCTCAATGCCAATTCTCATATATAGAATGAATCTACCAATTGGAAGTCTGATTGTTAATGAATTCGTGTAAAATTTCCTGAAATAAATACTAAAGTTATCTCTGGCTACAACCAATTATAGTGTGATGAATTCTAATTTAGTTGCTGAGGTCTCAAAGCTTTTGAGAGAATAATAACAAGGGTCACAAAAGAATGTGAAAACAGGTAATATGTACAAGAGGCCAGTTTTTTCTGATATTGCAAAATGATATTGGTTCAATGATTTTTGTATCTGCAGTGAGAGAGTTACATGTTGTTAGAACTATTGTATATTTTTCTTTGTAAAATTGCAGAATAAAAAATAAAATTTAAACAGATGTTACCGGCCTCTGGGGAAGTCGTGCACGAAGCACTGCCCTAAGAGTTTATTCGGGATCTGTGTGCAGACGTTCCCGAAGCTCCTAGTGGTAAAACTCCCGCACTACCGGTATCTCGTTGCCGCACACGACTTGGAGAGAATGACTAGGACTTAGCTCTGCCCAGAGCTTGGAGATGAAGAGGAATGAAACAGAATGTTGACAGAGTTTTTGAGTAGAGAAAATTTCTGATCTGATTTACAAAGAAAATAGTCCGATATATATAAAACTGTTGTGTAACGGTCAGAATTAATTCTCTATTAATTCAGACGTTACACAAGAGAATAAATAACGAACCTGGACACAAAACAAGTTCAGAAATATTTTGTAACGTTCAGAAATTAATTTTCTAACGTTTAGAAAATTAAATAAAAAATGAAGAGGAGCAAAAAGATTTTTAGGGTCCCAGCCCGAACCCGAAGAGGAAATCGGATCGGCATTCGGCGCCCGCAGATGTGGGAGCGTACCCGCACCCGTTACGCGCGCCGAACCGAACCGAGCCGGGCCGGGCGGCGGCGGCGGCGCGCGCGTGTGGCACAAGGGGTTCCCCACACAACAACTTAATAGAGCAAAGGAGAGAAAGTAATATATGTACATAGGAAGGTTTTGGTGCATCCGATGTGGGACTAAAGAAAGGGAGAGGAATTGAGCTTTTGCAAGAACAAACAAAAACAAAACCAACAATCCCCCCCCAAAAGGTCAAGTTCCGAAACAGAGATAAGAGAGTGAAATAAATAGAGAGAGAGAGCATCTGGGCAGTAAAATACTATGCATAGATGAGATGGACTACAGCCTTGAATCTCACGTAGTGACTATTGCCTTAATCTGAAGAAGTGCTTGATGGACTATGCCTTGAATCAGACTTCTTGAACCAGATTTAGAAAAATAGCACACATAGTACGCTAGAGGTCCTTGGTCTATCGGGTGGCGCTTTTAAATGGCCATGCGCTCTTTCCACATTCATGAGAGTTGTCTGGGATCGCCCTGTCCCATAGTCGCGGCCTTCACGACCTCTCATATAGGTAAGTCCTTAATGGTTGTCAACCCAGCATTACAGCTTGGACCTATTAAGAGTTTAAACTCATCCTAACCATATCACACAGGAACACTGTCACAATAGGGATGGGGAGTCATTGTATACATGTACAGCCTATTGGGCTTTATTTTAATGAGACTTTAATCTCGAGTCAGTGTTCCATAAAGTCACCTAAGTTCAGCTTGTTTCTACCCATTGAACCGGCTTCTTGGGATCTCCAGTCAGACTCGGTTGGGTTGCCACTGTTGGTGACTAACTTATGGGCTTAACCCCATCCCCCTCGATGATTCTAGGATCAAAGTCCTAGACAGACCCTTCGTCAAGTGGTCTGCAAGGTTCTTTTCTGACTTTATATAGTCAAGAACCACATATTTGCCTAGGCTTTTTATTGACTTGAAGCGCAGCTGCAGGTGCCTGTTCATCTTAGCATTCACAGAATCATGCTTTAGTAGTTCAATAACAGATTTATTATCACAATTTATAGAAATTGCAGGAACAGGACTAAGAGAAACAGTTATATGCATAATAAGATTTTTAAGCCATTCAGCTTCTGTGCAAGTTGTATCTAAAGCTATCATTTCAGAGTCCATTGTACTCCTAGCTATGATAGTTTGCTTACAAGAGCTCCAGGAGATCGTAGCTTCTCCTAGAGTAAATACATATCCAGTAGTAGATTTTATATCATGTGAGTCGGTTACCCAGTTTGCATCTGAATAACCTTCTATGATATCAGGGTGCCTAGTAAAATGAAGTTTGTAATCTAGGGTGCCCTTGAGATATCTAAATACCCTATCCAAGGCAGTCCAATGTGACTGATTTGGGTTACTGGTATATCTACTTAGTCTCCCAATAGCAAATGCAATATCAGGTCTTGTCCTGTTTGTTATATACATAAGGGAGCCTATCATCTGTGAATATTTATGTTGTTCCAAAGGTGGTCCTTCATTCTTTTAATAGAACCTAGGTTCACATGACCTAGTCTGCCATGCCAAACATTTGAAGATTCTATATTGGAGACAATGAGAGAACAATCAGACATTTTATTCATTGTACTTAAAATGAAAAGACCGTCTTTTACAAAGCCTTTTCCAATAAAAGAGTCATGCTTAGAAAAAAACTACTTTGTTAGCCTCCATTACAATTTTGTATTCTGAGGCTACAAGAAAGGATCCACTAAGTAGGTTTCTCCTGACAGACGGCACATGAAGAACATCATGAAGAGTTAAGATTTTTTCTGATGTCATCTTCAAGTCAACTTTTTCTCTTCCAATTATTTGTGCCGTTGAGCCATCTCCTAGGGTCACACCTCCTCCACTTGATTCCTGATAGTTTGAAAAACAGGAGCGATCAAATGAAACGTGAACATTAGCTCCAGAATCCAACCACCAATCATCAGAATGGTAAGAGAGGTTAATAAGAGGTTGAAAGCTTACAGACCTGAAGGAACTCGAAGAACCTTTGTGAAGCATGTTCGCTTCTGGTCTAACTGAGTCCTTTCCTTTGTAGGAGGTCTGGACAGCTTCCTTCTTCCTATGGTAGCAGTTTGTGGCCATATGGTTTGTTTTACCACACACAAAACAAAACCTCTTCTGATCCTGAGTCTGACTGAAGTTCCTAGGTATTTGGTTTTGTTGATGATGGTTGTGGTGGTTAGGCTGAAAGTTTTTCTTCTTCTTGAAGAAATTCTTTTTGGGTTTATAAGAAAAATTAGACTTGGGTTTTCCTTGGCCTTCTACAAGGTTTACCTTAGCTTTAGATTCAGTCTTAGGCTTAGACCTCAATCTAATTTGTTCTTCGGTTCTAATTTTCTTTAGGACTTGATTGTAAGTAAGGTCTCCTTGTGTATGGATAAGATCCTTAGCCATATCAGACCAAGAGGGAGGTAGCTTGTCTATTAGGCATGCTATTTTATGTTCATTAGAGAAAGATGTCCCTTTGGCTTGAATATGTCTAAGGTATTCTTGGAATTCATGGAGCTGGTCATTCATTGGTTTGTCATCTACCATGAAATACCTATTAAAGGTTGAAGAATTAAACCTTTCTATTCCGGCATCATCACAGCCGTATTCATCTTCCAAGGCTTTCCACAGTTCTTTAGCGCTCTTGTATTCAAAAAATATATCATACAAGGATTCAGATAATGCGCTTAGAATTCTATGAAAACAATGAAAGTCTATCTCTTTAGGGGTTTTAGGTTTCGATGAGGTGGACACTGCTACGTTAGTATCATCAGAATCGTTTGTGATGGGTGTGGACCCATCAATGGCAGAAATAAGTCCTAATGTTGTGAGCCAAAATTTTATTTGGCTCTGCCATCTCTTGAAATATGAACCATCAAACTTAGCAGGTTTTGCAGTAGAAGGTTCCTCCTTACCAGTCATGATTGCAGTCTGAAAAATATAAATTTATTTAATAACAATGTCCAAGATAATAGTTTATGTGGTCTTTGCTAATCAATCTTAAAATCTTTAGTTTTTTCAAGTATTGATCATCTCAGGTTAGCTGTAGGGGCCGGTTCCCAGCTAGCGGTGGTCCGAAGACTCTTAAGTACCGTGTCGCTTAGGGTTGTTTACACCCGGTTGACAGAAGGACCCTTTCGGCTTGTGCCCGAGTTTGTCTCTACTTTGAAACTTTAGATTCAAGATTTTATTTGCAATTTTCTTTTACTAAACTATTTTCTTTTTGGTCCTAGTTGCTTTCAAAAGCTAAGTGATTAAAATTGCAATTGACAAAATTATGAAATGTGCTAACAAATTGCTAGAAAAAAAAATCAACTTGTTAAATTGTAACAGTAACAAATATGTTGGCAAAATGTGTTAACAATCTAGCTAGAAGAAAACAATTCCAACAGTTATTTTGCTAGAGTTAAATTCTAACAGTTAATTTGAAAACGTCTTTCTAACAGTTATTGAGATAAATTCTAATAGTTATTTTGAATTTAATTCTAACAGTTATTGAATTAAATTCTAATAGTTATTTTGAATTTAATTCTAACTGTTAATTGAATTATAATCAGAAGCAATAAATAATTGTAACAGTAACTATTTTTTTTTTTTCACTGTATGTGGTAACAAATTGCTAACAGAAGCTAATATTTTCTAGAACATTAACTATTTGAACAAATCTTAACTAGCAACAGTTTCGTTTCATAGAAGCAAGCCATGCAAGAGCTTCTCTGTCATGAAATTGAATTATATTTTTAACGGTGAGCCAATAGAGATGTTTGAAAGAAAAGATGTGATCAAAGTGGTCCTAGCCAACTTAAATTAAAAAAATATATATAGAAAGACCATATGCTTACTGACATGTTCAAGATGAAAACAAACAGAAAGTAAACATACTGAGCTATGGTGGGATGAAGTTACATGCATATTGTGACAGATGAAAGTGTTAGAAGAATAAAATTAATCAATTCTAACAGGAGGAATTTTTTGTAGCAATTGAATTCTATCAGTAGGAATTTTTATGACAATTGAATTCTAACAGTAGCAATTTTTGAAGCAATTGAATTATTTTTAATCAGAAGCAATACAACATTCTAACAAGAATAAACTCTTAGATTGTTAGAACTATTGTATATTTTTCTTTGTAAAATTGCAGAATAAAAAATAAAATTTAAACAGATGTTACCGGCCTCTGGGGAAGTCGTGCACGAAGCACTGCCCTAAGAGTTTATTCGGGATCTGTGTGCAGACGTTCCCGAAGCTCCTAGTGGTAAAACCCCCGCACTACCGGTATCTCGTTGCCGCACACGACTTGGAGAGAATGACTAGGACTTAGCTCTGCCCAGAGCTTGGAGATGAAGAGGAATGAAACAGAATGTTGACAGAGTTTTTGAGTAGAGAAAATTTCTGATCTGATTTACAAAGAAAACAGTCCGATATATATAAAACTGTTGTGTAACGGTCAGAATTAATTCTCTATTAATTCAGACGTTACACAAGAGAATAAATAACGAACCTGGACACAAAACTGGTTCAGAAACATTTTGTAACGTTCAGAAATTAATTTTCTAACGTTTAGAAAATTAAATAAAAAATGAAGAGGAGCAAAAAGATTTTTAGGGTCCCAGCCCGAACCCGAAGAGGAAATCGGATCGACATTCGGCGCCCGCAGATGTGGGAGCGTACCCGCACCCGTTACGCGCCGAACCGAACCGGGCGGCGGCGGCGGCGCGCACGTGTGGCCCAAGGGGTTCCCCACACAACAACTTAATAGAGCAAAGGAGAGAAAGTAATATATGTACATAGGAAGGTTTTGGTGCATCCGATGTGGGACTAAAGAAAGGGAGAGGAATTGAGCTTTTGCAAGAACAAACAAAAACAAAACCAACACATGTTTGAAGAACTAATTATGGAAACTAAAAACATACCTTTGAAGCTCTTGTAGTTGAGACTGATCTACCATTTGATCTGCCACTAGGAGCAGCTGAAGATGGTTGATGCTTGCTAGAATCCGCAGAAGTAACGGAAGGAGGTTCAGGGGGAGTAAGTAGCCTATCAATCGTTCCGAATTAAAACCAACAACAAACAGATAGTTAGCAGACAAACTGAATCAATCAGAGAAGAAAAGAAGTAGATGTATAAATGAAGAAATAATAAATGACATCAGATAATTAGCTTCTAAACGTCTCAACTAAGATAAAGGGAATTCACATATGAAAAGGAATGCAATATGGTTTGTAACATCCGAAAAGTTTCCATATTTCCATAGCATAGATCCAAACTAACTCCTTTCTTGGATCTAACAAGTTAGACAAGCTTGGGGTTTCACTTAGAATGCAGTACAATGGATTCTGTTCATTTGAAATTTTCAGGCATCAGATGCTAAAAACTGCTTCAATAACTAATTTTTCCAGAGAGAGAGAGACATTTCTTTACACTGCATTGGAAAGACTAAATTCTCTTTTTCCAACTCCACGGCTCTCCAAACCCTATGTTGGATCCGCATATTCATCACACTCTATACCTTGCAAAATACCTTTGGGGCGTGTTTACTGAGTTGAAAGGACATTGCTCGATAACCCCTCCAAAGCCTCTGTCAACTATTGCAGTTCTAGTCTCCATCCGATTGGAATGGCAGCTGCCTCTAAGTGATCACGGCAAGAAATGACAACATCGGCATTTCCATAGCTTCACCAACTGCATAGCTAGACATTCTTGCTTCTATCCCCTACTAGCTAGTGGCCTGGAAATGCTGCAACACTTTGGTCCTCTCTAACTCGCAGAAACCATCGTTAAATGGAGGTGATGCGGAGTTAATGGTCCCGTACCCAGTGACCGATGGCAGGGACACTCTAGCGCAGTCTTTTCTCACTGTGTATACGACAATCGCCAACAAACTGATCACATTTCATGCCAAGAGTCCTGGACCACAATGACGCCCCTTCACATATCCAATTAGATATTGCTCACCAATTCCAGTACCACTTACAGCACAGCACATCTTCGGTGAGCCCTCTGAATCTGCATCACACCTTTCTGGTACATGATCTTGCTGAAAAGTTGGAAGAGCCATTTGTAAAACCAAATCTGCTGTTGCTCCAGCTTGTAGTTTGATGAGTTGCAGAAGGATCTTCAAGTGGTTTGTATTTTTTGGATTGTTGCAATAATACAGTTGGCTACAGGTTTTTAACCATTCTTCTCAAAAGGAAAAAAGAAAACCAAATTTGTTGTCTTCGACCTTGGCAATGATTAAGGTGAGAGGTTGGCTCTGTTCGTTCTACAACTATGTAGCTGGCAACCTTAGCCGTACTGCTTGTGATTAGAACCACATTTTTTTTGTTGTATTTTAGATTCATTGACTTCTTATTTGGTATTAGTTTTCTACTTTGTTAGGATTGTACTTGAAGTAGGATTACAAGTTCATATATGGATTGATATATCTTTGTTTGAAAGTCGACTTTTTCATTGTTTTCTCAAGACCTGTCAAGTTCTCAATACCTCAATTACACCATGATATAGAACCAGTTTAGATTTATGTCATCTTTTAGTTATTTTGGTACTTCTAGGAATATTTTAGATGGCTTTTATCTATTGGAAATTTAAGTTGGTTTCGATAAGTTTAACTTGATTTGTATTCATTCATAAATATAGCTTTATAATACTATATATAGGTCATATACTTTTGTTATTTTAATAGAAAATTTTGGCAGGGTAGATATCTGAGAATAGATAGTATTGACTAGCCTCGACGCTCTTATGCAAAAAGTATTGACTATCCCTTTTGACATGCTCCTTTTCAAGAAAAACAAAAAAAAGAAAGGCGAACGAAGTGAGGGTGAGACGAGGTGAAAAGCATGAGAAATCTATTTTGAGTTTGAATGTGAGATGTCGAAATCCTAAAATGGATCTCTCATCTTCTTCTCCCCCTCCGACGTTGACCTGAATCTGTCTCGAGTACAAAAGTCGTGTAATCGAGATCCAATACAACATACACATTTCCAAGCTCGAATATTTTTATTAATTATTATCAATTCTTATGTTTTATATTTCAATTAAAAAAAAATTTGGTAATAATAGTTAATTGTTCACAATTCATTTAAACCTTCCATGTCCAATTTTTCATAATTTTCAATTTCTTACAAATTATTTGTTCCCCTACATTTTTTGTTCTGCGTCAAATTGATTTCAAAAGTCTAGGTTAAGAATATTTTTTATTCCTAAATAAAGACCTAGAAAGCAATTAAAACTAAATTATGGAACATAAAGAGTTCATTAAAAAGTTTAAAGATCTTGTCGATCTGAATGTGATGAAGTTTTAAAAGCTATATTTGGCAATAATAGTGTAGAGAAGTGACTAGTATTGATACACAAATAGAGTCCATCCCGGAGCCAACCATATCCTTAGAATGTCCATTTAAACCTAACGAACCTAAAATGATTAACTTATATACACAAGTAGAGTTCAACCCGGAGTCGACCACGTCGTTGGAGTATCCATTAGTTGAACATAATGAACCCATCATAATTAAAACACAAATTAGGTCTACGGTTGAAACTAGGTATAAAAATCAAATTTAACGTTTATATATCATCACTAGAAAAAATTAAATAGGTCGGATCATTCAAATGAATTTAAAGAACCTATTAGGTCTTCTAACTATTTTGAACTTGTTCCAATAGTTAAGCCCGTAAACAATTTCTATTATTTGTTCGTTACAAAAAATTGTAATAGTTTGAATAAAATAATTATTGATTGCAGGGGACGATCATTTTGCTTTTTTAGACTCACCGAGATAGCCACCGGTTATTTAGGTAATTTATGCTAGGTCCTTATTGAATATTCTACTTTTTTCACCTCTACAACTGCCAATCATTCGTGAAATTTCGTCGTCTTTTCAGAAGGTTCAATGTTGACTAACTTGTCGAAGCAGAGGCCTCCAATACGGCCGAATTGGAAGAAATAATCCCCAAGGGTATAATTCTTGTATTTAACGCTTACATGATTCAGCATGAATTTTTCGAAGTCGGGGAGATTTATGGATAATTAGTTTAGATTTTATATCTTTTAGTTATTTTGGTTTTTCTAGAAATAGTTTATATAGAGATTATTTTATCTCTTTTATCTGTTAGAAATTTAAGTTGGTTTTGATAAGTTCAACTTGATTTATATTAATTCATAAATATAGTTTTATAATGTTATATATAGGTCATATACTCGATACAAAAATACTGTTAAATAGCGACGGATCTCAGCGACAGAAAATAATTTATCGCTGAGTCAGCGACGAAAATTCGACGAAAAAACGACTAAGTTATTTATGTAAACAAAATATATTATTTTTTATCAAAAATCCGTCGCTGTTATTTCAGCAACGAATTAGCGATGGAAATATATGTCGCTGCGAAAACTTAAAATTTCCAGCCGCATTTCATTTTTTCCTATTCACAATCTCTCTCTCTCTCTCTCTCTCTCTCTCTCTCAGGCGACCCTCCCCCCCCCCCCCGACGACCTCCCCCTCACTCCCCCTCTCCGGCAGCCCCTCGCCCTCTCCTCCTCCTCCGGCGTCAGACCCCTAAGCCCTCCTTCTCCACCCCCGACCCCCTTCGCCTCCGTTGGATTGCCTTCTCCTACGAATAAGGTAACCCTAACCCTCATTTTGATTTGGTTAATTATTGTATTTGGATTGTGGGGGTCTGGACACACGTATAGACACGATACGCTAGACATGAACACGAAGAGAAAATAAATAGTTTGGTATTTTTGATACGCTGGACACGGACATAATATGCTGGACACGTACAGACACGCATGATACGCTGGACACGGACACCCTATTATAGGGCATAAAATCCTAATTAATACTACATAAACCTAAACCGGGAGAAAAGGAATTAAAAAATGCAATTTATGTCCTAAATTAGTGCGTATTGGGGCTAAATTCGTAAATTTGACAAAATTTGTGTCTTTTACACAATTAAAAGAAACTTTGATGAGTTATTACTCAATACATTAACTTATATAATACTTAGTATTTAAATACCCTCAACTTACCCTTACCTCATACCCATATCCTACACTAATATATTCCACATTATCCTACTGTCCACTCTTTGGTATTAACACCGGTACATTCATCTAATGAATATCTACCTACTCTGGAATTACCTCATTACCCTTACTCCAATGCTCCACATGACTGCACCTTGTAGAAGCATGAAAAATACGCTGAAGAGTTATACACAGCAGTTTGGTGCTGGGCAGCGTAAAATATGACTTTGGAGCCATCGGCGGACAACAGAGCTTTTTCGCTAAGTACAGCGTAAAATATAAGCTCAAGGACTATCCGCGTAATGCAGTATGTCCAGGCTGCTTCAGCGTAAAAAGGGTGCTATATCGCCTTTATGGCGTAAAAATCATCCGCTTTAATGCATCATTGAAGTATACGAGGAACGCTTCGTATTCCCCGAAATAAACCTGTCAAATCGTGCAGTAAACCTGACGTCTGACTCCTGACAAAGAGTACTGCACGACTACCCAGACGACGGCTATAATGATGGCACGGCACAGCGACCCAGACTGTCGTTTAGTGACATTTCCATGGCATAAACCGCTTTTACGCATACAAGGGAATACGCTGCCTAGTTTTACAAAGGTAGATGTGAGCTGTTTACGCTCCACAGAAGACAAACAGGCTGCCACGTCAAAAGTTGCTCTTCGTACAGGGCTTGAGGCACTTCTTTGTATTTAATGCGCAGAATGATGGCAGATCTTCGAGACACGCCTCTGCATTTAATGCGCGGAAGGGTGGCAGATCTTCGGGACACGCCTCTGCATTTAATGCGCAAGATGGGGGCAGATCTCTGTATTTAATGCAAGAGATTTGATTATATCTCCAAAAGCCGTAATTTCAACTAAAACGTCCACATCACCGCTTTTGCATAATACGTCAGCTCAGGCTACATTTGCATTGGTGCGTATTAAGGCTATTTGGTACAGAATTTGTTCAAGGCCTCAGTCAAGGAAGGAGGATCAGCTATCTTCTACGCTAGCTACCTATCTACGCAGCATCAGGCTCCTACGCCTATTCGGCTTCTGTGCCTACTCGGCTTCTACGCCTACTTGGCTTCTACGCCAGTTTGATGACTATTTGGCTTCTACGCCAGGGTGACAGTTATTGGCTTCTACGCCAACCTCTTCTACGCGAGGGATAACTACCTACGTGGCTTTTTTGCCGTGATCTTCGCAGCAGTTATACGCATTGTCTCTTAATAGGACATGCGTCACACGCTCATTCAAAAGGTCATTTATACGTGGGCAACGGTTATTGTAACCATCGCATAAAAGGTGCTATACTTTTCACTACCCGGCTTCTACCCGACTGGATGGTCACTGTCACTAAAACCCTATAAATAGAGACATCTATAGACAGAGGTCCAAAGTCAAAAAATTGAGAGGCAAAACCAAGGCTAAGAGTCGAAGAGTCTTTGAGAGAGAAGAATCCAGAGCCCAGGCAAAGAGTAGTGATCGACGACTTTGGCATCGAGCATCCACTCTCTTTTGCAACCTTCGAAGCTGCTTTCTGTCTTCTACGGCACTTCTTCATCATCGTGTGGTCCAAGGGACAAAGTGATCGACTGCAGATCAGACTCCTATAGTAATATTTACCCAGATAAAAAATTGTTCTTGACATCCTCGTATAGGATTAATTGTACTTCTTGTTTGTAAACCAAAGAGCGGGTTTCGTATAAACCTCGTCTTATTTCTTTCGTTTATTATCAAACACAAGATGGCGACTCTGTTGGGGAGGTCTTTCTCTTCTGGTGAGAAAGTAATTGCTCAACACGATGCGGTATCCGTGGGATCCGCGAAGAAGACCCTGGTCGTCCAGTTCGACCAGTCTGCCTACGAAGATATGCTTCGAGCAGGGGGTAGCTCTCACTCACTCTCTGTACAAGACAACAGGAAGCTGCATAAAGTCTGGATGCCCAAGACATCCCCTACCGTTCCTGCCGACTCTCCGATCTCTCCGACCAGCCAGGTTGCAGCTGCACAACCTTCGCGCTTCACGCGTAAAACTCTGTCTTACATCTGTGACGTGGCAGACAAAACTTCGGACAATGCCTCAGCGCTAGTCCAGAAGTCTACTCCGCGCTCTGCGCGTAAAATCCAGTCTTCCGTCGATGACATGGCAGACATAATTTCTGATAATGCCTTAGCGCCAAATCAGAAATTCCAAATGCGCTCTGCGCGTAAAAATGCATCTGCCCTCCGCAGAAAAGCAGATGATCCCTGCAATCTATGCAAGGGAAAGCAAGTGGCGGACTGCTCAACTTCTCGGCCTTTACGCCAGCAAGGGAAGAATCTGCCCGTCCTCCGGATTACGCGAGGAGTTGATGGCCGACTGAGGACCTCCTCAGCTTTACGCCAGTCTGAGCAGAGCTCCAATTTATGCCAGGTGAGGCCCCTCAGCGTAAAGCAGGCTCAGTTTGCGAAAAGACATACTCCTCGGGGATCATCCGCTACCCAGATGGCCAACCTGTTGTATACGGGTGGCACAGGAAGGACTATGGTTCCCAACATCCGTATGCCCACTGACGTGAACAGAAGGAACAAACCATCTTCTTCTTCTTCTTTTGTAAATTCTCCTGACCTGCGTGAGTATCTGATCCAGAAACGCAAGGATAGGGGATCTTCCAGCATGTCTATTTTGCCTCCTAGGGAGCAGTATTGTAATAGTCATAGGATTGTAGTTAATTATTGCTGTTCTGAAGCAAAACGGTCAATTTTTGACCTGTTAAGCTACTCTCCGTCTTTCTAGGAAGAAGAGCCCACACATGAATCAGTGAACATAGCTTCACACATACCTAGAGGAAGATCGAACTCAAGACGTCATCCCTCTAGAACTCCGAGCCGAAGGAGATTCAACAAGCTCCTTAGGAACACTGAAGCTAGGGTGTTCCGAAACACCCGTTCGAGGTCACGACAATCGGCTTCGTACTCTTCTGATTCCGATGCTGGGGGTCGCCAGTCTCCCGAATCAGATGCTGAAAGTATAGAGTCAACTTCTACGGAGACCTATACTAATCCTTCAATGACACCCAGGGAGATGGGAGTTTATGCCATTGGAGATGAACGCGAGGAAGCTTCCCCGTCGGGGAGCACTGAGCAACGCATTACTGTACTGGAGACATCTCTGAAAGAGATACAATCCATGATGGAGAACATGCACCAGATGATGCTGACTCAACACACAGCTGTTGTGGCTCAAGCATCGGTCCCTCCAACTCAGATACGTGTGGGGGTAGACTTACCACCATCCAACGCGATCCAAGAGCCTGCTCTAGATCAGGAGTCAGCAGTTCCTCTGCTTTCTCACTCGAAGAATGTATTACCTCCCGTTGGAGTCGCGATGCAACCGATTCCTCACCACTCAGTGGTCCCGCTACCAGCTGAAAATCTGATACAGGTAGTACGGGAGTTGAAAGCCCAATTTGATGCCTTGAAGCACAAAGATCAGCTCAAAAAATTGGGAATCAACCAGCCTTACCCGGCTATCTGGGAAGAGGCCCTTTTCCCTCCTAAATACAAACCACAGACTATGTCTTTGTTCGAGGGAAAAACATCACCGAGTCAGTACATGAACTACTTCAGTATGATGATGGTGTTATTACAAGGGAATGACGCCCTCCTCACTCGGGTGTTCAAGGGCTGTCTCTCGGGAGTGGCTTATCAGTGGTACCGTAGTCTGGCGGACAACTGCATTACTTCCTTTGAAGACTTCAAGGCTTTATTCTTCGTACGATTCTACGAGGGAGGGATGGACATGTCTATGTCCTCTCTCATCGAAGTGAAGCAGAAGAAAAAAGAGGACGTTCGCACTTTCATCGAACGTTTTCGCCAAGCCACTTTGCAAATGCCTTCCGGAGTTCCAGACTCGACATTGGTGGACATTTGCAGGAAGAACCTTCTTCCCGTGAACTCGGTGTTCACAGGACCATATCAGTTCCATGATTGGCCCTCGTTCATCATCTCAGCGGTAGCCGCTGAGGACAACAGTCGAAAGGCGCATGATAATGGCATCATGATCTCTTCTTCTGAAAAAGGCAAGAGGTCATCCTCCAACAGCGACCATCCTCGTGGTTCCAAAGGAAAAGAAGCTCTGGCAATCAATACGTCCAGGCAAGAGACTGCGGCAACCACACAGATGAAACCTGGGACTTCCAGGCCCATTAAAGTATACTCTTTCGACGACGACGATATTCCGAGCATATTCGAGTGTCTCGTCAAAAGAGGCAAGATTACCCTTCCTGAGAAGAAGCGGCCCAATGAAGTCGGGAGTACTAATAACCCCAAGTACTGCATCTTCCATAGATACATACACTACCCTACAAAAGCGTGTTATGTACTGAAGAGGAAGATCCAAGAGCTGATTGATGCTAAGGCCATCACTCTGCGCAACAGCGAAAAAATGGTCACAGCCAACATGATCTCTCTGCAATTTGGCAATATGCCTCCCCAAGAAGTCCCGGACGGTGTTAGACCTATTTCCCTGACAACGATGAACATCGTTAATCTCCCTCCAGCTAGAGGTCAAAATTATGACCTGGTACCCCTAACTACCTAGCGAGGCAAGATCATATGGGTTCATCCAGATCTGGTGTCGGAGATCGAGAAAAAAACTCAAGCTGCTAAGGCTAAGTCTAAGACGGACTCGAAGCGCAAACCATGTCATATAGTTACGGTACACTCGGCATCAGAAGACGAGGTTTTGGCTACTGGAACCCGTTCAGGAAAAACTTACCTCAAGGACTATGGAGCGAGTCAGGAAGATGCATCGGCAGACGCTTCAGCTACCAAGCCTTCAGAACCGGAACCCGCCATACCAGAGGCTGGTCCTTCGAGACCGACTTCGGCGGACAAAGGGAAGCAAAAAGAAGTGCGCTTCGATAAACCTTTGAAAAATATTCAAAATAAAGGTTTAGAGAAGCCATACAACTTCGACATCCTGGCCCAATTGGCCAATACACCAGCCAGGCTGTCCATCTTCGAACTACTCAGGCTCTCTCAAGACACTCGTCAAGCCCTGAGTGAAGCATTAATGCAGGCGGATGCATACTTGACCCATCTCAAGTCCCCTGACAAAGAACCCATGGCATGTCCTCAATGCCACAATGTGATGGAGGTGGTCCCAAATATCACTTTCACTCAATATGACATGCTGTTAAAGCATAACAGGCATGACAGACCCCTCTATTACACCGGGTACGTCGGTTCCATGGAGGTCGACCGGATTCACATAGATCTGGGATCATCAATCAGCATAATTCCTCATAGTCTACTCAGACCGTTGAGGATTCCTACCAGCAAATTGGCATACACCACCACTACAATCGTGGGTTTCAACGCCAGAAAAAGTAAGCCGTTGGAGAAAATTCGCCTGAGGATCCAGATTGGTGACCTCAGATCAGTGGCTACATGTTATGTCATTGATTCAGAGTTGTCCTACAATATTCTGCTGGGTAGACCTTGGATCCACGACCACAACATCGTTCCTTCGACTCTACATCAATGCTTTAAATATATAGATGCCCAAGGAATAATACAAACGGAGTTTGCTGACCTGAACCCGTTTAAAGGAGTAGAATCCTACTACTCTGATGCCATGTTGTACAATCAAGACTACATGGAGGAGGTGTCAGGCGAAGCAGAGAAGGAATCCCACCGGGAGCCAGAAGAACCCTCTGCCAAGCAACCTCTGTCAATCAAGGTGAAAGGCAAACTACTCGTCCAAAAGCCATGGAGCCTATGGCTATCCACCTGAACAAAACCTGGTTAGGAAGAGGAGGTGATCCTCTAGTGATCACTTTGAACCAAAAATCTCCACCCTTGGTCATCAACCTTCGGCACAGCAAGCAGCCGATTGATGTAAATACAACCGGGAATGTGGTTTCGGATGATAATAAAGATCATCTTTTCCAGTATATTGACGCTCAAATTCTAAATCAGGAATCCTCTCCCCATGACGATATAGAACCTATAGCACAAAAATTTCTGGAAGCTATAGATTCCTATCATCCGTATATGTGGGAAGTAGCGTCATCATCCAATATCACCACGACATATGGACCACATGAGAATTCTATCTTCATTGTCCCGCCTACTTGCAGCAGTCAGCGTTCAATAGTCTTCGGCCGCATGCGCAATAAACTGACTGTATAAGTAGATTCTCCCGATGATGATGTTGGCAAAATGCAGGTTCACAGATACAGCCCGCAAGCTTTGAAGATCATGCAAAGTATGGGTTATGACTTGAAGCTGGAACTGGGCCTCAACTACGGGAAAGGCAGACGAATGCCGCTGTACGGTGATCCCTACTGTCAACGAACTCATTTCGGGTTAGGGTACACCACCTCCCTTGCAACTTCTGAGTCAAACGAGGATATCTTTTCCTCTTTTCAGAATGGCTCGTCGCCATCCGACTCAGCTGATGCTCTCGAACGAACATTATCAATAAATACGGTAGTGGCAGATTCCTTCGAAGCAGACGAACAAGAATCCGAACCATTTGAGAATGACTCTTGGGCTCAACAAATGGATACACAATGGAAATTTCGGTTCGAGCAGAGAGAACCTCCCACCGAAGATAAAGTTATCCAGATTAACGTTGGGGATGAACTTTCGCCAAAGCCGATATTTATCAGTAACAATCTTTCCGAAGAAGAAAGGGAAAGAGTTATCCAGCTGATAAAAGAATATATCGACGTCTTTGCGTGAAATTATGAGGATATGCCAGGTCTTGATCCAAATATGGCTACTCATAAACTCAATATATTGCCCGATTCGAAGCCTGTGAAGCAGCACCAACGCCGGTTCCGTCCGGATATGATGGAAGTCATTGAAGCTGAAATCAAGGAGTTGATAGCCTGCGGTTTCATTCGGGAAGAACAACATCCCGACTGGGTCGCCAATGTTGTCCCGGTCATGAAGAAAAATAGGAAAGTACGTGTCTGCATCGATTACCGAGATCTGAATGCACCCTGCCCTAAGGATGAGTTTCCTCTTTCCATTACAGACGTCATGATTGACAATACATGCGGTTTTGAACGTATGTCTTTCATGGACGGATTTTTAGGATACAATCAAATCAAGATGCATCCTGAAGACGAGAAGCATACTACCTTTCGGACACCATTGGGGTATATTGCTATACGGTCATGCCATTCGGATTGAAGAATGCCGGGGCTACGTACCAACGGGCTATGAGTAACATATTCCACGAGCATTTACGCAAAATAGTGGAATATTACGTGGACGATGTAGCTGTCAAAAGCTGCCTCAAGGATAATTACATCCAAGACTTGAAGACAGTATTTGAGTTGATGCGCCAACATCAACTCAAAATGAATCCTGCAAAGTCCTTTCTGGGTATATCTAGTGGCAAATTTCTGGGATTTGTCATTACCGCTAAAGGCATTCAAGTGGACCCTGATAAAGTCAAGGCCATCTTAGAAATACGATCGCCCCGTAATGTGAGGGAACTCAGGGAATTTCAAGATCGTCTGGATTATATCCGGAGATTCATATCCAACCTCTCTAGGAGATGTCAGCCTTTTTCTCGTCTCATGAAGAAAGGTGTATCCTTCGTATGGGATGAAGCCTGTCAGCAAGCGTTTAATGATATCAAACGCTACCTCACTAGTCCGCCAGTTCTGGTGCCTTCCGTCATAGGAAGACCATTCTTGCTGTACGTTCGAGCGATGGATCATTCTCTGGGAGCTCTTTTCGCACAGAAGAACGATATGTGTCATGAACAGGCTATCTACTACCTAAGCAGGATGATGGTCGGAGCCAAACACCGGTACAATCCAGTGGAAAAAGAATGCTTGGCTCTGATGTTCGCTATCCAAAAAATATGACACTATATCACAGGCCAAACCATCCACATCATCTCCAGGATCAATCCTCTTCGGGTATTGATGAACAAGCCAAGTGTTCTTAATTCCTGACTCGCGACTTGGGCGATTTATTAACACCGTATGACATGGTGTACGTCCCTCAGAAGTCCATCAAAGGCCAAGCGTTGGCTGATTTTCTAGCTGCTCATCCGATCCCGGAGACCTCCAAACTATACGAGGACATTTTCGACGAAGTTGCAGAATATAATTCCGCAATGGAAATTGATGCATGGCAACTATTCTTCGATGGTGCCTCCAGGACTGGTCCCAGGGGAAAAGTGGTTTCAGGAGTAGGAATTGTCCTGGTTACTCCTGATAAACTCGTAATCTACCGAGCATATTCTCTTAGCGAGCCATGTTCTAATAATGTGGCAGAGTATAACGCTCTACTAATCGGGCTCCAAGTCGCTAAAGAATTGGGCGTCGAATCTCTGGAAGCTTTCGGTAATTCTCTGCTGATCGTCAATCAAGTCAGAGGAATATATGAAGTCCAGAATCCAGACCTCATCCCCTATCACCGAGCAACGGTAGAGATAGCCATGACATTCAAAGGATTCTTCCTGGAACATGTGCCCCGATCTCAGAATCTGGAAGCTGATGCCCTAGCCAGTCTAGCTGCAGATTTAGCTATTCCTATAAGAAGGCAGAATTCGGTTATCCTTCTTAACAGAGATTTATTCTGTGTGAAAAATAACTTTCACATAGAAAGCAGCTACGCTGTGAACACAAATCCTCCCAAGAGAGACTGGAGAAGTCCCTTTATAGATTTTGTGGCATACGAAATCTTGCCGGATGACCCTAAAGAAGCAGTATCCGTCAAAAGACGATCATTACGCTTCTATTTTGATGCATCTTCACAGTGTCTATATCGCCGGACCTACGACGGACTGCTATTGAGATGTCTCTCCGATCACGAGGCACAATGGATTATCCGTAAAGCTCACGACGGCGTATGCGGAGCGCATCAACCCGGTCCTAAGCTACAGGATCGTATAAGGAGGATGGGCTATTACTAGCCTACTATGATCACAGATGCAATAAAGTATGCAAGATAATGCAGAGCCTGTCAGGTCCATGCAGACTTTATACATCAATATTCTGAATATCTACATCCTACGGTTGCATCCTGGCCTTTCGAAGCATGGGGTATGGATATCATTGGTCCTATTCACCCGTCTTCTTCTAGAGGTCACCGGTTCATACTGGCCATTACGGATTATTTCTCCAAATGGGCAGAGGCGATCCCTTTTGCTGAGGTGAAGACATCTAATGTGATCAGCTTCATCAAGCATCATGTCATTTATCACTTTGGGATACCCCAGAGGATAATTCATGACAATGGGCCTCAGTTCATCAGCCAAGCGTTTCATCGATTTTGCGATAAAAATCGAATACAAAATATGTCCTCTACGGCATATAATCCTGCTGCTAATGGTTTGGCGGAAGCCTTCAACAAAACCATTATCAAACTCTTGAAAAAGTTCGTCTCTTCGAACAAGAGGGATTGGAATGAGAAGCTGGGAGAATGTCTCTGGGCATACCGCACAATGGTACGGGCACCGACAGGTTGTACCCCATTCTCATTGGTTTACGGGAGTGAAGCAGTTCTCCCCATCGAAGTCCAAATTCTATCACTCAGGATAGCAGTGGCTAATGAGCTGACTCAAGAAAAGAATGACCTGTTAAGGCTTCAAGAGCTAGAAGGATTAGACGAGAAACGCCTCCAAGCTCAACAGCGCATCGCGTTCTACCAGGCACGTATTTCCAGATCTTTTAATCAAAAAGTAAAGGAAAGAGTGTTCAAAGTTGGCGAGCTAGTTCTAGCTGTGAGAAGACCAATGATTCTTACTCACAAGAGTAAGGGTAAATTCTAGCCCAAATGGGAAGGCCCTTATGTGATCGAGACAACGTTCTCAAACGGCGCTTACAGGTTAGCTAAGCCTAACGGAGACTTGTTGATGGCTCCTATCAACGGCAAATTCCTGAAGAGGTACTATGCTTAACCTCCTTTGCTCAAATGGATTATGGTGAAGATCTCATTCTGACAAAATTACTTCCAAAACGAAATTAGTTGGATCGTATTCTATCATGTCCATATAACCTCTGAATAGATATGTTTAACTAATTTGGAACTTCAAGACCTATCACGTCCATATTACCTCTGATAGTGTTTTGTGTACAATTTTAGTTGGAGCGTATTCTATCATGTCCATATAACCTCTGAATAGATATGTCCAGCTAAAGCTTACCGAGAGTATATCACGTCCATATTATCTCTGATATTACTTTCACCCAAACCTGTCATTTATATTCCAAAATGATGGGTCCACAAAGTCAGATAAAAGCCTCTTTATTATTCCCAGAAAGAGCAAAATTATATTGAAAAGCAAAAAGGTACATCATTTGGGGGGAGCGGATATGTCGCGAATCTTCCGTGCCAGAGCAGCCATTCTCTCATCCCTGGAGTTCAAGACATCGATGCGAGCCCGCTCCAACCTTGCCGCATCATTGTTCAAAGCGGATAGCTCAGACCGAGTATATACAAAATTGGCGTGGATGACACCCACATGCGTCAGGTTCTGCTGAGCAGTCTCCATCCGATTCTTCAGCACATCTCGAGAGGCCGACAAAGAGACAGCCTCCTCCTCCGCTTGAACGAGTTCATCTCTCAATCTGCGGACCCTTGCTGTCACTTCCTCATAGTCGACTTCGCACTGAGTCAGCTGAGGAATGACGTACTCCAGTTCGGCACGCTCCTGATCCATCTCCTGCTGCTGTTCCTGGACGAATTTGTCCAGAGCTTTTATTTGCCCAGCAAGCTCTGCAGTCAGGGAGTCATACCTAGCTTGAACGAGACCGTCAATGCTTCCTCGAGATAGCTGCAAGTATTCGTTAATGGGTTGCTCCAAACCATTAACTATCTACTCCAGTGTGTCAGCTATCCCAGTGTCGTTGAATTCTCTGATCGGCACTATCACAAACTGAGAGGACCTCTTCAGCGCCTCGAAGCCTAGATTCTTCTCCAACACCATTGATATCAATATTTTCATAGTGGTGTAGAAGATACTGGTATACTGCTCAGTCAACATGGCTAGATCCGAATGGACGCTGGGAGTGGCTGCAATGTTGGCGAATCCCCCTCCAGGAATGACCGCAGACGATGTTGCCACAGTCGTCGCCTCAACAGATGGTGCGACAAAAGAAGATGCGCCAACAACAGACGAAACGGCCGGCGTACTCAAAGGAGGTATTGTCGTAACGATAGGTTCATCCTCCTCTCGAGATAGCGGAGCTGTTTCAGGCGAGCCTGCACACTAGAATGCTTCCTCTTCGAAGTCGGGCACCTCCATGTCATCGCCAGGAGCTGAAACAGAGCTAAAAAGGGCGTCAACACTGCCCTCCCCGTAGATGTCTTCCCCTGGAAAGAAGACAAAAGAGAGTTAATATCAACAGGATGTTAATTTTCCTAAAAAAGAGGCGTAAGACGACATTTATCCATGGCCGATGGCATATATGTCGCGTCTGCAGCCAGTACAGCTAAATCATTTCTTAATGATGCTAAGCAAGTTGTCATACCTGGAGAAGGGGGTGTGCTAACTGACATTGGCAGGTATTCTTCCGAGTCTTCACCCAGATCCAATCGAGGTTCATCAGGTGGAATCTCGCTGGGTGCACCTACAGACACGGCAGGAGTTTCTCTCGATGCTGATCTGGATAAAGATATCCTTATTTGGCTCGGCCCCGAAGGCGATCTCGTACCACTACCTGAAGCGGTAGCAGCAACAGTAGCCTCAAGCAGAGATTCTCCGGCACCGTCAGCCGGAACTGTAGAGGTTCCCTCTCTAAAAGGCGAGGAACCTCCAATCAAAGAATCGTCCCCGACAGGGGAAACAGCAGGTTCACTTCTAGGAGCCTCATGGCCGGAAATCCTGAGAGGACGACAAACCGTCTTCTTCTTCTTGCGAGGGGAAGTCTCCTTCGGAGCAGGATCCCTTCGCTTACCAGAGATCACCAGAGGCCCTGCAGGCGGAGGTATTTCACCCCTCGGTACTGCCAACAAAGGCTCATCTGGATTAATGAAATCTTCACCCTCATCGGAGGAAACTGAAGGAATTTTGTATCTCCCCGCAAACTTAGAAGAGGGCATCCTAAAGCTTCCACGCATATCAAAATCGCGATGGAAGGTATTGGTTGCCACATAAAACTGGACATACGAGTGGAGGATGCACAGCTCCGTGGAGAGTAAAATGGTGGGAACAGTAAAAGTTGCTTCAGTGCAACCCATGATGAAGTATCGCCACCCTCTCGCTCCATCGATAAGTCTACCCCTGGACCTGAAGCTGGTAACGGTATTGCCCACATACAATTGGTCATACCCAAACTGCCTGGCAAATCGACTAGGCAAGTAGGGTTCCAAGAAGCACTGGTCTTCACTTCTGTACAGTAAATGGGAAGGTCTAATGCAGACCAACCAATTAAAAGCTTCAGGAGAAAGAACGGTCTTCCCGTCGCCTAAGTCCTGAAGTCTGCGCCCCTGTTGATTGAGATGTACAGAGGGGACAATGCAGAAGATCTTTCAGCTGTGACTGAAATTCAGTGCCCGCCGACAGTCTAAAACTGTGGTCACGTTCCAGGAGAAATTCTTGTAATTCAGCAAGAAACTACCCCCCGAACTACTGCCAGAGCCGGGAGACATCACCCTGGGGTTATGGAGAATTAACCATCCCATCAAATACAAGTATGGTAATTCTACCCTAGGAAAGCTATCACGCCGAGTTTCATCGACTAGCAGCCCATCAGTAATGGCCCTCAGGCCAGCTTGTATACGGCACACCATGGCAGGGAGCAAACCCAGTCTTGCCCGGAACACCAGACGCACTGCAGGCCATAAGGTATTACGGTAAATGCGGTCCGCAGATGCAATGCCGGGTACCACCAGTCGGCGCAGCCATATAGAGAGGAAGCCAGTCAGTTGAGCTTCCTTGGACAGAGGCCTGCGGCAGTGCCTCAGATAACTGTAGGCCTTAGTGCCTGCAGGATATTTCCCTATCCCTTCGTCGAGAATCTGATCTGGAGCCCCAGTGTCTTCCATAAGATCGTCGACTACCTGAGCACTAAGCACGCTCAGACAGCTCAGAGGCTGATCCCTGCTATCCAAGACCTTCTCTGGCTTAGCAGCCCTGGCTCGGTGAAAGAAGAGGTAGTACGCCCATTTATTGGTATGAGCCAAATCTGAAGGCTCATTATAAAAGGCGGTGCAAGCAAGGTAGTGGCACATCATCTCCTGGTACACTGCCACTACCCGAGGGTCTGAATCACCCAGCTCCCGGTTGGTGGGAACATACTCTTCATAAGGAGTATCCCCCAATGGCAGTCTCGAAATCTCTGTCATCTCATGAAGGGCCAATCCCAACTCCCCCAGTGGAGTGGCGAAAGTCCCAGTGAGCGAGATATATTGCTCTACCAAAGCCAGAAACAGGCTGAGGTTTCGAGGTAACCCAACACGTGGCACTCACAGCTGCGTACAGACCAATGCTCTCCAGCTCGGTCTGAAAATGCTTCAGGGCTCAGTCAGCTAAACGAGCCCATCGAAGATTTGTAGGGGTGATCCACCCACTTGTCCGAGGAAAACCTTGGGGTATACTCCTCCGTGCCCCATGAAATCGTTGCAGAAAGTCGATATTTGGACTGGCTGGAATGGTGCAGTTTCCTCACTCGGGACAACGCCCGAAAATAATCCCCTGAACGGCAT
Organism: Iris macrosiphon; assembly: GCA_036927795.1. Lineage (NCBI taxonomy): Eukaryota > Viridiplantae > Streptophyta > Magnoliopsida > Asparagales > Iridaceae > Iris > Iris macrosiphon. Next base: position 46,995,030 of record JAYESA010000020.1, on the reverse strand, counting down.
GACTGGACCGGAAGGACGGCTGACAAATGACCCCTGGTCAGATCCCTTCTGATAAAATATCTTCCCCGACTGGCCGTGAAGATCGGGAGTCAGTGTCCACGACATCCTCCTGGGATGTGTGGCATGGAAGAATGCCGAGATAGGGTAGTCCCTCAGCATCTTGGGCAGATACATGACCAAGCCCCCGGCAGGGAAAACCCAGAACTCTTTCTTGGACTTCGTCTGGGACTGCTTGACAATCATGTCCCCGAAGAGAAAAGCCAGTTTTATATATTGGGCCCCGTCTATAGACGTCAGGGGCTCTCCGTTGATCATGCTCAACATCATTCGCTCTCCTTGGGAGGATATCAAGATTCCCCTTCCTTCAGGATATTGGGGTCCAGAGATGGGAAATGTCACGTGGGATAAATCTTCCAGGTAGTTGGAATGCAGCATCCCGACAGCGGAACCCATCACCTCGGCCAGCGAAGACGCATGCAAGTTAACTGCAAAATACAAGAAAAATACGTCAGTTTCTATACTAGACATTATAATCTTGCAGCATATGCCAAAAGTCAACAGTCTGTGCTTTACGTCAAGACTGTAAAAACTTGATCTTTTATGCTGGAATCTCATTCCAAGGCGTAAAATTCAAGAACTGACAGTATACACAAAAAAACCTGACAGTCTGTGTTTTACGCCAGACTGCCAAAGTTTGAGTTATTGCGCCAAAGTTTTCATCCAGAAGCGTAAAACTCAAATTTTATAGTATACGCCAAGTTTCGACAGTCAAAGCTTTTATGCCCGACTGCAAAAATATGGAGTTCCTACGCTGACACATTAGAAATGTGGGCATAAAAGATAAAACATCTCTGTGCATCATCTTCTTCGAAGAGGCTATCAGCACAGAAGACGACCTAGCACGTTCACGTACAACGTGTGCGAAGGATTTTCTTCGTTCTTGTCGTCCCAAACGCTTTACCTTTAACGCCTGGTGCACAGCTCGTCGATGGGACACTTCGTTCAGAATGAAGCTCGCCTTGCCCGACGGAAGTCACTCTTGCTTGGGCAGAGGAGCGAGAAGAAGAGTCAGTCTTCTTTCCCTTAGAGGAAGAGATTGGTTTCGGGGCCATTGCCGAAACTCGGAATGCTCGGAGAGAAAACGAAGGAGAGAACTCGAACAGTCGAAAGCTTTCTTTTGCAAAAAGACAGATGAAAAGTTTTTTTCTGAAAGCCTTGGGGTATATATAGAGTTCGGATGGACTCCTCGAATCCCTAACCAAATCCGACATTTAATATTCGGTTATGATTGGGGACTACGTCAGCCTATTACTCAGGGAAGGCGGACAGTCAGCGAATTCGAAAAGTTTTCGTGCAAAGCATATTCGTGGTTTTACGCTAAGGAGATTTCTACGCTCGACAGCTACAAATCTACGGTTTTACGCTCACAGGCTATAAGTCTATGGTTTTACGTCCGGATACTTTTATGCTCGGTAGCTTTTATGCTCGAGAGGCTACAAACCTACGACTTCACGCTCAGAAGCTACAAATCTATAATTTTACGCTCGGTGGCTTTTACTCTCAGAGGCAACAAATCCACAACTTCAGGCTCGAAAGATTTTCTTTTCAGAGGCTACAAATCTACAGTTTCTACGCCTGGATGCTCTCATGCTCAGCAGCTTTTACGCTCGAGAGGCTACGAACTTATGATTTTATGCTCCTCTACATTACAGATCTATGACTTTCCGCATATCTGAGAATACGTAGGCCAGAATATGCGTATATCTGAACAATTCTCAAGGCGGTCAAATTGTAAGAGTTCACACAGAAGATACTCCTTCTTGACCTCAAAATATCCCAAGTACCCGAAGCATACAGAGTTCAGCATTGAAAATGACTCTTCTTCTTGGGTCGATTGGAGGTTCATCCAGAATCCGGTCTGAATATTTCATCTACAGTTCAAGATGGCGACTCAGTTTTTGACAGCCATTTCTCGCTCTATTCCAAGGGATTTTTGAGAAATCATTCTTGAAAATGATGGTCTGAACAAGAATTCTTCTTATCAGAAGTGACAGTTCAGAATTCTACGCAGCTCCCCATTAGTAACAGCAGGACAGTTCGAATACTCGACTTAAATGCTAAGCGACTTTCTGTGCATCTTTAGTTATGCGTAAAAGACAGGACGGGACCTAATACTCTTTCTATCAGAGTCGGCATAAAGTTACCAGATGTGTCGAAGCTACACATATTCAGACTTCATCACAGCAAAATATATGGCAAGATAATCATATGCACAGAAGAAGACGATTTTATTAAATCATGATTACATATGAGGGAAATCCAGTCTACAAAGGGTTTTTTTATTTTCATGATTACATATGAGGGAAATCCCGTCTACAAAGGATTTCCTCATTGTCATCGGAAGGTCACCCCCAGAATCTATTCTGTCAGGTTCTCGCATTGGTGGAGATCTTCTTCCGTCTTCTTCAGCAGTTAGTCGGTTTCCGCGACCGATTAACAAGAAAATAATTAATGGCGGGAGGATACGAAACTGGGCCTGCCTAAATTATGCAGAGCCCATCCTCCATGCGCCATGACATATTGAGTTGAGGTTTTAGACCCAACTCAATACTCGAGGACAGAGCTAGTTTGTTTGCTCTCATCCACGAACGACAGAAGAAAATACAGCTTGCAAGCTGTGTGGTCGAATCTGACCCTTCCTCTCTCCTGGACGAACCGCCATACAAAGTTGTTGATTATCCCGAGCAAAGGAAGCTATGATATCCTTCCATGATCCATCGTTGCAGATGGCATTTGCTCGAAGATGCCTTCTTTTTTGGCTCCTTACATGCTGGAAGAACATTGTCTTCTTCTTCCTCAAGTCGACCCGACGAACTCCGACAATCATCTCTGTGTGGTGAAGGAAATGTGGGAAGAACAGGTTAACTCCTCAGCCTTTATATAGGCAAAAGAGAACACACCGAATCCCAATAAATTCCCAATAATCCGCCAGAAAGTCAGCCTTGAAGAACGAGTCAGACTTGACCATTTTATGCTGCATTCAAAGCGTTTCAAATTACGAGAAATTTGAAAGCTTTGAAGGGGGTCTTGTAGAAGCATGAAAAATACGCTGAAGAGTTATACACAGCAGTTTGGTGCTGGGCAGCATAAAATATGACTTCGGAGCCATCGGCGTACAACAGAGCTTTTTTGCTAAGTACAGCGAAAAATATAAGCTCAAGGACTATCCGCGTAATGCAGTATGTTCAGGCTGCTTCAGTGTAAAAAGGGTGCTATATCGCCTTTATGGCGTAAAAATCATCCGCTTTAATACAGCATTGAAGTGTACGAGGAACGCTTCGTATTCCCCAAAATGAACTTGTCAAATCGTGCAGTGAACCTGACGTCTGACTCCTGACAAAGACTACTGCACGACTACCCAGACGACGGCTATAATGATGGCGCGGCATAGCGACCCAGACTGTCGTTTAGTGACATTTTCTTGGCGTAAATCGTTTTTACGCATACAAGGGAATACGCTGCCTAGTTTTACACAGGCAGATGTGAGCTATTTACGCTCCACAGAAGACAAACAGGCTGCCACGTCAAAAGTTGCTCTTCGTACAGGGCTCGAGGCACGTCTCTGTATTTAATGCGCAGAATGATGGCAGATCTTCGAGACACGCCTCTGCATTTAATGCGTGGAAGGGTGGCAGATCTTCGGGACACGCCTCTGCATTTAATGCGCAAGATGGGGGCAGATCTCTGTATTTAATGCAAGAGATTTGATTATATCTCCAAAAGCCGTAATTTCGGCTAAAATGTCCACATCACCGCTTTTGCATAATACGTCAGCTCAGGCTACATTTGCATTAGTGCGTATTAAGGCTATTTGGTACAGAATTCGTTCAAGGCCTCAGTCAAGGAAGGAGGATCAGCTATCTTCTACGCTAGCTACATATCTACGTAGCATCAGGCTCCTACGCCTATTCGGCTTCTGTGCCTACTCGGCTTCTACGCCTACTTGGCTTCTATGCCAGTTTGATGACTATTTGGCTTCTACGCCAGGGTGACAGTTATTGGCTTCTACGCCAACCTCTTCTATGCGGGGGATAACTACCTACATGGCTTTTATGCCATGAACTTCGCAGCAGTTATACGCATTGTCTCTTAATGGGACACGCATCACACGCTCATTCAAAAGGTCATTTATACGTGGGCAATGGTTATTGTAACCATCGCGTAAAAGGTGCTATACTTTCCACTACCCGGCTTCTACGCCGACTGGATGGTCACTGTCACTAAAACCCTATAAATAGAGACCTCTATCGACAGAGGTCCAAAGTCGAAAAACCGAGAGTCAAAACCAAGGCTAAGAGTCGAAGAGTCTTTGAGAGAGAAGAATCCAGAGCCCAGGCAAAGAGTAGTGATCGACGACTTTGGCATCGAGCATCCACTCTCTTTTGCAACCTTCGAAGCTGCTTTCTGTCTTCTACGATACTTCTTCATCATCGTGTGGTCCAAGGGACAAAGTGGTCGACTGCAGATCAGACTCCTATAGCAATATTTACCCAGATAAAAATTGTACTTGACATCCTCGTATAGGATTAATTGTACTTCTTGTTTGTAAACCAAAGAGCGAGTTTCGTATAAACCTCGTCTTATTTCTTTCGTTTATTATCAAACACACCTCATTGGCACATAAATGTGCCTAAAAACACAGCACTTAGTTAACACAGTTAATGAACTATGCTGGAGCTAAATGCAGTTCCCCCTCCTTGACTTTGTTGCTTCTACTGGTATAAACTTTCTATCAGTCTCTAGCCCATACATGTACACATATACTTGCTTACCACTCATTGTGTTCATAACCTGGTATCACTTAAACCTGAGCATCACTGGCCAACATTTTCTAAAATCTATTCACAGGCTACTGATACTACTTGATATACTAAAGAGTGTTACCTACCCGTATGACCCCAAGAAATTCAACTCGATACACACATACCTCTTATACCCATTGATACTCACCATCATAACACTCACAATGGAGCACTATACAGTGCTCCCTATACTGTTGATACCTACTCTTGTCATGTATCATGACTTATACATGCAGTTTAGATCTCGAGCTCCTATTGCCCTTCCTTTCATCCAAACCCGACACCCCAACTAATACATGGTATCACTTTTCCCTACTGCAAACACCCACTGCCAAGAGCTCTTACTCACAGAGTAGCGCACTAAGTGCACTGCTGCCTCCTTGGTTTACCCTCCTGTCACTACCGTATTTTCTAGAAAAGGGTATTTTGGTCATTTTATAATTAATTAAATATTGTGCATGTTAAATATTTATTTATTGTATTATTTATTTATTATTAGCATATTAGATTTATTTTTGGACTTGTGTTAGTGGACCTAACTAGTTTAGTTTAGACTCATGGACCAACATATTTTAATTGTTAGAATTGAGCCCAACTAGAAAGCCCATTAATTAGGAGGATGATTAAATTAATTAAACCATTAGACTAGAAGCTTCGCTTCTTAATTAATTTCTTCATGAGAGGCCCTAAGGGGTATTTTAGACTTTACATAGTAGCTTGAGGGAGGGGGCAAGTGAGGCCTATATAAAGGGGATGAAAACTTTCTCTCTCTTCATTTTTTATTCCAAATCTAGATCTAGAATTTCCCTCAACCAAAATTTATCAAATCCCTAACAAATTTCCATCCAATTACTTCCCAAATCACCATTGGAGACTAGAAGAGCAAGGATCTAGAAGGAGAAAGTAAGGATCTACAAAGAGGAGCAAGGATCTACAAGTTGGAGACCAATTTCACCAATTTTGGAGGTTTCATTGGGAATCCATCTCCCAATAGGTATAATTCAGTTTTTTCCCTTAAAATAGCTTCTAAATCTGAGATTTAATCATGAATAATCAACCCATATATATGTACTATCCATAGGATTTGGTTTTGTGTTCATAGGAGACCTATGGAGAAAGTTATGGTATTTTTGTGTCAATTTTGGGAGAATTCCGAAAATGACTTTTGTTGTGTGTGTCAATTGATCCTATAGATCAATTTGGCATATATTTATGTGTTTGGGGCTAGTATCGTGTCCATAATTGGGTACATGTAGATCGTATCCCAATAATTTGGTGATACGTGTTGTTTTGGGGATTTTTCCTCCGACACGGGACTTTGTACATGTCGTATTTTGACACGGACACATAGATCTATATTTGACACTTTGTTTTGTTCATAAATATTATATGTGATTTGTTTGTGTCCTTCGGGGTGAAATTGGATGTGTGGTGGACTCGTGTCGCATGCGTATCCTAGATCTAGTGGGATACGGTGTGTTACACTCCAATTATTATGTGTTTATGTGTAGATCTAATTAATTGTGCTTTAATTCTTGAATTATAATTGTGTATGTATCTATATATATTATATATGTATTATGTATATTTATTATAGTGTTTATTGTATCATAGATCTATGTATTATATATGTATTAATAGAATATATATTATGTAGCTTTCTTCTACATGCATTAATATATATGTTATAATATATGTTAGGGATGTAAATATATGTATATATTTTATATAATATATGTGTATGTTTAATTAAGTAATTAGATTATTTATATATGATTATTTATATATATATGTATGTAGATATATATTTATAAGTAGTAGCATATGTATATATAATATAGTAGATATATTTATATGTGGTTATATATATAGTTATATTATATATTGTTATGTATTTATATTATTATATAATTATATATATGTATACATATATATATGTATAGTTATATATACATATTACTATATGTGTGTGTGTATGTTACTATGTGGTATTTTATACAATTTACTATATATAAGTGTATGTATAGTTATATATAGTTTTATATTTATATCGTATAAATATATATTGTGGGTTATATATATGTATTTAAATATATATTGTATAAATATATATTATGGGTTATATATATGTATTTAAATATATATTGTATAAATATATATGGTGGGTTATATATATGTATTTATATATATATTGTATATATATATACATATATTTTCAGCGACAACAGCGAGCCAGAAGTGTCGCAACAGCAGCAACAAATGCAAATAATAGCAGCTTTTCAGCGACAGCAGTCAGCGACAGTTGCAGAAAACTGTCGCTGAAACAACAGTGTATCAGCAGAGTATCAGAAGCTTCAGCGACAGTTTTTAGTGACAGTGCAGAAAACTGTCACAAAAACTGCAGTGTATCTATATACACAGCAGCTTTCTGTGACAGTGGACAGGGTATTTAGCGGCAGTTTGGCAGTTTTTAATATATTAGATATTAATATATATATAGATATGTGTGTATATATATATGGTAATTAATATATATATAAATATGTTCATAATTGCTATTTGTATTATAGTATACTATATATATATATATATATTTAGTTGTAGCATATAAATTTATTAGAATAGTTAGTATATTTTAGTTATTAATTGTTATGAGTATTTTTATATATTATATATTTGTAGGTATGTATGTACGTATATATGTATTAATAGTTAGTGTGTAGTTGGTAGTTAATATTATTCTATTAGTACATACTAGAGTTATATTGGATTGATATATGTAATTATTGATGGGTAGTTAGTATATATATGAGATTTTGGCAAATACCTTGAGATACCAAGGTAAGTATCAAGATATACCAAGGTATAAGTAGTAGGTATTGGCATAAGTAATAGGATAGTTGTAAACTAATTATGGGTTGGTATTAAGGTGACTAAAATAAGGTATATAGTATTATATAAATATTAAATGCATAGTAGTTTATAATTATTGTTGGATAGTTAGTATAAATAAGGTTTTGAATTTACCTTGAGATGCCAAGTTAAGTATCAAGGTATTGGAGGATAATCAAGGTATTGGATTTGGATATCAAGATAGAGATTTAGTATTAAGATACCAAGTTGGTTCGAAACCAAGGTATCCATTTAGCATTTGTAATTAGGATTTTATATATATAATATTGTTTGATATGTACATATGTGTTATATTTATCCCTTGTTTGTGTATCCTGAGATACGGTATCTTAGTATCCTAAGATTTAGTTTGTATGGCCTAGATTCATAGTGTGTGAGCCTAATATCTTTGAGTTAGACTCATGCAACCTAGAAATAGGTAGTTGACCATAATTTGACTATAGTTGACCATAGTTGACTTAGAGTTGACCTAGTTTGACTTTTGACTTAGAAATGACTTTATGACCTAGAAAGTTGACTAGTTTAATTTATTTCTCTTCCCAAAAACTTGTATTAATGTAATATTTCATATATAGGTCTGTGACACCAGTTCGGACATTATTTTTCATCATTTGCTCTGGACCACAGGCGAGTACATTCTCTGATAGTTTCCATTATTTGATTACCACTATAATTCAAGTATTTAGAAATGTTACTTATGATTCTTGACACGATGGTACACGGATTAGTATTGTTATTGGATCGTCAGTCATGGGATGTTACCTTGATTATGGAGATGGTATCGGATACTGTCCTTGTTGGTATTGGATAACATTGAATATTGTAGATTAAACATTGGATACATTGGCTAGTGACGTGTCATGATTCGATCCATCATATCAGTCGGGGCGGGGAAAATACCAATTAAATATGTGATCAAGAAACTATCGGCTAGTAGTGTAATCATTGGCTACTAACTAACCATGCAATTCACGTATGGTTGAGTTAGCTCCTTAGTGTAATCATTGAATCTCCCAGGCCGATCACATATTTAGTTAGTATCTCAAATCACATAGTTATTGTAGATTCCATTATTCAGTTCATTGATTACCTTATTCTATTCTGACATTATAGTTCATTCCTTTATTCTTGTACGCATTGATTATATTCTGTTGTTAGTATTGCCTATTCTTTCATTGTTCTTGATTATCAGTTATATTCTCATCGTAGATAGCATCTTCTATTCTACTGCTTTATAGTTTTTGTCAATTAATTGGAACTGTTATTGGGTTGTACTTCGCTCCATTCCTGACTGGAAAATATTTTTCAGAGGATCCGGGAGATTGGTGTCCGACATACTACGGACCTCAGTCTTTAGATGGTGCAGACTTGGACCCACTAGTTCTGGAGTGACTGTCGAGAGATTTAGCCGGATTTACTAGTTAGCATAGTTAGTTCTTTTTAGCATTTTGGTACCGGATTTGTTTCCGGCATATATTTGTGTTTGGATATTATTTCTATTTGTTGTTGTTATATTTTTAACTGCTTAGTTATGTTAGACTTCTGTGATATCTTCTCGTGCCATAGTAATGTGATTGAGTATTGTGTCGAACTAAGTTGATTATACTTTCATCTAGGAGTTGAGATATTATTGGAGGTTTATGCTTTATAGTGAGATAATTAGATAGTATAGTTGACCAAGACAGCGTTCTACCGCCGATGCTGCGGCGTAGGCTGGGCGTTATTTCCGACTTGCATCCCTACACCGGGTGCGGGTCGTGACACCTCCTTCATGCACATATCAGTACACATCCAATCAACCTGCGCACACAGTATCAGTCACAACATCGACAACATCAATAACATCATATCAACAACAACAACAGCTAATGCATGATGTTATTGCTGCTCACTGTATCAGACCAACCCGACACTCCTTGCTCCCTCACAAATCACACATACACACAATGATCTAATCACTTGACACGGTGAATATATATATATATATATATATATATATATATATATATATATATATATATATATATGGATGAAACACAATTGAATATTACATGCAACACCATATATTCATAGATCTACCCACACTAAATCTAGTAGGTATTTAATCAAACACTTAAGGTATCATGACACACCCACAAGTATCCAACCAAAAGCTCATATGATACACATATGCTCTAACACATTAGAATACACACTAAAGCATTGAATCAAACACCTACTATGCATATGCAAGATATTCTATGACACGCATCCAAATAAAGAGTCAAAACTCACTATTCTCCATAATAACCATATATATATATATATATATATATATATATATATATATATATATATATATATATATATATATATCAATTATATATAATAATAACTAATATAACTAGTTACAATAGAAATTGAAGAGAATTAACATAAACTACCCAAAATGAGCCATGTATCGCAAAGTATCACACTGTATCATTATACGGTCCACTCATATCCAATTGTGGACACGTAACTAGTCTCACAACCCCGATCTAAGTCTAATTAGACCAAATTTGTCTCATGACACACACTTGGTGCATCAATCTCATAATTCTCCCAAAATAAGCACAAATCTCCATGTAGAAATTACAATGGAGACCAAATTAGTTAGTTTTATTTGTGAAAAATAGAAACAAAATTGAGCTGTTTAAAAATAATAGATTAATTTTATTTCACTAGAAACATAAAATTGGATGCCATATTATTTGAATTCTATTTAACAAATTAATTATATTTCACTATAAACGTAAAATTAGAAACGTAAAAAAAAAATATTAATTCTATTTCACTATAAACGTAAAAATAACTAATCATTTAGCAAATATTTTAACTCATCTTGAATCTAATTAATCCATATTGTTTGAATTAATATGTATGGTACATGCAGAATCAATGAGTCGATACTTAGTTGACCGATCATGGATGTACAATCGGCGATATGAGAGTATGATTGGTTTGACAGATGAATTTATGGCGGACGTTGAGAAATTTCTCAAATACACCCGTAGTAAACCTCATTTCATGGATGGGAGGCTCACCAAGTATCCTTGTGTCAAATATCGTAATATACCATTCAAAGAGGTGAATCTCGTGAGGGGGCATCTCTACAAAAGAATTTTGTACCGAACTACAAGGAGTGGACGGCTCAAGGAATCTTTGTTTTCGCAATATCATCATTCTTCCTTCAATAAGGAGGTAGAAGAGTCCACTCTTGGAGATAACTTTGAATATCGACTGCGAAACCTGGCGTGTGAGTTGGTATTTGATACGGCCGGTCCAAATTTTGATCCGGATGATCATAATCCTGATGCGAAAGAATTATATGATATGTTCAAGAATGCCGATACTCCGTTATACCTGGGTTATGATTCTCATTTTGGCATATCGGTGGTGACGCGGTTGTTGAACGTAAAGTCTAATTTTAACTTGCTGTGGGAATGCGACGACCAGATAATTAAGTTTGTTAGAGAGTTGTTGCCAAAATGATCAAAGGAGTTGCCTGAAAACTTCTATAAGTCAAAGATGATGATACAAAAACTCGAATTAGGCTACAAAAAAATATATTATTGTCGAAACGGTTGCATGTTGTACTACAAGGAGAACAATGATAAAGATAAATACATTTTAAGTCATGCGGACCGGTACAAGCCAATTCGGGGCAAAGAAAAGTCAACTGCCCAAGCAAGGTTGCGTCCCTACAAGTACATGCAGTTTTTGTCGATCATAAAGAGACTGCAGAGGATGTATATGTCCGCAAATACAGCACAACACATGACATGGCATAGCAAGGAATAAAGTATGGATGAAGGAGAATTATCTCATTCTTCTGATGGAGAGGGATAGAATATTTTGATCTGTGTCATCCTGAATTTGCTGCGGAGCCCAGGAATATTCGGTTGGGTTTATGTTCTAATGGATTCACTCCTTTCGGACAGTCGGGATCTCAGTACTCTTGTTGGCCGATGATTTTGACTCATTACAATCTACCACCGTGGATGTGTATGAAGACTCCTTACATATTCTTGACACTTATCATACCTGATCCAAAAAATTCAAAGAAGAACATCGATATCTACTTGCAGCCATTGGTGGATGAGTTGAAACAATTGTGGCAATTCGACGTTCGGACATATGATATATCGAAGGAGCATAACTTTCATATGAGAGCGTCTCTCTTATGGACCATCAACAATTTTTTATCATATGGGATGTTATCGGGGTGGAGTACTCATGGTACTTTGTCTTGTCTGATATGTATGAAAAATAGTAAGGCATTCTGTCTCCAGAATGGAGGAAAAGTATACTTTTTTTTATTGTCACCGTCAGTTCCTTCCTGTGTCACATCCGTGGAGAAGGAACATAGATGTCTTTAGAGCCTGTAAACAGGAACTATCTCCTCCCCCGTTGAGACTGACAGGAGACGAAGTTTGGAAATAGGTAGATGGATTGTCGACTGTGATGAAAGATCTGATATCGGCCAATCACTTTGAAGGGTTCGGACGTAGGCATAATTGGATGAAGCAGAGTATCTTTTGGGACTTACCTTATTGGAAGGACAATCTCATAAGGCACAATTTTGATTTCATGCATATCGAAAAGAATATATTCGACAACATCTTCAATACGGTGATAAGTGTGGTTCTTGTGGTTACCGAGGAGTGATATAAGGCTCTGGCTGGGTGAAAGAAGGTTAGTGGATCGAGCTACGGGAGCATATTATTCCTTTCATTTATAAATAGTAGGAGTTTGGGGGCAGTGGGCCCAAAGGCATGCAATGCAGCGTGCACAAAAGTTTCGAGCATTACGCCGGGCACCGTGCGTTATGCCGAAAAGTCAAAAAAAAATGTATTCGACAACATCTTCAATACGGTGATGGATATCAAGAAAAAACGAAAAACAATGTCAAAGCAAGAAAGGACTTGAAAATTATTTGCAGGCGTTCAAGTTTGCACCTAAAATGAAGTGACAACGACAATTGGGTCAAGCCTCCAGCGCCATTTACATTGAGTAGGGAGGATAAATTGATAATATGCAACTGGATTTCAAAGTTGAGATTTTCTGACGGCAATTGGGTCAAGCCTCCAGCACCATTTACAAAAGAAAGAAGGATGGGAAGCTTGTAGATGAACGGGCCGCCAAAGCATATGTAAGTTGTTTTATAAAATTTTGTCAATTTAATTAGATTATTTTTTAATTTAATTAGATTCTAGGTTTCTAGGTCAAAACAGTCAAATTAGGCCAACTCTAGGTCATTCAATTTCAAAATACCAAGAAACGACATTATAAATACTTAAAATTATGCACCTTTGTTAATATCCTATTTTAAGAAACAACACTGTAAATACTGTAAATATTTAAAATTATAATTTAATTCAATTTACTTTAAACCTCATAGGAATGGTCCGATACCGATTCTGATTCCGATTTCGATACTTTGAGCCTTGGTTAATATCATATTTTAAGATATCATGAAAATTAAATATAGCAAATATAACTCAAATTATATACATATACTATCATATCTAGTATCTAATATGATACTCTAACCAAAATCAAATATAGCACATATAACTCTAAAATTTTAACTCTAAACCTATTTATATAAATAAATATAGGAGACGTATGAGACGTTATAGGGGGGCGCTGAGAGCAGTACGCCGACTGAGATAAACGATCGGTGGGTACAAGCTGTCGGGAGAGGGAAAGGCGACAGCGTGTACGGTACTTCATTGTTGGCATTAATGCCGTCGGTTCTTTCCAGAGCTCCTCCGACGTCTACTCCAGCTCCATCAGTGCCCGGCTCCGACGTTCCTTCTGGTGCGATGTCTCTGGAGCAGCTCACGATAATTATGCATGAGCTACATGGGATGGTCCGACACTTGATAGACAGTCGTGATGCTGCAGCACCTACTCCTCCGACGGCTACTACGACGGCTCCTCTGACGGTACTACATTGGATCCTCCAGCTACTCCGACGGCTCCAGCTACTCCGACGGCATTGATGGGTCTTTCAGCTCCTTTGACGGCTCCTGCCACTGCTTTGTCTGTCGTTGCTCCTGATGATATACAGGATATCATCACTATGGTTGTGGCGCAGTAAATGGCTAGCCGACAGCCGCCGTCACCTCCGCCTCCACCGTCGACTAGATGGATTTTTTGAGTTTGTGGAATTTTTTTTTAGTTGGTTGTTTTTTTGACTTGATTGTATTTATTTGACTTTGTGGGATTGTATAACAGTTATTTTTACATGTTTGAATTACTCTACTTTATTATTTCGACGTATATATAATATTTGTACATATTTGTGTGGGTTTTATTAGTTTGTGTGAAATTTGATTGTGTAAAATTTATTTGTGTGAAAATTGGTGAATGTATAAGAGGTATATGCTCAGCAGAAATTAATTTCTGGAAAAATATTACCTTTAGCGACGGACAGGCGACGTAATAGCGACGGAATATTTGAAAAATCTCATGTCAGCGACGGATTTTCGACGAAAAATTTCATGCAAGCGACTACCCAGCGACGAAAAATTTTGTCGCTAAAACGTCTGATACTCACAAATTTACCAAACATGTATCAGAATCCGTCGCTAAAATCTGCCGCTAATCCGTCACTAAGAGTGGCGGATTTGCGACGAACTCTGTGAGCCCTGAATGTGCAAAACCTTCTGAAAATTTTGGTAAATTTTGGCTCACATAATCCGTTGCTAATCCATCGGTAAGTAGTTAGAAAGTTTAGCGACATAACTTGTACGTCGTTGATCCGTCGCTGGTTTAATGTCGTTCCAATCTGTCGATATAGCGACGGATTAGCGCCAGAATTTTTTTAGCGACGTTAGTTATTCTGACAGAACCTTTCCGTCGCTAAAATCAAATAGCGACGAAAAAATACAATTTAGCGACAGATAATTCCATCGCGAAAACGGTATATTTTTGTAGTGACTCTTGTTATTTGAATGGAAGAATTGAAGAATAATAAATATATTTTGAGTTTGTATGATGTGATGTCAAAATCTTAAAGTAGATCTTTATTGTCTCCTTCTACGCCTCTTTCTTCTATGCCTCCTTCTCCGCCTCCAACGTTGAAGCGAATCGGTATCGAGTACAAAAATAGCGTAACCGTGATCCAACGCAACATACACGCTTCGAAACTTAAATATCTCTATTAATATAATCAATTGTTATGTTTTGCATTTCTATTAAAATTAACTGTGATAAAATAATGCTAGTTAATTATTCACATTTAATTTATAAGCTTATGCGTCCAATTTTTTATAAATTCTAAATTTCATACAAATTATTTTTGCCATAGGGTTTTTTTGTTCCGCATCACACCATTCTTTCCTTTAAAGAAAGACACAATAAAAACATTGTAGAATTAATTTTTTGTCATTCAGTTCTATATTCATACCTGAATTCTATCCTTGCACTTCCATCATAGCAATGTATCCCTTTAATTAAAATCTATTCTACTATATAATGCCAAAACTAAGCTTCACAGTGAAAATTTTTCGTTCCAAAAATACCCTTCATTACATTTCAATATGTATTAACGTTGATAAGGATATCTAAGTAATTAAAAACAGTAATTAAATACGTATTAAATGTATGTATGCATGCATGAGGCAACTTGGGAAATGATAGTTAATAAAACAAAGATATGCATGTATGCAAAGTAGGTAGTTTGGAGAATAAAAAAAAAAGTTAATAAATAATGCATGCAAAGTTCACATGAACCCAAGAGATAAGAGAAACCTTTCTTATTCCCGTCATTTAATTTCTTTCAACTTTCATGCTCTGCCTATTATATTTTCACCTATAATAAAATTAAGAAATTGTCGTTTGCTCTTTTAATAAACTATTATTTTTTTCAAGAAATATGAAATACGTGCAACGCACGTGCGTATATACTAGTTGATTATAAACCCTCCACAACAGTTTGTCTACCTTTATACCACATCAAAGCGCAACCCTGAAATTTACTTCCGCTTTGATACCCGAAAGATCTCCATTCATTTATCTCAGCCCTCCCCACTAAACCTAGCACTCCTGGCAAAAGGGACTAGCAACCCCATTTAGATCACATTGGGATGGGAAAAAAATAAAAGTCCTAACGATTCAAAGATGGTATGCTAGTTATTGTAATTTGTAACTAATGCCATGCCCCTCTACTAAGGGTCATAATTATACCTTCCGAACAAACTGGCTCATGTGTAAGATTGTTCCATCTGCCAGTTTTTTTCCACAAGGCAAATGAGAAATACCAAAGGAATATATCTTGCAAAGTGGTCCATTGTATACTCCTCCAAAAGCCAATGTGACCTTGTTAAGTGGTCCATTGTCTTCTCTAAGTCTGACAAGACTTCGGACTTGGACAACCCTCCAGACCTAGTATGACCCCAGAAGAGATTGGGGACCGTTCAGAATCGACCCACAATAAGGATCAAGGGACAACTAAAATTAGTTCCGGATAAGACAACCCAACCTCTCGGGCCGATCCTGTCTTCGCCTCCAGAGCCAATGTTGAACTCGGTGCATGTGTCATGATCTGGCTACAGTAAACTGTGATCGAAAACTGTCCATAATAAACCAATGTGCTTATTCATCATTGCCGTTGCTACAACCTCTTACCTCAATGCACAAAGCTCTCCCCTGCTGGACAGACACCCTAACCACACGATCACCGGAATGATAGTACTGTTTCTAGGGACCAGCCACGCGCGCCCTTCACTGCTCCTTTTCCCCAGCTCTCGACCTGGCATCTGATCGTCGTGCCTCTATCCGTTCTTGACACGGGCGTGTTTAATGGCAGCTAAAGTGAAATTTGGAAATCTGATTTAAGTTGCCAGGTTGATCCAACGAGAGTATCAAAATCCAACCATCAGCTGTTAGACCTTCCCTGACCAACGCATGCACTTGGGATTGTACCACTTCAGACTGGTTTTATGTCAAATACCTATAACGGTTCTTCACAGCCCCTGCCACAATTCTTTTGCAACACATTCAGATTGGTAACTCTGACCAACTACCCCCCTCAAGAACAAAGTTCAGTTTTTTTTTTTTTGGGGAGACTAAAGTCACATTTACATGTATGAGTAAGTTGTTTACTTGGAATGATAGACCAAATGGATTCTGAATCATGCTTTCTCTTCCCTCCCTTTGTGACAGATTATTGAGAGCACCTCCTCACTTGTCCTTTCTTTGCAACACTTCTTGGCATAGCCATCTTTCTGGATTAATTAAGTTCATGGTAGATTATCACACGACAAGTTCGATTAGATCCCATAAGTGTCCCGCGCCGTTGGACTTTTTGTCGAGGGCAGCATCTTAGGAACCCTCTCAGTCTGTTTATACTTACCCTTGGACTGGGGACATGCTAATCATTGACGAACCACATTTATCAATCAATCTCGCTCCTTTTCAAAGATGCGCTGTCATTCCTACTTCGGCTCTTATAATTAATGCTGCCTGCCAATTTCGAACGAGATGCGAAAACATAGGAAACACAGACACGACATTGATTTTAGTATGTCTTAATGTATTTTGGAGCACTCGACATATCTGATATCGTATGGTCTATCATCTAAATACCTTGAACTTAATTTTATCGATTTGCAACTTGCTATCTTGTATCGGTAAGGTAAGGTACCATTAAGAAATATGAAAAATAATCAACATAGGGGTAGTAACCTGCAAATTTGAAAAAACTCGAGATATTTTGTTACTAATTATGATAGTTTAAGGTAAAAGCTTTATTTAGTAGCAAAGTAGCCTAATAAATCAGTTGTGCAGTGTTTTTGTTTAGACTAAAACCAATTACAAATATGAAAATATTATTGAAGAAAGGTCCCAAGCATGCTTATATCAACAGCAGCATCAAACTGAACCCACGAAATCGCAAAGATGTGTCGATCAAATTCTAAATTATACTCCAAGAACCAATCTTTTCTGTCAGATTCGATTCAAAATCAAAAGTTTTTGGAACAATTTTCTATAATTAGGAAGGAAAAAAAAAAGTTCAAGAGGAAATTGAGGATTAGTTGATGGTTTACCAATCGTAGTCGTGCTTCCCGAACTTTTCTGCATCTATAAGATCTTCCATTGCTCCTCCTCCTTATCCTCCCGATCTCGGCGGCCTCGACGTTCGAATCGGACGGCCGACGCCGCTCCTCGGGAGGGGATCCGGCCGATTGTCTGCCGTCGGATTCGCTGATTCTTCGTCAGCAACACCTCCTGACCGCCCGATCTCTGTTCTCTTCCTCTGATCAGAAATTGCAGAGAGAGAGAGAGAGCATATATATATATATATATATATATATATATATATATATATATATATATATATATATATATATGAGAAAAGAGAGGGAAGAAGAAGTAAGAGTTTGTGTTCTTACTGTTTACTGAGAGGGAAAGGATTGTGTATATTTACAAACTTGTCACTTAGGTTCCTTTTCCAATTAAATTAAATTAAATTAAGAGTTATTTACAATAACTAACTATTTCTATGTTTTATATTTATTACACAGAAAAAATTTTATATTTATTACACAGAAATTTTTTTACATTTAAACTAATTATATTGACCATTCCTACTTTTTTATTTATTATATGGAATATCCTTACTTTAAGATAAAAATAAAAAGTTATAAACACTAACTACCTCTAGTTTTATTTTTATTTCTAAAGGGAGGGATGGTCAGTGTAATTAGTTTAAAAGTAGGAATACCTCGTGTTATAAACAAAAAATTTAGAGGTTGTTTGTGTAAATATAAGAAATCCAAGAGTTAAATCAAAATATTTTTAAAGTTTAGAAAAGGCTAATTTGCAACTAGGTATCCTTATTAGTATTATTTTGCAACTTGCTAGTTACTATTCTAAACCATTATAATTTAACAACTAAATACTAGCAATAAAAAAAGGATATCATTAAGCAAAGTAAAAATAGAAAGGTAATCATTGTTGCAGTGTGAGGTGGGTAAGAATTTGCAAATTGAAAATTCCTAAGGATACTAGTGGTCAATGACAGTAATTTAGTATAACAACTTGTTAATTTTAATATTTTAAGGCGGTAACTTGGAGATCAAGATAAACTTAGAATATTTATCTGGTGTCAGTCTTTAGAAGAAAATATATAGAAATAGTTTACTTGAGAAAAAAAATATTTCTAATATCAATTTCCATACACGAATTCTAATTGCCATCTATATATCATAAGTACTATATTCCTAGTAAATGTTTCTCTGGCTGCCGGCGTCGAAAAAAGAGCAGAAGGAACTGAGAGAGAGGGGAGAGAATTTGAAAATAATATTTTTGTCTTTCTTTATTTCGGTTAACACTGTTATGAAAAAGTGTATCAAGTTGATGCATGTCAAAATTGATGATATTAAATTGAACATTTAAAATAGTTGAGGGTATCAAGTTATAATTTAGCCTATCTTTTATTTGTAATCCATTTCCACTTACCTTCAAGTCCATACGCATTTAGTAGTGAAGCAATCAGAAGTCCCACCTAAACTAATCCAATTACGACCTTCAAACTAAAAAAAAAAAAAATAGAGTTTGGTCGAATGGTTTTCTCAACTATATTTGAACTTAATGCTTTGCTAGAGACATTTGAACCTTGACTAAGTATTTGTTTCGCTTTCTTTATGATATTAGGCTAAACGATCTTGGGAAACTATGGAATGTAAAAACAAAATCTTTAAGAAAAAAAAAATTAGCAAATGTCTGCTTTACAAATGTAAAAATTAGTACATACCTTCACTTATTTAAAAATTTATCAAATGCTACTTTTATGTGTAAAATAATCAAAATTTTGGTTAAAATAGTAAAAAATATATCTTAAATTTTTAAATATTAAATACAAAAGAATGAAAATATTTGTTAGTTTTTTTAAATAAGTGAAAATATATACTAGTTTCTATATTTGTAATAAAAATATTTACTAAAATATCCATCAAAAAAAGAAGAAGGATCCTTTCATTAAGTACAATTTTTTCACAGACTAATCTCATTTGTTTATATACCAGTGCAAATTTTGGTATAAAGCTCACTGATGCTCTGGTTGATCAAATTTTAATCTACATGTTTTTTTTTTCCCAGAAGATTTTCTTCTTCCGTATGTATGTACATCGCAGGTTAGGTTGCACATAATTAGAATATATGACAAATTGATAGATAATTGGAAATAGACATTTCTAAAGTCATGAGATGTCGAACTCGAGTGACCCTTGTGGTTACCGAGAAGAGACATAAGACTCTGGCCATGTGGCGAAATAGCAGTCGATTGAATCACGGGAGTATATTATTTCTTCTATTTATAAATGGTGAGAGTGGAAAAACAGTGAATCCAAAAAGCATACAACAATGCGTGTACAAAGTTCCGAACGTTACGTCGGATATCTCAAAAAAAAAAGGTCCCTGAGATTCATGTTTGGATGAACAAAAACAATATCATGTTTTATTTCTCTCTAAGGCAATGTTAAGTTTGCGGAATCGGGCCACGGAAAAGGGAAGTCATAATCAAGATCTTAGAAAAGAAAAAGCATTCATTTTCTGTATTTGAATGCCAAAGGAAATGAGCAGAAGAAGAAAATAATTTTCAAAGAAAAAAAATAGGGACAAAATAGTTTCCCTCACCTATCCAATTATTCACTTTCTCACCTCAAGGATTCACTTTCCTTTCTAATTTCTCTCGCATTTCCAAACATCAAAAAAAAAAAAAAATTGATAAAAATTACAATTTTTCAAAAGAAATGAAAGAACAAATAATTGATTTTTTTTTCTTTCCGCAAACCAAACGACGAAGCTGGTTCCTATTGCACTTTATACTTAAATGCACAGCAAATTGCAATAATTCATTATATTTATTTTCTGATTCTTAAGAAGAAATTTTAAAATGGATATTCTCAATCTTAAAATTATTAAATATCAGCTTTGAAAATTCTCACAACCAAACAATTAATAACAAGATCTTAATATTCAAGTCAATGAATACTTTTCAGCAAGGTGCCCAGAAAGCTTCTTTTTGACGAGTCTTTTTTTTTTCTTTTACTTTTTCTTATCAACAGACTTTTTCCTTAGAGGAAGTGACTCATCATGTGAGTTCTATTTCTTTAAAGCCTAGCTACAGCTCAAAGTCTAGAAAGGAAGCATACTTGAAATAGTCACAGAATGAGAAGTTGCCCTTGCATAAATAAATACAACCACATGAAGACCCTTCTCCATGAGCTGTCATGAAGTGGTCTTGAAAGAAGAGAGGAACATTTCTCTGTCAGATCAAGGGACAGCCATGTTCCTAGAGCAATTAGAAGGACATTATGGCATAGACTTCCCTGGGAACATTACCATGAAAATATCAAATGACTGTAGGAATCAAGGGGTTAGTCAAATTGTTCCTCAAGAATAATTTCCAGAATGAGAACAAGTCTTGATCAGCACACATGATGCATTCATGGATTCTATTGCATAATACTTTCATCACAGATATTATTATAAAAAGTTGTATTGTTAGTAAATTTCAATTCAATCAATACTTTGAATATGCTCTCTGATCCACAACCAAACCCAACCCAACCCAAACCTAATTGGAGAAATTGCATTGAAAAAAAATAATTGAGCCATTCCTTTCATGGTAGCTTGCAACAGCTTACCAACCAGTTGGACCAAAATTAAACAAATCATTGAAGATTTGTTTTATATTGAAAACTCATAGTACCAAATGATGGGATTTTGGTACACAGTAGATTGGAACTCTAGATCTAGATTAACACAAAAATGATTCTGCATTATTGGTTACTCACAGACAAGATTAGTTGGAAGAAATCAAAACCACTAAAGTAATATATGGTACAATCATAAGTTGTAGAGAATCACACCATTAATAAAATAACCCAATAACTCCAGTTTGATGAGAACTGAATTCTTCCGACGCTTCAACAAACCAATTGATATATATTACTCGGGTTGGAACATATTTCAGCATTTTCATAACCTAATTATAACTGGTTTGAATGTATTGTGAGCCATCAAGATACTGCTTACTCATGAAACATCAAAAGCTTACAGAGCAAATCCCATTCACATTGAGTTAAATTTCTATCAAACCCCAACCCAAGTGTCTTTGTAAGTCTCCACATAAGAAAGGGAAACATAATGTTACAAGAGCATAGAAGGCGAAACTTTGGCTAAGAAACAAAAATCATAGCAGCCCAAAAGGTTCGGGCAGCGGCTCGAACCCATGATCGAACACGGGGCTCTGGTCGGACTTGTCCTCGACGCTATGCAGCCAACTCATGTTCTTGGAGTCCTCTTCTTTCAGCATGAGAGCATCATAACGGGAGCTCCCATGGATCTCCATATCACTTTCTCTTGTTGCAACTGAATCCCGATCCGGAGACTTGGTAAATGAAAAGTCTCCGCTCTCCGAGGCAGCTCCGCTGTAGGCCGGGGAAAAAGTGCCATTACAGCTTCCATTCTCCATTGAATACTCGTCACTGGTCAAAGGCACCACAGGGTCTGACTTGCGCGCTGGTCGCCCCTTTGCAGTGGTGGAGCGGATGCTCTGAGGAAACAGGGATGAGGCTCGGATGCCTCCCATGCCTTGTCGGATGTCCTATAGTAAAGAAACATCACTAGAATTTAATCAATTGGTGGCAGTTTATTACATGTTAGGATGGATACTGGATAGTAGCTTAGGTTGCACAAACACATCCCCAGAGGATAACGTGTCCTAGAACATAATACTATATATATATATATATATATATATATATATATATATATATATATACACACATCAATTGTATCTTTGTATCAACCTACACACCGTTAGCGAGCAAGTTTTCTCCAAGGTTTAAAAAAGTAGTTGACACTGGGTACGTATCAGCCATTTCATATCAAATTTGACCAAACCAGTCCACAACTACAATAATATCGTTATTGGTCAATACCTCTGTTGTCAGGATGATGTTGTAAATGTTTGGTTGTGTTTTGGATCTTCACAGCCCGAAAGTCATCAAAATTGGTTGCATACATACCGACATTGTTGACAATATTTTCAAATTTGTCAAAACTAGCCAAAATATGTCACCAAGATTATCTAATTATTCACTGAAGTCAACATAAATTATTTACAAAATTATGTTTAAACTTTAGCCTTATAAGTCTTATATGTTCATAAATTTTAACTTTTACTTTTTATCCATAATGCCAAAACTTGACACTGCCACTTGAAACCGATTTAAACTACCAACACTAATACTTTAGAGGCAGCACCAACTTTGGGCAGTCATGGATAGAATGCAATACAGATATGGTGACTCGAAAGAGGCACCAACTTTGATGCACATCCCAGTGCATTTTGGATCATCTATTTACTGTACAACACACACAACATGGATCAACCATCAATCTTGGAGAGATTGTCAACTCATCATGGCCATAGGCACCAGCATCAAAAGATGAAACCAGTTGGTCACGAGGTCATTATTACAAGTGTCATATTATAAAATTCTGTACATCTATAAATACATCAGGCGTAAATATTTCTAGATTTTCTCATAAACTTTTAACTAATTTATCTTATGATGGTACATGATTTTGATCCACATCATTGTAACATTAACATGAGCAAATAAGAATTACAAGGGGCATGAAAGCAAATAAGCAGGACAATTGCAGGTCAAAAGATGTCCAAGTATACAATCCAATTCTTTTGACCCTCTGCCATCTTAGATCGTGTAATCAGGACCTCTTATAGAAATAGAAGTTTGAATGCTCAATCACAATCTAGTGGCATTATTTGCATGAAGAAATTTTTGTGCATAAATTATAGTTTGCATGACGATAGAGCATATATTGGTATTTACATGAAATGCATAGTGAGCAAGAAGAAAGATTCTATACCATTGGTAGCATTTATTCTCCTGTAGGAAATAGTCATTCAGATATTCAACAAATTAATGCAGATGTTAGAAAAATGGAGTTTACCATGTGCCTCAAAGCCATGTCAAGTGACTTCTTTGAAATTGTCCTTCCAAATCCAGTACTCTCAGTTGCAGAAGTTGGCTTGGTCGGCCTTCTCATTCCATCTGATGCAGCTGGCCTTTGGATCTCAGGAGTAGCATCATGACCATTATTGCTATGCAATTTAGTTGCAGCCTTTGGTAGGTTCTCTTGGAACCTGCTCCTGCTCACAACGGGCAAGTAATTCCTCTGTTTAGAAGTAACAGGAGCAGCTACTGTGGCGGGCACCCCTGCCTCGGTATTTAGACTGGCCCGGGCTATCAATGCCATTCCTGGGCGAGTTCTGCCTGCTGAAGCTGGTCTTTCAGGCAGCTTTGTCCTAAGATTTGGCGGCACGTCATTCGGAAAATCCGGGAGATCAATTGGCCTCACTGGAGCTCGGGGACGTGGGCCAGGGGAGCTTGGACGTGAAGCTGGAGCTGCTTGTCTCATTGGAGCTCGGGGATGTGGGCCAGGGGAGCTTGGACGCGATGCTGGAGCTGCTTGATTCTGCCTATTTGCAGCCGGTATCCGGCCAACAGATGGGTATCGTCCGCCAGCGCCTGGAACTCCAGAAGCTGCAGATGTGGTGGGACGACGAGTGGGGGTTGATGGACGTGAATTTGGGCGAGTGTTTAGATTTGGATTTGGATTGGAAGGAGTTTGGGGTCGGGAGACTGGTGTTGACGGTCTAGAATTGTGAGAAGGCCTTGTGATTCTATCTCCAGATACAATGGGGGTTGGTCGGGTTTTAGTCGGAGTCGGCAAGCGAGACGCAACTGGGCGGGAAGCTGTAGTGTATCGTGCAACAGTTGAGGTTATAGAGGGCCTCGCAGTGGTTGAAGTCATGGAGGGTCTAGCAGTGGTTGAAGTCATGGAGGGTCTAGTAGTGGTTGAAGTGGTAGAGGGTCTTCCAGAAGTTGAGCGGCTGCCAGGAGTTGATGGTCGAGACGAAGTGATCGAGGCTGAACTAGAGTTAAGAATTGATGTTCTGTTATTATTGGAGAATGAGCTAGTAGAGTAGTTGTTTGAGATAGATGGGCGAGTAACTGAATTGCTACGAACTGGTCTGGTGGAATGACCATTTTCCGTCTGAGAAGTGTATAGCTGCAATAATACATGAAAATATTACATTTCTGATACTCACAAATATCTAGCATGATTATTCCAAACAGAGGTAAGAAGAACAAATCTACAATATACTTATAAACAGCTGCGTGGAGGAAAATGAGTTGACAAATCAGCTAAGTTTGTTAGGTAATCTTTTAAAGTGACAAAAAATCATCTGCAAAGACCTTTGATTTATATTTTCCTTCCGAAATAAGTGAAAAAAGAATAGCATCTCATTCAAATTTAGTGTTTTTTCTTCTCATTTCTTTCCCCTGGAAATACACTCACCGGTCATCCATGTTGCATGATTTTTTCTACTAGGCTAAAATATCAGTGCCAGATGCTTGATAATACGACATTGGTTATGATTTTATAGGATCTTAGGGATTCTTTTATCAGATGAATCCAGATTGTACTGAAAAGAATTTCCAAACTGAAAGATAAACAGGTTCTGCAATGTTCAACAATATGTGTGATCAGACTTCACTTAAAGGGTGAACCTTCTTATTTGGAAGTTCAAAAGAACCATACCTATCAAAAACATTAGTAGGTAACCAAGATGATAAGTAGAAACACAGCAACACCCATATTAGTATAGTATCTAAGCAACATAGTTGCTCAAGCTGTGCCTATGGGCATAGTCGTTCAAGCTATATGCCTATATTATGTTAGTGTGAATGACTACATAAAAAACTACTATATTTCATCATGAAATCTCAATTGCCATTTCTAGAAAGCGTGCTAAAATTTTACGAAACTAATCCACAAATTTTGAAGAGAATTGAGCTGTTTAGATCTCAATCAGTAAAAAGAAAAAGAAAAGAAAAAGAAAAGAAAAAAAAAAGAGGGGGGGGGGGGGGGGGAAGGGAAAAAGTGGTAATGCATATGATTATACTATTTTGGAAAATAAGACATGGTCAAATATGCTAGAACAGTTTAAATGAGTAGATGTAAAAGAAGCAGAAGTTACCTTGAAGACCTAATAAAGGAAGTAAACCCATGGATTTAAATAGATATCAGTTTAAATCAAACGAAAAGATGACACTTACCCTAGAAGGTCGCGTATTTGAGACTGATCTAGCAGTACTTCTACCCCTTGGTGTTGAGGATACTGGACTTCCCTTCGCAATTTCCTTGACACTTTCCTTAGCAAGAGAGGACGGAAATAGAGGAATTTCAGGGGGAGTCAGGAGCCTACCCATGTAAATTTCAAACCAATAGGTGGTGGTTAGCTATATAATACAATGAATCATGAGAAGGTTCAAGTAATAAGAGCGGTACACATGAAGAACATAAATTAGCATAAAAAACACTAGATGGATAAGTTGAAAAGGAAAGTCCCGTGTAAGGAAAAAATATTTTTGATGTAGTTGGGTTAATTTGGATATGTGACCATGATGTAGCCCAAACTATTTCAGTAATGTGAAGTTCCTAAAGTTATAGTGATGTAGGATCATCCGAGTCCGAATCGATTTTCAAGTTTGAGTCCTAGTCGAGTTAAGTTTAGGATTTTAATTGACTTCTTTTATGTGATAACTGATAAGTCAGAATGTTAGTTATTGGATTTACTTTATGGATCTAATCTTGAGTCCTAGTTAGACTGGGTTTCTTTCATTTTTTTCCCTATGTATATGCAGTACAGTTCTCTTCATTAGAGTGATTTATTTTGAGAAAATGGATATTGGAAGTTTAAGAGAAAACTTCCTAATCAACTTCTCAATTATTATTTCTCCACAAATTTCTTTGTCAGGTCTCCAGACATCAAAGTCTGGTGGAGTTTTCTCTGTTCCCATTTGGGTAACTTTTGTCACAAATTCATGTACGTTCATTGTTTGCTCTTGGTTCCATGTTTCAATATTTGTGATAGAATTAACATTGGTATTTGTTCACAATCTTGAAGCTTCATCATCCCTATTGCTTATCAATTTCATTTTGAGTCCATATACATAGGTTCCTATCTGCCAGTGTCATATAGCTCAACCAAATATACTATAACGTAAATCAAATTGAAGGTTCTTTTGCGAAAAAAGAAAAAGATATTGCTTAATATCGACGTACTTTCTCATCTCTCACAAAAATAGTGCATGTAAGACAGTAAAGAGTCAGATTTTCTGATGATTTGACTGGCCCATAGAAACAGTCAAATGACTAGGTCATAATGGTTGGCTGCACGCTGTATGGATAGAAAAGAGTAGGTCAATTTTTGCGAGCTATCATCTTCAGGGCCAGTACATCATGTACATCCTTGAATCAGACTGTGATATGAATCACCTAAAACTCGAGTACAAACGAACTATCCATATATAGTTTAACTACTTATTTCTTCCATAGGAAAACAAAATAATGACTGACATCATACTTAGTGAGAGACGTTAATTATGTACATTATCGCATCAATTTCAGCAAACATTTTGCTCCCACATTGGAGGACTTTTTATTTGACCAACTTTTTTTAAGTGAAAGTGGGATATACAACTTGCCTGGGCATAACAAACGTGGTTATCGCCAACTACCAAAGTGCATCGCAGGGCATCAATACGAATGACCAAGAATTCATAATGATATATGTACCTCACGACAATTATAAATCAAAGATGTAGGTAAGGATTTTCATCCACACTTCAGCAATATAACAAAAGTGATCACTTGATGAATGTGTTAAATTTTAGAACTCAGAGATTTTTAATACATGTTTTAACACATGTATTTTATTGAGGAACCACTATGCACTTAGGGAGGTGGAAACATCCAAAACCAGTTATGCCCAAGGATATTAGTGCTTTTGTTTGTGTATGATGGTGTATGCATTATGCACTTGTTTGTTAGTATGTATTGCATGCACACAGTTCCATTCCACATATTCCGCGGCCGAGTACTCGGTTGAGTACTCGAAAGTGGCCCAATAGTGCAGAACATTTAAGAAAGTGGGCCGAGCAAGTGGTGGCCCACGTCGGCCCGCTTACTCGGCCGGCGGAGCGATTAAGCATGCAGTTAATCAGATTAATCAGATTAATTGGTTACTAGGAGTTAGTAAGTCAGATTTCGCACATACCCATTAACCCGACCCATTTTTATAAATATAACCTAACCTAATTTCTCTTATAAATATAACTAGTTGTTGTTTTGGCTTTTTGCTTGTTGCTTGTAGCTCTTTATTAACTCTTGGAGTGTTGAGACTTTTTTTTGTATAGCATTTATATGCAGTTCTTCATTAACTCTGAGTGTGAAGTACGTTTGCGTTTATTCTATGGCTATTGGATATTTATCTATATTTTATGTGGGTTTTTTTATTTTTCTGGAAAATAGTCCAGGTACTGCCTAATCCCATTAATCTACGGGCAAGGTTCCTGATATCGGATATTGGTCTCTTAGTGATTGGTGGTTTGTTGTATCGGATACCGAATACCGGGCGATATATCGGACATATCTAGAAATATGGCTTATGGTGGTATTAGGTAATAATTCACTTCACATATGCATTTATGATAAGAATTAAATCATTAATATTGTATCCTTAAATACCTCTAATAATTAAACAACTCAAAGTTATCTTTCAAACTAATAATTAGACAAGTTCTTCGCCATAAAGTTCACCCAGTATGATAAAGAAAATTATCTCAAAACGAAAATTTAAAACTAAACTAGTATGATACTATTAAAAGAAACCATTTGTCATCTCCAAAATTAAGCTTATCTTATCTCGAAGCAACTTCCATGTGTGAGCTTGAAGATGAATCAAAAAAAAAGAACTTCTTGAAGTAGCACTTTCTAACTTTCTACATAAAAAGGAAAGCAAACTTGAGAAAACAAAGGTCTCTTTTTATACAATAAAACAAATTTCCAAGCAAATTGTAAAGAAGAATAAATTATACATCAAATTAGACAAAAGAAAAATATTAATATTGACAGACTTATATATTGGTATATCGGCCGGTTTACACCAAATATCGTTCAATATTTCACTCGTATCGGCCGATATTTCCATGATCCGTTTTTTTTTTCAAATCGGATAAGCATACATGCATTGTTGTTCCATTGAAAACAGTATACCAGACGGTATACCGTCCATACCGACCAATATCCTGAGCACTGTCTCCGCGTAATCAGTCTAATCATTCTATTGTCCCGGACTGAGCACATAATCAAAACCGCAGAATTAAACCTTGTGCATGCATTTGCATAACATGTGGTATCTGGACCATGCATCTTCTCTATAAGACTATATGCATAGTTGTCTCTATTATTTACAACTTAATCAAGACAATAAAACAAATTCATAGTTGGCCACGGTTCAATGAATCCTGATATTATATTTCTGGCATTGTGTGATTGATATACTCAACAAATACAAGTTCACCTTTGTCGTTGTTAGGTATAACTTGCATTCACGTAATCTGGAAAATGTTGACATATTTTAGCAACATGTCCCAACTTTGGTGAATAGATTTTGTAAAACACAAAATATAACATTCCTTTGCATGCTATACAGTTTGAGGCATAATATTAATCAAAGCATAACGTGAGGTATGTCCATCTGCACTACACTATAAAGTAAAAGTAAGGTTGTTCCGTGTACGCTTACAGATGCAACATAAGGATAAGTTGAGGTATTGATCACATGGTTTTAACTAACGTAGGTTTTGTATAATGCTCAAGATCATTTTTCTTAGTCCATGAGTATGACTGATATACCCATGTCCAACTGAAATCAGTAATACTAGTCAGTATAACATTGAAAAGTATATTACATAATTACTAATTTAACACTATATATATATATATCACAATAATTTAACTAATAAGTACATTTGAGGAAAATTTATTGATCCACTCTTCATACCAGTGCAATATTACTAGTATGTCAGTTTTACTACACTACACTAGAGTGGAACCAAAATCAATATACAGATTGGTATTAACCAGTATATCGGACACAATACGAACCATGCTCGAGATCAGCAAAGGAAAAGATCCCCACATATAGGGCTTACAATGACTTTCTCAAGAAGACTGATGGAACCTTCTTAATCAGTTTTGAACCCAATGTCAACCCTCAACAACACAACATACAAAGAGGAGCTTTGCCTGAAGTATAGGGGGGCAGTCAACAAAGCTTGGAAACAAGAACACCAACTATATTTGCTGATGTGATTTTAGCTCATGCAACCAACGATATTTTCATTTTAGAAACAAATTTGGACAACATATACGTAAAAGTAATAACATGCTTCTTTTTCCTATCGTTCTCTATAATTATACAGTTCAGATATAAGTATCCACTCAAAGTAGGTGCATTGCCTGAAACTTGCCTATTCAAATTGATAAGAGTTGTTATCTTAAATGTGATTAGGGTTTTCAATGTTAACCAACAACGGCAACAAAGCCTTTATCCCATTTTTTTGGAGTCTGATGTTGTCAATCGTAAACCGACAACTCGATCCAATTACTTTATAGGGTTTGGAACTTTGGATTTCAAAAGTAAACATGTAGTCCTTGACAGTTAGGGTTTGGATATGGCCTCATCCGAACTTGAAACACTAGAGCATTTAGCCATTTACGTGTAACAAATACCAAGTTTAACATTTACATCTTGTACTAAAGTTTAAATGCTCAATAAACAATATTGAAAAATGTCTTATAAGTGTGCAGTACATGTAAAAACCATCTATAAATCATCGGGAAAAAAAAGGGTCTTAAATGATAGTTTGAACGTTTATATTAATCAATACTTTCGAGTAGCTTAATAAGTTAATATATATAGCCACAAAAATTCAAAACCCAGCTCGAATCCATTGAAATGAAATGAAATTGTTCCAAGTTCAAATCTGAACCTGAAAAGCTTAAAGGGATTGGTTTCGGATATTACACGAATCCAACCCGAACACGACACAGTAACATCCCTAATTGGATCCATCATCTCCATGAAAACATTAGAAAATTTCCTCTTTTTTCCCATCATTCTTTATCATTACACAGTTCAAATATAAGTATCCACTCAAAGTAGCTGCATTCGCCAAACTCCACTTGAGCTCAAGTTGAGTAGACTTGTTATATATGAAATTTAAAACATTGTATTGAAATGCAATCATACTTGATATTCCTTAAATAAAACAATTGTACAAGAATGAGCTTTTACACAAATCAAACCTATAATTTACTTTTTATGTATATAAAAAGAATAATTATCATCAGTTTGCTAGCATCAAATTACCAATCATAGTCATGCTTTCCGATCTCTGCATCTAGCATGTCTTCCATCCCGCCCCTCCCAATTCTTGCTGCTCCCACTGATATCCTCTCCAATCTGTTCACCTCTGCAAGGAAATTACCTATCAGTCCCCAGTCCTTAAAAAATTTATTTTTTTGAACCCAAGCTAAAAATAAAGACAAATTCTATAGGCACTACAAAACTTACTTAGACTAGTCCAAAAATAATTTTGAGTTATTTACAAGTTTGTCATCGAAAAAATTGCTCCACGCTGCCCAAATTTTATTTTCTAAGACTGTCACAATGTTGAGAGTACTTCCAATTTGAAGGAATGTCAACATTTTTTACCGCCCTAAAAAATAAGGATGGCCACTGTATTGACAATCACTATGTTGACAATTCTTTCAACATAGTGACAGTAATAGTGACAGTCCTAAAAAGGAGGAGTGTAGAAGGAGAAGAAGAAGGGGCGGCGGCAGGGTGGGTAACGGACGGCGGGGTGCGGAGGCGTGAGACGGCAAGGGCGGGCCGGCAAGCAGCAGCAACAGCGGCGGCAGCGGAGGCCCCTTCCTCCTCCTCCTCTGGACTGTCCTGAGTATAAATTTTAAAAACCTCGATAAAATATAGAGTGACTATAGAATTTGTCAAAATAAACCTATAACTGTACGAATAATGCTAAGTTTACAACCAAATGCTTACAACCCTCTTACAACCCCTCTCTCTCTCTCCCACCCTGACAGGTGGGTCCCACCCGGCCCCACCTGTCAGTGACTCTGGTAGTAAGAAGGTTGTAAACATTTGGTTGTAACTGTAGCATTGTAATCAACCCACAATGCCTTTAAAAAAAAAAATGCTAAAAGCAACAAACCTAATCGACTAAAATAATGAACCCACGTAAAATTACCTACTAGTCCAAAATCCACAAGAAATTACATATTAGTCCCCAATACTAGAAGAAAAAAATTAACCCAAGCTAAAAACAAACCTAAGCTACTAAACTAATCAAACCCTAGAAAACCACAAACTTCAAAAAATTGGT
Source organism: Iris macrosiphon (assembly GCA_036927795.1). NCBI lineage: Eukaryota > Viridiplantae > Streptophyta > Magnoliopsida > Asparagales > Iridaceae > Iris > Iris macrosiphon. Next base: position 46,962,863 of record JAYESA010000020.1, on the reverse strand, counting down.
TAAAATATTACTTATCAGTCCCCAATCCTTTAAAAAATAAAATAATCAACCGACACAAAAAATAACAAAAATAATAATAATAAATAATCAAAGAGAACGGTGACGGCCATCGCACCGCTGTGTCCGTCGGATCCGGTGGAGGCGCGTGTCCGGGAGAAGAGATCAAGCGCGTCGTCTCCGTCCCGATCGCGCCGGAGGAGGTGCGATCCAGTGGAGACCCTCCTCCCGCCACCGACGCCGGCGGCGGCGGCAAGCGACTCCGACGAGAAGCGGTTCATCGCGGGGAGCTCAGCATTCGAAGCTCCGCTCCTCTCCTCTCCTCTCCAATGGCTGTCGAGCTCGATGTTGGGATCAGAGGGGAGGGGAGGGGAGGGAGTTTGTGTGTGTAGATCTGACGAGTGAACAATTTTGGGGGGAGTTGAGACCCGTTTCGGTTATTTCACATTTGAGTTTGAAACACTCATCTATCCTGCTTTGTTCCGACTTCTTTTGTCAGGGTTAAATAAAGAATATTTTTAAAGGCACTACAAAACTTATTTTGACTACCCCAAACAAAAATTTAAATTATTTACAAATTTGTCATCAAAAAATTTATTTCAAGCTGTCCAAATTTTTTTTTCAGAACTGTCACTATGTTGACAATCCTAGACTGTCACTATGTTGACAGTCTTGGAAGGATTGTCAATATTGTGACAGTTTTGGAAGTACTGTCAACATTGCGACAGTCCTATAGAAGAAGAAGAAGAAGCAGCAACAGCAACAGTAGGGACGGACGGTGAGGGCGGACCGGCGGCCGACGGTGGCAGCAACGACATCAGCAGTAGCAGCAACAACGGCTCCTCCGCCCTCTTCGTCTCGTCCTCCCTCCTCCACCCTCTCCAGTGGCGTAGCCATGATTTCGGTACAACGGGATCAAAATCGACTAATAAATTTTTAATCCAAAATAATTATAAAAAATACAAAGAAAAATAGCATAAATTAGTCACAAAATTTTATTTTCTATACATACGCTTTGTCATCTAATCTAAATTTTCTATTGTAGCTTCTCATTTATTTTCATTCGGTTTAAAATATCATTGTCATTAAATTACACATTTCTAATCCAATATAATCATAATCTTAAACTTTAATGTCATTTTAGTCAGGTTATACAAGGTCTTTTTGATCAATTTTGATCATTTGATATAGGAGATTTAGTATCTTAAAATACATACTTGAATTCTATAATTCTTGTCATGAACCTTGTCATTCTATGGTCTTATGTTGATTAAATATTGTTCTCTTTCAAGAAAAAAAACAAGATTAAAAAAAAAAATTCAACACTAATTTACTTTGATTTCATATTTTCTGAATCGAAGAATGTTATACTAGCAAACAATTTCATTCCATCTAAGAGCAAATTAAATCTTGTCATCTAAGAGCAAAGAAGAACATAACTAATTAGGACATTAAGCAATTAGGGGATAAATCATTTACAAAAATTAGAACAAAAATCAAATATATTTAGAAGTGTTACATGATGAATAATGAAGTAGTAGACACGATAGGAGAGAGAGAGAGGTGTAGCACGACGGGAGAGAGGAAGAGAGAGATAGACGCACGGTTGATAGAGACTCAGAGAGAGAAACGACATGAAAAGAGAGTCACTCTTTTGACTGTGTCAAATGTTAGTTACAAAGTGGGGCTCCCGTAGAGATAAGCACGGTTCGAATTCTCTTTTGGAAACTTAGTTCATAATCTAGTGAAAATGACACACACACACACACACACACATATATATATATATATATATATATATATATATATATATATATTAATTTTTGGTTTTTTGAGCAGGGTCATATGACCCTGCTTGCCCTACTCTAGCTCCGCCCATGACCCTCTCTGTCTCGTCCTTCCTCCTCCTACCGCCGTCGTCTCCTCCTCCTCCGACGGCTGGAATTAGGGTTAGAATTTGGGTTTGGGAATGAGAGGGATTGGGTTGTCCTGATAAATTTGGGGCTGTCATGATAAATTTGGGGTGTCCTGAGTAAAAAATTTAAACATCTGGACTGTCATGAAGTAATAAGCTTTCCTAAGTAATTGTTGGAGTGCCTTTAGAATTAGCCAAAATAAAGGGAGAAAATGACTTCATATTGTCCTTGCAACTTGACAAAAAGTTGGGCCACTATTTTTTCTTAGATAAATTTTGATTTTTTCTCCATTTTATTTATCATATTTAAGGATGCACCCCACAAAAATTTTATAATGTAAGGATTCCTCCACTTTTGAAGGAAATCGTCTAGGACTAACGGTCAACTGCTTTGACCAAAATACCTCCTTCATTGTCTTCTTCCACGCACCACCCCCCCTCGCCCCGCCGCAGACAGCTAGCGCACCTCTTCCCGCCCCGCCGCTGCTGCTATTGCTCGTCGCCACTGTCATGCCCTGATTCTCAAAAGGGTCGATCGTCCTCGCATGGACATGATGTCGTGCAAGCCTAAGTTACGCTTGTACAAGGCCAAAGCTTTGAACAAAGGCAAGATAAGCTATTCAAGACGGAAGCAGCGGCACAATATTGCAGAAAAGTAAACAACACAATGGCATATGAAAACAAGCTCTTTATTTATATTCAAGATGTGATACAAGCGGCGCTTGGCCTAGATTATAATTCACTCAAGCTCTTTCTCTCGATTACAATGACATCGTTCCATACATGACATCACTTTATACAAAAGCAGCTCAAAGCATCTCGATACGGCTTAAGGCATCGACCCCAGATTTTTTGGGTCCTGGGTATGAGGCTCGGATATCGCTTCTACGGACGATCAAGTACAAGGAACAAGCAAACTGGTAGAGGGTCAACACTTTGGAGAAAGTACTGGTGAGTATAAAATCAACGAATAGAAGCAACACTCTCTAAAATTAATTCTAAGTAAGCATGTGGCAAAATATTATATTACTAGTGATCTTGCTACCTTTACCTAGGTTCATTTCATGCAGCACAGGATCAGAGTCAGTTTACTTCTTTCGAAAATATATCTTTGAAAATGGTTTGCATATGCAATAAATTTAAATATGTTATAGGGATAATGTTCTATCGTGTAGTGCGCAACATGTATCATGCGCAATATTCATTTAACTCTTAGGAACATAAGCTATCGCTAGTAGACTGTTCATCTCAAATCAAGACAAGTACATCAAGTGGACTATTCAATTCAGTTCAATGGACAATAGCATATTCAAGTAAAACAGATACATCTTATTTAGCATTTATGATAAGGAACATAAGGAATACAAGTGATCACTTATTCAGTGATCCTTACCCATCGCTGAACGGTTATCCCTGCAGCAGACATACAAGTTAACAACAATTTGCATATATAAACAAGGTTATATTTCATGTTCATCCCTGCATCAAACAGTTAGGTATGCAAGAAGGCTAACCTAGCATGCGCACTAACTATATGATGGCCCATGAAAATCCATGATTAGCAGTTGGGACGTTCAAGCCCATCTCACTAATAGACTGACACCCTTCCGTAATCCAAGAACAGGGTGTCATGTCCTCTCCTAGGCCGAACGATTTCCGGTATCCCAGGAACCGATCGAGAGGGTACGTCCTTGTGCACAAGTTTGTCCAGACCAATACATGAATGCACTTCTATCAGATAACATATAATGCAAGCAAGAAAAAATCAAGCAAACTCTTCTACATAATAATTTATATTAATGTACGGGGCACGTAAGCATCAATTCTCTTCTTCTTACTTAGCCCAATATTCAATGTACGGGACATGTAACCATCGATGTACCAGAGTCGTAACCATCGAGTACTAGCATATATCATCTCTTGTTTTATTTTAAGCAATTCAAACAGTTCTATCTTTTATACAGTGCGATCAATAAAATATGTTCAAGCAATTTTCTAGTAAAGCAAGCATGGAAGCAGTTCTTCTATCTCTTTTTGACAAGCATGTAGCTCTACTCTAGTTTAGAATATGACACAAAGACAAGTTCAAGCAATCTTTTACTCTTTCTTATTAGCAAGGTAATGGTTCGTTCAATAATCGTGTTAGTGAGACCTATAATGCAATATTCTATAATTTTACTTAGCATGGCAAAGTTCGTTCGAGAGTGGTGATCATGTAACTTAGCATGCAACATTTTTATCTTTTCTTAGCATGGCAAGGGTTCGTTTCAATGACAAGCAATACGAGTTCTCTTATTAAGCATACAGAGTCAGGTTCTATCATTCTTCTTATGAAAACTATCTCCTTAGAACAAGCAGTATAAAACTCAGATTCATTATTAAGGCGTGCAAGAATCAGAGAATGAAGTTCTGTCCACTCACCCAGATCAATCGTCTTGTGTTTCGATCGAAAAACTCTTCGAGAAGACTTTCGCTCGAGCCAGCAAAGCGATATCTCTTGTATATAGTGACAACGCGAAATGGGGCACTACAACCACTGCTCGCCATCGCCACTAGCTGCTGCTGCCCTCCCCCCTCCCGTTGCCGACGCCGGAGAATATGTGGGGTGCTGCCAGGGGCAGAGGAGGGAGGGAAGAGAGGGAGAAGGAGCAAGGTCGGAGAGGGGGGAGAGGAGGCGAACGTCGTGGGGAGGCGGCAGCGGGGGTGGCGGGGGTAGGAAAAGAGGGGGCTGCCGGAGTAATAGGGGGAGGAGAGAGAAGGGGTATAGAAAATAAGGATATTTTTATCATAAATTTTCGGTCAAAGGGGTTGACTGTTAGTAATGGATGGATTCAATTAAAAGTGGGGGGAGTATACATTATGGTAAAACTGATGGGTTCACCATTAAATATGGTAAATAAAGTGGGGGACAAGTCAAAATTTCTTATTTTCTTAAGGATCTGCTTAGCAATTTACGGGTGGCGGTTATGAGATGTTTTTAGAGTACCAATTATGAGCGGTTACGAGGGGTTCGGTGTTGGATGGTTTGAAGTAGCGACTTTTAAACTAGTCCAACCCTTGCTTGGTAATTCATTAACGAACGGTTCTGAAATTTTTTTACATGAATAATTAAAATTACATATATACTCATATATGAATAAAATAATAGAAACATATGAGAGAATTAAAATAACACATGAAACAACAAAAACACATAAAATAATAGAAACGTCTGAATAAAATTATGAGAGAAAGATTTTAAGAACTTACCAAAAAAATAGAAGTAGTTTGGAAGAAATTGAAGGCACATTTGATCAAAATAATATAAACATATGAAATAATAGAAACGACTAGATGAATGTAGGAGAAAAAGATTTTAAGAACTTATTGAAAAAGTAGTCGTAGTTTGGAAGCAGTAGAAAGAAAATACAGATGCAAAATAAAAAATATGGTAGGATATTAGTAGTTATAAATTTTTTTTTGAGGATATAAATATAATAGAATAATAAAATCCCTCAATATCTGTCGATTTGGGTGTTTATAAAGACACCCAAAATTATATTACACTGGATTTGAGAGATTTTTGAGCCGACCAAAACTAATGTCTCAAAAAATTTAACAAGCGGGGGTTTTTAAAACACTTCATAAACAATCGATTCAAAAATATCCAAAACCAGTGAAAACACCGTTACCAAACAGACCCTAAAAGTTTACATTTGGTAAGCAATACGTTAGGTATTTAAAAAAAAATCTTATGAACATTTTCGAGAGGAAAGAGGTGAATTTTCATTTGTAGTTAGGATATTTGTTGCTAGAATTGGTTTTCAAAATAGGTTTTGTTAATATGTGCCTTAAGGACAATTAATAAATATTTTTTTTATTTTAAAAATTGTGATCAGCATTCAATAAATATTAAAAAGAATAGTCTTTTACTTTGGAATGTGTCATCATGACTCAATAAAATAATTTTTAAAATAATATTTTGAATAATTAATTATTTATTGGATCTAAATAATATTTTTTAAATAAAAATTAATCTAATAATTATCCTTAACATGCGTCCTTAGGACATGTTAACAAGATCCTTACAAAATTGGTATTTTTGGTTGGTTACAAGTGAAGAAGACGTATACAAATTCAATCTTTTGATCAGAACGTAACTTAAGTCCTTGTAATTACATTTACTATTGTAATTATTGTAAGCAGAAAAGTTGTTTGGTTTGAATTTCAATAACATGAAAATAAACCAAATATCTAAAGTTAGGTTTAGTACGAGATTAATTAATGGAGGTCATGTATTATGATTATTATTTTCAAAAATAGTCCAAATTAGTTTGATAATAACAACTTATCATAAAATTATTTAAAAATTAATATAATTTTGGAAGAACTTTTGACAACAAACTTTCACTTATTATCAAAAATTACTTCTACTATTATTTTATGAAAGTCTGCATCAATCTCAACTAAATCTTATTATTTGTGCGGTAATGAGATTTATTTAATTTGTTACCAAACTGATGGTTGTAAAGTCACGTCCTAATCTTCCATAAGTTCAATCGTCCTCGTTAGACGTAAAATTACCACGCCAGCACTCCTGTAAGATAATCGTTCTCATCAGGACGTGATGTCCTGCGAGCCTGGAGTTGCGCTCGCACAAGGCAATAACGTCAAACGGCATGGTTATCATCGAAACGATCATGTTGCAGCGAAAGGAAAGTATTTTCGATAAACTACACGTTTCGTGCATGGATTCTATTATTCCAGTAAGACAATGGGATGAAAAGGGTAGTTCACATATCCACTAAGTATTTCTCCTCCCCACGAGTACAACATGGATTTCGAACCAGTCACAAAGAAATAACAATAATCAAGAACAAACACGTATCTCATAACAAGAATCCATCATACTAATTCGTGTAACAAGTGTCAAAAATCAAATAATCAATACTAAACATGCATTATAGAGACTATTAAGCACGAAAGTAATCATGAAAATGTACTCGCCTATGGTCCTTAGCTGTAGTTGGATCAGGTCCCAATTCAGAGTCCAAATCCTACGTATGATATGTTACCATGTCAAAAGATAATTTATTTTAATTTATTTAATTCCGGAATAATTAATCTAAATCCTATTTTAATTTTTTTATTCTAAATTTTTAGGTAAATTCCTAAATTTTGTCCAAAGAACCCGATTTTATCAACTCGAGACTCATGTGTAAACCCCTTGATTTTTCAAAATTTTAAAATCTGGATTTTTTCACAATTTTCTGGAATTTTCTGGGAATTTTTTGTAATTTAAAAACAGGGTTTTAATTATTCAATAATTTTTAATTGATATTAAACAGTATTAGAATATTATGAAAATAATATTTTTGGATGTAAAATGAAAAACTGGACTTAGGGCAATTTTTCTGGAATTTATCGGACCCCGGACCTATTTTTAAATGCCTAAAAAGTATTTTATTATTTATTTAATTAATTAATTTACTGATAATTATTTATTATTATTATTATTATTATTATTATTATTTTCTTTTTATTTTATTTTTACCCAGCCCGCGGCCCGTTGGGCCGGCCCGGCCCAGCCCAACCCGAGCCCAGCCCTAGCGGGTCGGGTCGGATCCGCCAGACCCGACCCGCAACCCGCTAGTCCGACCCCCCCTCTCTCCCCACGACTCGGCCAGCCGCCCCGCGTCGCGCGCCGCCTCCGCCGCGCCCTCCGCCCGCTCCGGCCGGCCCTCACCCCCACGTCCACCGCCCTCGCTCCGCCTTGCCCGGCGCCCCTCTCCATCACTTCCCCTATTTAAACCCCGCTCCTCCCCCTCTCCGGCCAGCCATCTCCCCCTCGACGAGCTCCGCCGCACTCCGCCGCACGCCGCCGTGCAGACCCTCAGCGCCGCCGTCCTCCTCCGCGCCCAGCCCCTCCTTCTTCCTCCCCTCCCCTTCGTCTCCGGCAACAGCAGCGGCGAGCAGCAGCAGCAATCCCCCCTAGCGCCGCCTTCAGCGCCGCCGCCGAGCCCGTCGCCGCCGTGCGCCTCGCCGCGCTGCCCCGCCGCAGCCAACCCCCCACACCGCCGTCTCCGCCGCCCCTCGCCGGATCCCTGAGCAAAACCCTAACCCTAATTTGAATTCATGTGTCCGACCGTGTCGGACACGTGTCGGACACGATCAAGTTCGGGTTTTCGGGTCCCCTTCAGGTGCGTATAACTTTTTGCTCGTAGCTCCGTTTTCGATTCTGTAAGTTGCGTTGCGAAGCCTGTATGACCCTCTCGGTGTCCGGACAAACCGTTCGGGGCATCGCGTCCTGTGGTGATCGCACACCGCGATCCAAAAACAAGAAAAAACCAGACCCTGTTTCACCCCGGAATCGAGTACGCCCCGCCAAACGGGACGACTTGGTCGCATGCGGTCTTCACAGATACGTGCGCCTCATCGATACGGACATGCGGGATTTCGCAGAAGCTGATTCGGGTGTGCGTGCACACCGGAATCAACGCGTATCCGCGGACATCGCCCCGTATCCGACTTTTCTGTAATTTACCCTAACTTTGTGCACACACGTCGGATCGAGACGAAACTTGCGCCATCGGACTCATAGCGATATGCTGGTCCTGTGGGTCAAGTTTGGTTCGATTCTGAGAACGTTGACGAAATCGCGTGTCGTGGGCCCCACAGGCCCCGCTCGACGGGCGATTTCGTGATCGGCTCATCAAAATTCAATTCTGAAAGTTTCGTTGGGTTCGTATCAGCGTTTCTGACCTGTGGACACTGAGTTTGGTGAATTTGGAGACCGTTGACCCTGACGCGTTTTTCGGTGCAAGGCGGGCCCACCGGTAGACCCCGTTTTGGCCCGAAACTGTCGTTTTTGCCCTTATCTCCAAATCGGACCCAAGGACAGGCGTTTCTAGCTGATTGATATTTTTTGGATCTGATGGTGATGTTTGTTTCAGCAACCGGAGTACCGCCTGCAATTCCCGCCGAAGTCAGAACTGCAAACATAGCCGGAACCACAGGCAAGTGTACCTTGCCAAACCCTGCAGCTTGCCAGTTATTTCCTGGACTTGTTTATACATCAGTGGACAAGTAAAGCTTGCCAATTCTCAGATATTTCTGGTTATAGTATTTTACTTGATTTCTGGTAGATTCTGATGTAACATGTTTAATTGCTTAACCCAGGACACCTGACACTATTCATGTGACAAAATTGCCTGAGATATACCTGGTGATTTCGTATAGGTTACATTTTCATGTCATTACAGTTTACATGCTTAGATTCTATCCTGACTCATTGCATTAGTTCAATCTTGCGTGACTTGTACCTGATATTTCTGGAACTGTGACGTGAGATTACATGGGGTGGGAAGAGTATTACCATATCAAGGCTGATTATAATGTAAATAAAGTTATCTGGAGGTGTCTTAGTCTCTGATACAGAGCTTTGGCACAAGTTCTGGCTCTTCAAGAAAATACTGCTATGGTTTCTTCGACACTGATCCTGTAGTAGTCTCAGCCTGAGTATGACTAAAACTCTCACTTGCATATCACTAGCTGGTTTACATATTTACCCTGCTGTTTATCTTGTTGCTGCACTGCATATATTTTGGCTTATATTTTCTGTACCTTGTTATGTCCCCTGAGGACCTGGAATGGACTATGTCCCCAGGTATAGCCGTAGAGAACTACCCCGAGGTGTACGGTACAGGAGCACTCCTTGGAGCAGAACCCGGAACTGAGGACGAGATAGTGGCCGAAGACTTCACCTGAGCACCGGCTTCAGCTACACAGTATTTCCTTTTCAGTATTTTATTTCCAGTCTATGTTTTCTTAAATGTAACAGAATAATTCTCGAATTGTTTCCCGAGATAACCTTATTTGATATTGCATATTTAATTCCATTGCATTATTTCTGGCAATTAATCTGTGTTTATTTGGTGGATGAGATTAGAAATACCTGATACTTGTAACATATTACTGATAGAATACAGCTTAAGCATGCCCTGATGGATCCATTAAATTGGGTTATCCATCGGTGAGTGCTGCTGGCCATTGCTCACGTGCTCAGTCCCTTGGCATTTTGGGACTGGGGCGTGACATCATGGCACACAAATCGAGGCAATCTGTTGACCAAAAAGACAACCAATACAAAGTCGACTTTCATGTATGATTTCCGATAGATTTTAGTGTCACAAAAATTTTGGACTTAACGGCTCATCCGGATTCGAATTTGTTTGGAAACTATTGCACATACAAAATCGTATTATGCAATGGTGGTTGATTGCTAACCTAAAAGTTCTACAGAATTATCAGCATAAAATAATTTCGATTAAATTATAAAAAAAACATATGTCGATGGTCTCGACGTTATTTTTTCGAAACTTCAAACGGTTCATGATTCGGATCTCTGGTTCTCCCGAAATCGCAAAAATACCGAGACATATCTTTTTTTGGACATGCTATGCTCTACAAATTTTTCAGAATTTAATACTCTGAATTTTGTGAAACAAATTATATATTTAAAAAAAAACCTCAATACGGTTCTAACGCAATAAACTGGGATATATTTGGAGTCCGGAGCTATCCGCAATTGCTTCTGGAAGTTCGTAGAACCCTAGATGACAATACCCCAACCCCTTCCCTCTCTCTCTCTCTCTCTCTCTCTCTCTCTCTCCCTCTCAAATTAATTTGGCAAAAAATACGAAAACCTAAAATATAACTACATATATATATATATATATATATATATATATATATATATATATATATATATATATATATATATATAGCAGGGGGAGAAGTGACTACTCTCTATGCCATATGTCGAGCATCCGAGCAATCCCACTAGGGATCGAACAGTCTCGATTCGTCGCAGCTTAGCTCGGTCGAGTCCGAGTCGAATTCAGACTCGGCTCGGCTTGGGAGCCCAAGCTGCACCCGCACCCTCGCCCGCAGGTCACTGACAGGCAGGCCCCGTCCAACTGACTGCGGCGGCTGCTGACTGGGTAATCATTTTAGTTTATAATCAAAAACAGTTTTTAATGCAGTTTTTAACTAAATAACTCAAAATAAATACTAAAAATAATCAAAAAATTTCCATAAAATTCTAGAAAATATATTTAGTTATTTAGAACCTAAAATCAAAGTTTAGGATAATTTTAATTAGGTTTGACACTAAAATAAATTCTTAAAATTCCTAGAAAATTAGTGTTACTAGTTTTAATTAACCTAAAATTAGGAAAAAAAAATCCCAATAGTCCCAAATTAACCTATAACAATATTTAAGCTAGAATTTTAGGATGTGGAGGTTACAAGTCTACTCCCCTTAAAAAAAATCGTCCTCAAAATTTGCGGCAGAACAAGTACAAGAAGAAAAATACCTCATGGTGCAAAAAGATAGGGGTAACGCTCTCACATATCGTCCTCTCTTTCCCACCTGAATTCACCAGGAGAGTGATGCCTCCAGGCGATGTGAACCAAGTGAATTACTTGGTTACGAAGCACTTTATCTCTGCGGTCTAGGATCTCCACCGGTTGCTCTGGATAGCGAAGACTCGGTCCAACCTCAAGCTCCGAATGATCTAATATATGGCTAGGATCTATCACATATCGCCTCAGCTGGGACACATGGAACACGTTGTGTACTCCTTCTAATGTTGGCAGCAAGGCTAGTTGATATGCTACTGCCCTGACCTTCTCCAGAACATTGAAAGGTCCGATGAATCTTGGACTAAGGTTTCCACCTCCACCGAAATAAATCGTACCACGTGTCGGAGAGATCCTCAAGAACACTAAGTCGCCAACCTATGTCAAAAAAGGAACTTAAGACATAATCTAAGAACGTAATCAATATTCAAATAAATAAATTTATACCCCAAACTCTAACGGTCTCCGGCGGCTATCGGCCTACTGCTTCTGTCAGTCCCGAGCCACACGAAAACTCTCTCTAATCTGCTTCACTTTTTCTGCAATATCAACTACCATCTCTGGTCCTAATAGTACTCTCTCGCCTACATCGTCCCAAGACAATGGAGTCTGATATCTCCTACCGTACAGAGCCTTGAAAGGAGAAATCTCGATACTGGCCTGATAGCTATTGTTGTATACAAACTCTACCAGGTGAAGATGATCCTCTCATGAGCCACCAAAATCTAGTACACATGTCCGAAGCATATCCTCGAGCATCTGAATAGTCCTCTCTGACTGTCCATCCGTCTGAGGGTGGTAAGCAGTACTAAATATGAGTTGGGTACCCAAGCTAGCCTGCAAACTCCTCCAAAAGTGGGACGTAAATTTGCTATCCCGATCGCAGACGATGCTCACTGGAACTCCATGCAACCTGATTATCTGTCTCACATGGCGAGTTTCTCCGTGGACAATCATACTTTGAAGGGCAAAAAGTGGGCTGATTTGGTCAGCCTGTCAACAATGACCCAAATCGTATCCTTTACTCCTGGAGTGCGTGAAAGTACGAAAACAAAATCCATCATGATATGTTCTCATTTCTACTTCGGTAGTGGCTATAGCAATCCTCCTGGTCTCTACCTCTCGGCTTTGACATGCTGGCACACTAAACATCTGGAGACAAAACATGCAACCTCTCACTTCATCCCATACCACCACGCGTGTTCCCTCAGGTCCTTATACATCTTGTTAGCTCTCGAATGTATAGAATACTGGGAACGATAAGCCTCATGCATGATCTCTTCCCGTAGATCCCCACTAGGCACACATAACCTTATCTCGTGCCTTAGTGAACCATCCTCAGCAATAGCGAAGTCCTCCATCAATCCTGGCTGCACTTGAGCTCTGAGTCTTCACAGACCCTCATCCTGGTACTGTGTCTCTCGGATCTTCTCTATCACCCCTGACTAAATTTGCATGCCCATTATCTACGTCTCCACTTCTGGAATAATAACCTCGATGTCCAGGCTATCCAAGTAAGCTAATAAGTGACGATCTGTTATCAAGTGCATCGCTACTGAATATCTGCTCAAGGAATCGGAAACTACGTTAGCCTTCCCTGGATGATACTGTAGTAAAATATCAAAATCGTTCATCAGTTCTAGCCACTTGCGCTACCTCATATTCATCTCTTTCTGCGTAAAAACGTACTTCAAACTCTTGTGGTTAGTGTATATTTTTACACGCTCTCCGTACAGATAATGTCACCACAACTTTAGAGCGAAGATCACCGCTGCTAATTCCAAGTCATGAGTGGAATAGTTTTTCTCATGCGGCCGCAACTGTCTAGAAGCATACGCTACCACCTTGTTCTGCTTTAGAATACATCCCAAACCTTTCCCCGAAGCATCGCTATAAATGACAAATCTACCCGTCCCCAATGGCAGTGTCAAAACAGGCGTTGTGGCCACCCTCTTCTTTAGCTCATTAAATGCAGCCTAACATTCTTTGATCCGTACAAACTATACATCCTTCCGAGTGAGTCTAGTCAATGGCTCTGCGGTCTGAGAAAAATCCTTCCCAAATTTTTTGTAATACCAGGCCAATCCTAAAAAGCTTCTGATCTCTGCAACAGAACTCGGAGTTGTCCAAATCTCTACAGCAGTAATCTTCTTTGGATCCACCGATATCCCGTCTCCATTCACCACATGCCCAAGGAACTCTACCTTATCTAGGAAGAACTCACATTTTGAGAGTTTTCCATAGAGCTTCTCCTTCCGAAGGGTCTCTAGCACAATCCTTATATGCTTCTCGTGCTCTTCCGGTGTATTTGAATACACAAGAATATCATCTTTGAATACTACTATGAACTTGTCAAGGTACTGGTGGAACACCCTGTACATCAAATTTATGAAGACTGTCGGGGCATTAGTCAACCCAAATGGCATCACCATAAACTCATATTGGCCATATCTTGTCCGAAATACAGTTTTTGGAATATCTTCCATATTTACCTTCAACTGATGTAGCCAGACCTCAAATTAATCTTTGAAAATACCCTTGCACCGCTCAACTGATCAAAAAGATCGTCTATCCTTGGTAGCGAATATTTATTGTTGATGGTGAGGTTGTTCAGAGCCCTGTAATCTATGCACATTCGTACCGACCCATCTTTCTTTGGTACAAATAAGACCGGGGATCCCTAAGACGAGGAACTCGATCTAATGAAACCCTTGTCTAGCAATTCATTAATCTACTTCTTCAGTTCTGCTAGCTCGCGATTATTGATCCTGGAGACCTGTTGCGACACCGGCTTTGTCCCAGGCACTAAGTCAATAAAAAAAATTAAGATCTCTGTCTGGAGGCAATCCTGGTAGCTCCTCAGGAAATACATTTAGAAACTCTGTAATAACAGGGTGTGGCAAGTCCTTCTCTGCTACCATGGCTCCATAAATAATCCTATCACTCTGCTCAACTCCTCCCCTAACAAACTCAAATTTTGGCTCTTCTGGAGAGCGGAATAGTACATGTCCTCCACGACAGTCTATGTTAGCATGGTGCATACTCAACCAATCCATTCCGAGGACAATGTCAAAACTCGGAAGTGGCATTATGAGTAAACTAGCATCCAAATCATGGCCTCCCAAGGTAACACGACGCCCCTTGCAAGTATCACCGACTAGGATAATGCCTCCACTAGTCGTGATCTTGCAACTCTTACTCAAGGGTTATGTTACTAAACTATGCTTAAGCACAAAGGATACATATATAAAGCTATACAATGCACCAGAATCAAATAAGGCAATAACAGGAATCAAATCGAGAAGAATAGAACCTGTTATCACATCACTAGTCGGCTCAGCCTCCTCTACGGTCATGGAAAAAGCTCTGCCTTGTGGAGGTACTCCCTTTTGCTGGTGTTGGGCAAGCTGCTGTTGTTGCGTAGGGAGTGGGGGTCCTCTTGGATGTGGGGAAATGGTGGTTAAACTGGTCCTCTCTGGACAGAGACCCCCCTATAGGAGGTGAAATAGGACACTCTCTCATCTGATGCACAGGTGATCCACATAATAAGCACACACCTAATCTCTTCCAGCAGACCTCCCATGAATGCCCTGGCTTCTTGCAATAGTTGCATAAGGAAGCTTGTTGCACTTGTCTCTGTGGCTGCTACTGTACCTGCTGAGCTGGGGCTCTGACTGGAGCACAGTACTGTTGTTGTTGCTGTTGTGAAAAGGTCTTTGGCTAAAATTGTGGACGCTTTGCCTGCCCCTGGCTACTACCACCATCGATAGCATCCCTGTTCCTTTTGGTCTGAAGACCCAAATCCACCTCGACCCTTTGAGCCTCTGCCAATATATCAAAAAAAGTCATATGAGCCAAAGAAATGTGGACCTTGACCTTTTGGTGCAAGCCCTCTCTGAATCGTCTAGCTCTATCCTCCGGGTCCCTCACCATGTACTCCGCGAATCGGTTCAGCCTGCCGAATTCTTCAGCATACTTATCCACGGTCATCCCGTTTTGCTCCAAGTTCTGGAATTGCTTCTCCAGAACCCCTTTGATTACTGTAGGAAAGAATTTTTTCTTAAGGAGGTCCTTGATCTACTCCTAAGTCAGGTTTGGATCTGTAATCCTAGGCTCATTTCTGAACCAAGTATGAGCAATATCGTGAAGCTGCAAGCCAACAGCCTCAATCTTCAGGTCCTCGAAAAGGCAAAAAACTCTCATGATCCACTCGATATCCTCGAGCCACTCATCAGCGTAAGGGATTCCCTCTGTCCTCTTGAACATCCAAGACTCTATCTTCTTGAAGTCCTGGATGTTACCCATATTCGGTTGAGCGGCCTGCTATTGTGGTTGCTGGGTAACCCTCTCCATGGTTGCTAGTGCAACCTGTTGGACATTTTCTATTCCTTCCTTCAGCATTTCTGTCTGCTGTCTTTGGACCTCTGCTTGAGATTTTTGAGCCTCCATCATGCTTCTGAAGATCTCGTGTAATGGCTTAGGAGGCGGAGGAAGGCTCCCTGATCCAGCTGATGAGGCCTCCTGTGATGCGGGTGGTATCTGGAGAGCACCATTGGCTCTGGAACCGCGCGGTCTAGTCTTGGGTGGAATTCTGAAAGGTTGAAAACAACAAGAATTCAATTAATATGTCACAAGATAAGGTAGTATTCAAGAAGGACAATCAACTATGAAAGAGGTCTGATTGCTTGGAAGAAATTAATAAGGGTTAACAAGTTGAGTATATAGGATCCCTAATTATGATTGAGTATTTTCCTATTCCTAGTATGTATATCCTATGGCAAGCTTGCAGTCATACATCTAACTTGAGTACTACTACGATTTCGCAACCTTGTGTGAAACCTGACCTGCATGGGCCACCATAAAAATGTGTCACGACTCGCAACCTGAATTTGGGCATGAGTTATGAGTACGTTCAGCCTACGCCGCACTGTCAACGGTAGAACGTTGTACAATAATAAAACCCCCTGATTTCGATGAATACACCAGAGATAATAAAGAAATAATAGTCTCGATGCGGATCCATAAAGTCTCCCAAAAATAACTAAATATCCAAGGAATAATATTCAAAATACTCTAAAAAAAATTGGAGGACAATCCGTGTAAACCCCCTGATTTTTCAAGAATTTTTAAATTGAATTTTCTGTAATTTTCTATAATTTTTTGGAATTTTTCTGTAATTAAAACCTAGGTATTTTGAAATTAAATAATTTTTAATTGCTGTTAATTAATAATAAAATATTATGAAAATAATATTTTATGGTGTAAAATGAAAAACTAGACATAGGATAATTTTTCGGGAATTTATTGGACTCCAGAAACATTTTTAAAGCCCTAAAAACTAGTTTAAAATAAACCGAATTAAACCCTAAAATAAACCCGGTTCAAGTGAACCAAACCAACGTAGAATTAAACCCTGAATTAAACCGGGTTTATTTCCAAAATAAACCAACCCAAACCCGGTTCAACTGAACCGAACCCAGCCTTAGCGGGTCGGGTCAGATCTAAACCCGAACCGAAACCCGACAACCCATACCCGCACTTAAACCTTAACGAATCCGGGTCTAAACTCGACCCGTTAACCCGCGGACCCGGACCCGTTACCCAATCCAAAGCCTAGTCGGATTCCTAGCCGACTTCCCTGTTCCGGCCGCCTATTTAACGCTTTAAATTCCGTGCCCAGCCGGCCGAAACCCTAACTCAGCCCCGCCGTCGTCTCCCTCTCTCCTCCTCTCCACCTCCCTGCCGTTCCCGACGAACATCCCCCTCTCGCAGAGCCGCCCTAGTCGAACTCCCCAGCCCCCTCGTCTCCCTCTTCCTCCGCCTCGAGCACGACCCCGCAGCCACCGTCTCCCTCGACTCCGCCATTTCCCCCATCGAACCCCCTCGACCACCCAGCTCGCCTGAACCCTAACCACCACGCCCCGCAGCCCCGCTCCGCCTTTCCTCCTGAGCTGCCCTCAGCCAACGACTCTTTCCCATCTCTAACGCCCAGCGCCTACACCGGAACCCTAAATCCCAGCTCCTCCGCCTCCCTCCTCTGTCTTCCTCTCCCCGAGCCCCCGCCATCACCTTCGGCCGTCCAGTCGACACCACCACCAATACGAGCACCCCGTCTCCCCTCTTCCTCTCTCCGAGCAGCCACCGTCGCCGGCCAGCCGTCGAACCGTCTCGCCGCAGTAGCAGCGCCCCCGCCTGACGACCTAACCCCGGCGAGCAGCTCCGGCGAACTCGGACAAAACCCTAACCCTAGGCAGGACACCGTGTCCCCTCACGTCGTGTCGACACACGGATGCGAGAAATCGGTCTTCACGGAGCCCTGTTCAGGTAGCGTTTCCTCTCTCCTAGTGATTCTGTTTTCTGTTCCGTCAGTTGTGTCACGTAGACTGTATAACCCTCTCGATGCACGTGCAACTCGCTCGGTGTATCGCGTCCTGTGGTGATCGTACACCGTGATCCAAAAACAGGAAAACCAACGTCCCGTTTCACCCCGGAACTGAGTGCGCCCCGCCAAATGGGACGACTTAGTCGTACGCGGTCTTTACCGAAACGTGCGCACCGTCGATACGGACGTGTGGGATTTTGCAGTAGTTGATTTGGATGTGCGTGCACACGGAATCAACTCGTATCCGCCAACAACGCCCCGTATCTGCCCTTTCTGGAATGCGTCGTTACTTTGTGTACACACGTCGGATCGAGACGAAACTTACGTCATCGGACTCGTAGCAATACGCTGGTCCTGTGACCCAAGTTTGGTTCGATTCTGAGAATGTTGACAAAATCGCGTATCGTGGGCTCCACGGCTCAACCTGACGGGCGATTTTGTGATCGGCTCATCGGAATCCAATTCTGGAAGTTCCGTTGGGTTCGTATCATCGTTTCTGACTTGTTGACACTAAGTTTGACGAAATTGGAGACCTTTGACCCTGACACATTTTTGGTGCAAAGTGGGCTACATGTGGACCCCGCTTTGACCCGGAACTGTCATTTTTGCCCATGTGTCCAAATTGGACTTAAGGATAGGCGTTTCTAGCTAATTGATATTTTTTGAGACTGTTGGTAATGTTTATTTTAGCTTTTGGAGGAGTACCAGCAGGTTCCACTGATACAGGGACAGCTGTTGGTATTCAAACCCCAGGCAAGTGTACCTTGCCAACATTGCAGTTCTTGTTACTTATTTCCTTGACTATATTTATATTGTTGTGCATGCTTGACCTAGGACCGTGTGACTTACTTAGCGTTCGATTAATAGTCGGGTTCCAACGCCGTACGCGGAGTTGTGTACGTCACCTAGAGATGGATATCGTGACCCTTTACATTCTCGTACTTGTCTTATCAAGTACATAGACCCAGGACACTTGACACTATTCATGAGACAAAATCTTTCTGAGATATTCATGGTGATTCTATGTAGGATACAGGTTTTATGACATAGATATTTTATTCATAGACATTATATGACTTGCTGTATTAGTTTTGATCATGCGTGTCATGGACATGAGACGTGAGATTACATTGGGTGGGAAGAGTATTACCATACAAAGGCTGATTATATTATATATATTATCATCTGGATGTGTCTTAGTTTCTGATGCAGAGCTATGGCACTAGTTCTGGCCCTTCGAGAAAATACTGCTATGGGTTTCTCCGACACTGATCCTGTAGTAGTCTCAGTCCGAGTATGACTAAAACTCTCACTTGCATACCACTTAGCTGGTTATATAGTTTACCCCATTGTTTCATTTATTGCTGCACTGCATTTATTTTGGCTTATATTATCTGTACCTTGTTATGTCCCCTGAGGACCTGGATCCGGACTATGTCCCCAGGACTAGCAGATGAGATCGACCCCGAGTTAGACGAGACAGGAGCATTAGCAGGAGCATTATCAGGAGCAGGCACTGGAGCAGTACCAGATCCAGTAGACGAGTGATCACCGAGGGTATCTTCTGAGTATATACTG
Source organism: Iris macrosiphon (assembly GCA_036927795.1). NCBI lineage: Eukaryota > Viridiplantae > Streptophyta > Magnoliopsida > Asparagales > Iridaceae > Iris > Iris macrosiphon. Next base: position 46,943,589 of record JAYESA010000020.1, on the reverse strand, counting down.
TTCCATATTCAGTATTTGCTGTGGTTATCTTTATTTTTGTATCTTGACAAATGTATCAGACTCATTATCAGGTTATTCTCCGAGTTTATATTTTATTGAGATTGATCTTGCTTTATGATTCTGATATTGTTGTATTCATATCTGTGGATGAGATTAGTATATTTAGACCATTATTGTTGTACTACAGCTTAAGTGCGTCCCGATGGATCCATTAAATTGGATTTGTCCATCAGTGTATGCTGCTGGCCATTATCACGCGACCAGTCCCTCGGTATTTTGGGACTGGGGCGTGATATGGTTTTTGTGGTGGCCCATGTAGGTCAACGACTAAATTATTCGGTTTTAACTTAGGGACCGAGCAAGCCTGCAATAAGAATAGGATAAGTTTTGGATCTCATCCACTTGCTTGAATCGTTCTTGACATCTATATCGGATTCGAATTAATTTCTTGACTTGTATCCTGCCTTGATTTCTGTGCGCTTCTTATTTATTTTGGTTGTTATTCTAAAATTTTTATTTTTCTAGGTGATTGGTAATTAGAACTTGAATGTTTAAGTTATTATTGTATATTATGACCTAATGATTACCCCTTAGCTTTAAGTCGCGTAATTAGTACCCCTACCTCGATACAAGTTAGATCCCTTACCCTTGACGGCCAGTAACTCTTCTATCCTCACTATCGACACTTGAAGCACTAAGACTAAGGCTTAAGACGACCATGACCTAGGTAATATAGGAGGATACCTAATAGGTACCAAGACCCCTTCTCGTAGACCTTAACAAGAGTTTCCACGGTATCCTTAAGACGATTTCAGTATTAGTTTATTATTTTAAGTTGGGTAGTATGCCTCACAACATAGTACCACCTAGCCCTATTGATCCATCGATGAAAAGAACTAGGATGACACAACTTTAGACTAGCATAAGAAGACAGTGTTTATTTACACGATAGAATTTGGAGGTCCTTGCCCCTATTTGGTCGACTAGCAACTTAGACAAGGAGGTTGTATGATGACTGTAGAGATTGTAAAGTCTTTTATTATTATTGCTTATTTTGTTTTTGTCTTTGTGAACTTGAATTAACTTGTACCTCCTTTCATCATCATCTAGCGTACTTATATTTGTTGTACTACCTTGACTTATGCCGCTAATATAGCCTAGTTTTGCAAGCTTACTCTCCTGTCGAGCTTGATCATGACATATGTATTATTGGGTCGACACACTAATATAATTGTCTATTCAGAATTAGTGTATTACGGTCTGATCAACCTTAGTGCATTTTGGTTCGCTCTTCGCACGACTACTTTACGTGGATTGAGATATATAGTTGACTAGTATACTTGTCCTCTAGACATGTCTGACACATTGTATCGGTTACATAACTGTACTAATACGAGCATGCGAACGAAGAATTACCAGAATAGGATTTCAATCCACAACTGGTTAACAATTCCCATTTAAATTCTTAAAACGCCTTGATCCCGATACTTCTATTCTATTACCTCACCCTTGAACTCTTTATTATTGATCTCCGTCTTCCCTTATTTCGGAAAGACGAAACCTCGTGCTTGGTATAGGTTTGATATATAGACAGTACTAGATATACCCCACAGGTCGGTCGCATTGTTGATGACCCTTTTATAAATGATTAAGGGCATATCATAGATGATATGGTTGGTGTTAGAAACTTTAAGGATTCAATAACATAATTTGGGGCATAGCTTTCTTAGATGTATGGCCTTAGATGATAGATGGGTAAATTCTAAGTTGGGTAGAGACCGCAATGATCACTTGAGAGGAATTCTTTAGACCCTACCCTAGTTTAATTTCGAGGACAAAATTTTTTTTAAGTTGGGTAGATTGTAAAACCCCTGATTTTTCAAGAATTTTTAAATTGGATTTTTCCCAATTTTCTGTAATTTTTTGGGATTTTTCTGTAATTAAAACCTAGGTATTTTGAAATTAAATGATTTTTAATTGCTGTCAGTTAATACTAAAATATTATGGAAATAATATTTTATGGTGTAAAATGAAAAACTAGACATAGGGTAATTTTCCAGAAATTTATTGGACTCCGGAAATATTTTTAAAGCCCTAAAAACTAGTTTAAAATAAACCAAATTAAACCCTGAAATAAATCCGGTTCAAGTGAACCAAACTGTAAAACCCCCTTCCTAGAAAATCGTATATACCTTTATTTACTATTTATTAATTAAATTGTAATAATTAGGTCTAAATAGGAGAAATAGATTTTTAATAATTTTTATATTAGGTGTTCGGGCCCTTAGATGACTTGAGGGACCATCAGGAATTTTTCAAAATTTATTCCATGTAGGAGACCCCTTGAGCTGTTGCTAGGCTAACGATGTGCAATACCCTAATCTATAAAATTTCTTATGTGTGAATATATATATATATATATATATATATATATATATATATATATATATATATATATATAAATATATATATGTGTATATATATAAAAAAAAAGAGAAAGAAAGTAAAAGAAGTAGTATTAAATAATTAAATAAGAAAGTAACTATTCATATAATAATAGTAGTAATAATACTTGCACTTTAGTAACCCCTTAGCAAATTCCCAGAGAACCGCTAGCAAATTTATTTGCTTCAGCGGGTACCCAGAGGACCCCGCCCCCCATTCAGCTGAATTAATTCCCTTCAACCCGACCCTTCACCCCGCGGAACCCGTCCGCTCCTTCCCCCTCTCTCTTAATATATAATATATATATATATAATTCTCTCTCAAAACCCTAACCTAAAACTTCAGACTTCCTCTTCCCATCTAGAGCCGTCACCGCAGCCAGAGAAGCCCCGTCAAGCCATCTAACCATCCCGTCGACGCCTACATCGCGCCCTGCAGAATCCTACTCGAGGCACCTTCACTCCGGTGCGATTTTCCGTCGACTCGCTCGACCAAACGCTGTTTTGTTTTCATAGGTATGATCATCCCTTAACCCTCTCCAATATTCGTTTTATAGCTAACCTCGGAAAACGTGTGCCCCTAGGTGAAAAATAGCGTCCAAAATGGACGGACAGACAGAATTCTGGAATCGCAGAATTCCAGAATGACCACCCGTATTGCCGAGTTCGTATCTCCCACCACAGAGATCCGAATTCGGTGATTCTTTTTGATACCCGTAGAATTCTTAACCTAGTTTAATTTCTGTAAAATAACCCTATGCTAATAGTTGTTGTGGACATAGTTATATTTGTCACAAAACTGCGCACACCCACTTTTTCTGGTTTTCTAAAAGTTGGAAAACGGAGAGCGCCCCGCCAAACGGGACCGCCCCGCCGTGTGCCAAGTGTACCAAATGGTGCACGCAGCGTAACCGGACACGTAAAAATTCGTGGAGACTGATTCGGACGCGTGTGCGTGCCGAAATCGGACCGTATCCGCGGACACACACCGTATCGCAACTTTTATGGAACTCGCGCGTATTTTGTGCACGCTTGTCAGATTGCGACGAAACTTGTGCCACTGGACTCGTGGTAACGCGCTGGTCCTGTGACCCAAATTTCACGCATTTCTGAGACGGTTGACCAGATCGCCAATTGACGGGCCCCACAGTTGACTTTTTGGACAAAATTCTGTTCGGCCCATCGGAATTCACATTTGGACATACCGTTGGGTTCGTATTGACATCTAGAGTTGTTTGACCTATAGTTTATCCCATTTAGAGACTGTAACCCTTGGCACGCTTTTCGGTGCAAAGTGGGCCACACGTGGACCCCACTTTTACCCGAAATTACCGTTTTGCCCCTGTGTCCAAATTGGACAAAAGGGATGTGCTTTTTAGCTATTTTGCTCATTCCGAAAATGTTGGTGATGTTTATTTCAGCATCCGGAGACGTTTGTTCAGAGTTCTTAGTTCCAGGTTCAGTGTCATTGACATTTGGGCGCGTACACTTTACAGATTTCTTGCCAGGCAAGTATACCTTGCCATTGTACTGTTTTTACATTCCATATGAGGCATGCATGTTTATTTTCTGTTTATTTAGTTCATTTATCTTAACTGCTATATAAACTGCGCGTCCAAGGAAACTTGGGTGCAACGACGGTGTCGTCGTACTATATTTTTATTTATGTATATGCATTAGACCTACTTTACGAGACTACCCTATTTTCATGAGGCACTTATGTTTCATTGGCCATGACACTATTCTTACACGAGTGTGAGTCACATGTAGGACACAGACTTGCATACTCGGCTGGCCACTGGTACGTATAGGTCGTGCGACGGATAGGGATAACTGCCAATAGAAACTTTGCATGCTAGTAGACCTGGCGGTTATTAGAGGTTTATCGTGTCATGGACATGACATGCTTAGAGCATTGGGTGGGGAGAACAACAAGTACCGCATTTGAGCTCCTTTGCACTTTTTCTGTGACGTCCGGATTCTCCGCTGGAGATACGGGTGGTGATGACCCATATATATACATTGGCGGGCCTCCGCCGTTCAAAAGACGACGTGCCTTTGGGCCCCTGGATCTTCAAAAGAGAACCATGCCAAATCCCAGTTTTCAGCCAGATAGCTCACTTGTGAGGAAAGGTGTTCTTAACTGCATTTACTTAGACGGTTAGGCGACCCCATGGATGTTTACTTTCAGTACTTTATTGGCATGTACTTTTTGTATCTTTTTACGTCCCTCTGAGGACCTGGTCCCTTCTAGATATAGGTGAGCAGGAGTACCCGCAGGAGTATGGACCTGGACCTGACGCTACCTATCAGACTGAGGAGATCTTACTTTCTGATTATATGTGATTCATTGCAGCTGTTTAGAGATTCTAGTTGCTATTCTTTTCTAGACATTTATTCTTATATTAGAGTTTATTCTCTTCTCTCTTTAGTAGTTTATTATAGTCGATTTGCAGTGGATTTGTTTCCACCCGACTATCACACTTTGAGATTACTATTTGAGACTGCTTCTTTGATATTCATTTATTGATTTCCATTCTTCTATTATTTGTGTTGTGGATGAGATATAGAACTGCGTGTGGCTTGTTGTGACATATATTTACCACTGTGGATTGGATATTCATGTACAGCGTACGTGTGTATATGGTTTCCATATATTGGAGTTCGTATACATACGGCTGGCGTGTTACGTATTCCTAGTCCTACGTATTTTGGGACTGGGGCATGACATGTTTTTGTGGTGGCCCATGCAGGTCAAGAATATATTGTCTCGGTTACGTAACTGTACCAAACAAGCCTGCGTATAGGAACAGAGTATAAGGATCTCATCCACACTTGATTGAAATTCATCCTTCCTATTTAATACTTGCATCCTGTTTGATTCCTGTACTTTTTCTAATCGTTTCGTACGTCAACTGCAGAGAGATAGATTTGCAGAATGGATGTACTGCCACCGATGGTGACGCAACTTCTGGAGTCAATGGTCAGACTCAAGGAGGGACCCCAACAATTCCTAGGCTTCCGGGACCAGATGGACAGACTCACACCCCAGTTCCATCTGATCCTCCCGCTTCACCTATTGGGAACCTTCCACCTGTCCCAGTACCGCAAGATGGCCAAGCGCAGATGTTCCAATTCTTTCAGATGATGATACAAGAACAGAGGCAGCAGGCAGCCGAGCAGAGGCAGCAGGCAGTCGAGCAGAGACAAGAATTTTTGGCAGCACTGGAGAGGATGGCTGCACATGCTACTGTACCAGCCCAAACACTAGCTCCAGTACCTCGAGCTAAGGTTGGATCAGTAAAGGATTTTGTTCAGATGGGTGCAAGGCAGTATAAGGGTACTGAGAGCCCGGAGGAGACTACCAACTGGATCACTCACACACAGAAGCTACTGGAGGCATCGCAGTTACCCACGGACCTATGGATGACGGGTATACGGACGCTTCTAGATGGTAATGCTCATCACTGGTGGGAATCCATGGAGCGCCAGTTGGGTACTTACCAGACTTGGGAGCAGTTCTTGGAGTGCTTTGAGGGAAAGTACTTCCCGGACACCGTCAGGGACACCTTGTATGATCAGTTTCTTCACTTAGAGCAAGGGAACCGAACCGTGGACGAGTATGATGCCGAGTTTAGTCGACTCAGCAAATATGGCACTGCTTTGATACCAAATGACTTGGCTAAGGCTAAGAGATTTCATCGAGGACTGACCCAGGAGCTACAACATTATACAAGCTCGCAGTCCCGAGTCTCTTACGCTGAACTACTGACAGAGGCCAGATTTCAGGAAACCATTAGTAGAGGAAAGGGAGGTCAGCAGAGGACACAACAAGGATCAGCAAGGATACAGCAAGGACCGGCCAGGACACAACAGGGAGGACCTATCAGACGTCCCTTAGCACAGCAGCATCAGCAACACCGAGCAGCACCGTACCAGATTCCGGAGAAACCCCAATGTAGTTATTGTGGGAGGACCGAACATCCCCCTCTCGCAGAGCCGCCCTAGTCGAACTCCCCAGCCCCCTCGTCTTCCTCTTCCTCCGCCTCGAGCACGACCCCGCAACCACCGTCTCCCTCGACTCCGCCATTTCCCCCATCGAACCCCCTCGACCACCCAGCTTGCCTGAACCCTAACCTCCACGCCCCGCAGCCCCGCTCCGCCTTTCCTCCTCCTTTCTCCTGAGCTGCCCTCACCAACGACTCTTTCCCATCTCCTTCGCCCAGCGCCTACACCAGAACCCTAAATCCAAGCTCCTCCACCTCCCTCCTCTGTCTTTTTCTCCCCGTGTCACGCCCCAGTCATAAAATATCGAGGGACTGGAGAGGCGTGGCAATGGCCAGCAGCACGCACCGATGGATAACCCAATTTAATAGAAACATCAGGGCATACTTAAGCTGTAAATGAGGTCTACTACAACAAGTCACACTAATCTCATCCATAAAGATAAAGAAATAAACTGCATAATGAAATAGAAATAAGTAGCAACAATAAATCACAACAAGTCAGTCGAAGAAACAATCCGACATAAGTCTGAATACTCTGGCTCAGTAGGCCAGGAACAAAAGAGATAAACATGAAATAAATGCTGAGTACTGGAACAGGTACTCAGGAGAAGTCTTCGGCAGTCACCTCATCTTCAGGGTTCGGTTCTACTCCAGCAATAGCTTCAGCTCCGGTCCCGTATACCTCGGGATACTGCTCCTCAGCTAAACCTGGGGACATCATCCAAATCCAGGTCCTCAGTGGACATAGCAAGGCACAAAATAAAATAAGCCAAATAAATGAGCAGTGCAATAAATAAATGAAACAGCAGGATAAACTATGTAACCATCTATGTGATATGCAAATGAGAGCAACACTAGTACTCAGGCTGAGACCGCTACAAGCTCCGTGTCGGGGAGCCGGTAGCAGTAATAACACGTAAAGGGTCTAGCTCTGCTGGAGAGTCTACAACCTCACAATAATAGTAGAGATATATATAGAACAGCCTGTAGCCTGTGTGTCTCTCCCCACCCAATGTAATCACGCAAGCCATGACCATAACGTCTCATGTCCATGTCAGCGGGATTATAACTAATGCAACAAGTCATACTGTCTATAACTAAATATCTCTGTCAAGTCCTGTATCCTATACAGAATCACCACGAATATCTCAGGAAGATTCTGTCCATGTATAGTGTCAAGTGTCCTGGGTTGTAGGGTACTTGATAGGTCAAGTACAAGAGTAAAGGGTATCGTAAATCCATCTCTAAATGACGAACCCAACATCGCGTACGGTGTTGGCACCCGACTAGGATCGGACACTAGGTACGTCATACATTTTCCTAGGTTAAGCAGTTTAAACAAGTTTATATGAATTTACACAAGACATCCAACAGGAAATATGAAAATAAAGACTGCAAGTTTGGCAAGGTGTATTTGCCTGATGTTTGAATTCCACTTAGGTCCTGTTCTCGAAAATTTCTAGAGATATCTCCGTAAGCTGAAATAAACAGTACCATCATGCTCAGAAGGTGTCAAATAGCTAGGAACGCCTGTCCTTGGGTCCAATTTGGAGACAAGGGCAAAAACGGTAATTTCGGGCCAAAACGGGGTCCATCGGTGGGCCCGCTTTGCACCAAAAACGTGTCGGGGTCAAGGGTCTCAAAATTCACCAAACTTAGTGTCAACAGGTCAGGAACGCTGATACGAACCCAACGGAACTTTTAGATTTGAATTCCGATGAGCCGATCACAAAATCGCCCGTCGAGTAGGGCCTGTGGGGCCCACGACACGCGATTTTGTCAACGTTCTCAGAATCGAACCAAACTTGACCCACAGGACCAGCGTATCGCTACGAGTCTGATGGCGCAAGTTTCGTCTCGATCCGACGTGTGTGCACGAAGTTAGGGTGAATTACAGAAAAGTCAGATACGGGACGATGTTCGCGGATACGCGTTGATTCCGGTGTACACGCACACCCGAATCAGCTTCCGCAAAATCCCACACGTCCCTATCAATGGCGCGCATGTATCTGTGAAGACTGCACGCGACCAAGTCATCCCGTTTGGCGGGGCGTACTCAGTTCCGGGGTAAAAACAGGGTCTGGTTTTTCCTGTTTTTGGATCCCGGTGTGCGATCACCACAGGACGCGATGCCCCGAGCGGTTTGTCCGGGCACCGAGAGGGTCATACAGGCTACGCGTAACAATTTACAGAATCGAAAACGGAGATACATGGTGCAAGTTACGAGTACCTGAACGAGGCCCTTCGAAATTAGGGTTTTCGGTGTCCGACATGCGATTTTGTGTCCTGGACGCTGTGTCCGCGCTGCTGTGTCGGGTCGGTCGTGTCCGGCCCAAGGCTGCGGTCGTGCTGAACTGGGGGGTTGGTCGACGGTCGGCGAGGCATCACCGGGATCGGTGAGGGCGGCGCCGGCCGTAGGCTTCGATCGGAGGCGGAGATGGCCGGCTGCGAGGGAAAAGAGGGAGGCGGAGGTACTGGAGAGGGGGCTGGGCTCTGGCGGCTGAGGGAGGAGGTGAGGAGGTGGGCTAGGCGGCTGAGGGAGGAGGTCGGCGTAGGGCTAGGGTTCCGGCGGGTTTGGTTCGGGGAAGATGAAGTGAGGCGGAGGAGGAGAAGAGGGGGAGGGTTTTTAAAGGGGTTGGCAGGGCGGTTCGAGGCCGGGGGAGTCGGGCCGAGGGGAACGTAGGGCGTGGCCTCTCCGGCGGAGGCGGCGGAGAGCCCGGACGTGGCCGGGGAACTCGGTCGCCCAACCGATCGTGGGGGAGAGAAGAACGGGACCGGGTCGGGCGCGGATCCGGGTTGGGCGGACCCGCCCGACCCGCTAGGAGCGGCTGGGGGTTGGGCTGGCTGAACTAATGGGCTCGGCCCACTGGGCCGGGCCGGGCCCCAAAAACTAAATTATAATAATAATAATAATAATAATAAAACAATAATTAATTAATAATTAGTTTAAAAATAGTTTTTAGGCAATTAAAAATAGGTCTGAGGCCCAATAAAAACCCAAAAAATTACCCTAAGTCCGGTTTTCTATTTTACAACACAAAATCATATTTTCATTATATTTTAATGTTAGTTATTAGTAATTAAAAATCGTACAATCACCACAGTACCTATGTAAATTCCTGAAAAATCCCTAAAAATTGATTTTAAAAAATATGAAAATTTAGGGTGATTACAATCTACCCCCTTAAGAGGATTGCGTCCTCGCAATCGAAGGGTAAACTACAAAGGCACGAATTTACAGAATTAAAGAATGCTTAGGTTTTACCTGCATCTGCAAATAAGTGTGGATAACGCTAGCGCATAATATCCTCTCGTTCCCAGGTCGATTCGTCCGGAGAATGTTGTTTCCAAGCTACCCGAACCAGTCTGATTGTCTGCCCTCGCAGTGTCTTCTCACTGGTGTCGAGTATACCCACTGGCTGCTCCTCATATCTCAGGCTAGGTCCCACCGAAATCTCAGAATGATCAACTATATGGCTTGGGTCCGTCACGTATCGCCTCAGTTGTGAGACGTGAAATACATCATGCACTCCCTCTAAGGATGGAGGTAATGCAAGACGATAAGCCACCTCACCAATGCGCTCCAAGATATCAAATGGCCCAATATACCTTGGGCTCAACTTGCCTCTGCTGCCAAATCTGATAGTACCTCTAGTGGGCGAGATCCTCAAAAATACATGCTCTCATTCCTTGAACTCCAGGGGACGTCTGTGCGCATCGGCCCAATGCTTCTGTCTATCCTGAGCTGTACGGAGATGATTCTGAATCTGCCTTACTTTCTCCACTGTCTCCGTTACCAACTCTGGAACAAGTAATTGACGTTCGCCAACGTCACTCCAGCATATCGGCGATCTGCACTTCCTTCCGAGTCAGCTTAGTCATCGGCTCTGCGATCCTTGAAAAATTTTCTACGAACCGCCGGTAATACCCAGCAAGTCCAAGAAAACTTCTCACTTCTGCAACAGAGGTAGGGGTAGGCCAGGTTTCTATAGCAGTGACCTTCTCTGGGTCCACAGACAGTCCTTCATCCGAGATAATATGTCCTAAGAATGGCACCTTGTTCATACAGAACTCATATTTGCTGAGCTTGGCATACAGCTTCTCCCTTCTCAAAGTTTCTAGCACAATTCTGAGGTGTTCCTCGTGTTCTTTGTGATCCTTGGAGTAGACTAGAATATCATCAATGAATACCACCACGAACTTATCCAAGTACTGATGGAAGACTCCGTTCATCAAACTCATAAATACGGCGGGTGCGTTGGTTAAACCAAACGGCATTACTAGGAACTCATAATGCCCATACTTAGTCCTGAAGGCCGTCTTTGGGATATCTTCCTTCTTCACCCTAATCTGGTGATAACCGGATCTAAGGTCAATCTTTGATAATACCCTAGCACCACTCAATTGGTCAAACAAGTCATCAATGCGTGGTAAGGGGTACCGGTTCTTAATAGTTACAGTATTAAGGGCTCTGTAATCAATGCACAACCGTACAGTTCCGTCCTTCTTGGGTACAAAAAGTATAGGTGCTCCCCAAGGTGAAATACTGGGCCGGATAAATCCTTTCTCTATAAGGTCGTCCACTTGTGCTTTCAACTCCACTAACTCCTTAGGTGCTAGCCGATATACCGATGAAGTGATAGGTTCGGCTCCTGGAGTTAGGTCTATTGTGAATTCTATCTCCCGATCAGGTGGTAAACCTGGAAGGTCGTCGGGAAATACATCCACAAATTCCGTTATGACTCTTGGGTAACCTGAATTCTCTTCTACAGTTAATACCCTAAGAGTTGGCTGGATCCCTTGTTCTACAGCTCCTCGAAGAAATTCAAACTCCGGCTGGCTAGGGGGTCTAAATATCACTCTTCCAAGTCGGCAATCCAGTGTCGCATGGTACTGACTTAACCAGTCCATACCAAGTACAACATCATAATCAGACATAGAAAAGATCAGGAATTGGGCTCGCATCTCTCGGCCACAGACTACTACCGAACATGATCTACAGGTATCACTAACCGGGATAATTCCACCTCCCGTTAGAATTCTCTTCATCTTCGAGAGAGGTGCGGTAGCTATTCTATGTGTGGTTACGAAGCTAGCAGCAATAAATGAATGCGAGGCTCCAGAATCAAATAACGCTACAGCAGGAATTGAAGCTACTAATATGGTACCTGCTATCACTTCGCCTGCAGTAGCTTCCTCAGTGACTGCTAGTGCATATGCCTGACCTCGTCCCTGAGCGGGACCCCTTTGCTGACGAGCCTGCTGGAACAAAGCTGCCTGAGGTGGTAGTGGTGGCCTGGCTCCTCCAGGCCCTGTCTGTGTTGCTCCCCCAGCTGGAAGAGCTGGCCTAGGTGCAGGTGGAGCTGGTTGATTCGGAACTCCCTCTCGACGTTCTGAGCAGTCCTTTGAGAAGTGTTGTCCGGATCCGCAAACCAGGCAGAGTCCCAGCTTGCGTTTACATTCTCTTTCAATATGACCTACTTTGCCGCAGTAATGACAAGTAGGTAGGTTCTTTGATGCTGCTTTCTGAGGCAGATTCTTCTGGGGCCGTTTGGCAAAATCCCCAAGTGAAGACTTGGACGGTGCTGAGGAGAATGGACGTTTCAGGCTTGATTCCCTCCGAGTAACGTGCTCCATCCGACGTGCTGCAGCTAGGACGTCGGAGTAAGATGTGGGCGCGACCGATCCGATTAACTTCTGAAGCTCGAACCTGAGTCCATCAAAGAACTTCTCCGCCTTCTCTTCTTCGGTAGAAATTAGAGAAGGGGCGAAGCGGCTTAGGCGAATGAATTCGGCGTTATATTCCTCCACCGACATGTTGCCCTGGATCAGGCGGTTGAATCTGTCTCGGAGTTCTGACCGAGCAACAGCAGGGATGTACATATCCTGGAAGAGTCTGGAGAACTCCTCCCAGGTGACCTGATCATGTCCGAGCCTTCTTTCTTCGGACAGCCACCAATGGTGCGCGTTGTCCGTCAGTTGCATCCTGACGACAGTCATCCACTTCTCCTTTGGAAGTTCAGCGGCCTCCAACTGGTGCTGAGTGTTTGTAAGCCATCCATGAACTTCAGTTGGTCCTTTCTTGCTTGAGAAGGTACGGGGTTTGAGTTGACAGAAATCTGTGATGGATCCCGTCGTTGGTCGCCTATTTGGTGGATTTGCATATTCCAATGCTGCGACTATGCTGGTCCTTAAGTTCTCGGCCTCATGACGTTGGACCTCCTGTTGAATCTGTTGTTGTGCCTGCATCATGGCGTAGAACATCTAGAATATTTGTTGTCCGTCCATTGCCTGCCCTAGAGGAAAGACAGGCATCGTAGGAGGGAACTGGGGTGGAGGCGGGATGTCATCACGCCTGAACCTGGAACTGGGCTGGCCAGATTGATTGCTCTGAGAGGATTGTCCTCTGGTATCTGGCGTCGTTCCAGCTTCACAGGTAACCACAGCTTCATGCGGTGTACTCAAGGGATTCTCGTCACCACTTCTGGGATCCATTACTCTGCATAAAAAGAAAATAATGAGAACGCACAGAGGAATCAAATCAGGATGCAATTCAAGCAATTAAATTGAATTCAACATAGAGTCCAAAAATGATTCAATCACTGGATGAGATCCTATAACTTATCCTATTTTATTGCAGGCCTGCTCGGTCCCTAAGTTGAAACCGAACAATTTAGTTGGGACCTGCATGGGCCACCACAAAAACTATGTCACGCCCCAGTCCCAAAATATCGAGGGACTGGAGAGGCGTGGCGGCCAGCAGCACGCACCGATGGATAACCCAATTTAATGGAACCATCAGGGCGTACTTAAGCTGTAAATGAGGTCTACTACAACAAGTCACACTAATCTCATCCATAAAGATAAAGAAATAAACTGCATAATAAAATGGAAATAAGTAGCAACAACAAATCACAGCAAGTCAGTCGGAGAAACAATCCGACATAAGTCTGAATACTCTGGCTCAGTAGGCCAGGAACAAAAGAGATAAACATGAAATAAATGCTGAGTACTGGAACAGGTACTCAGGAGAAGTCTTCGGCAGTCACCTCATCTTCAGGGTTCGGTTCTACTCCAGCAATAGCTTCAGCTCCGGTCCCGTATACCTCGGGATACTGCTCCTCAGCTATACCTGGGGACATCATCCAAATCCAGGTCCTCAGTGGACATAGCAAGGCACAAGATAAAACAAGCCAAATAAATGAGTAGTACAATAAATAAATGAAACAGCAGGGTAAACTATGTAACCATCTATGTGATATGCAAATGAGAGCAACACTAGTACTCAGGCTGAGACCGCTACAAGCTCCGTGTCGGGGAGCCGGTAGCAGTAATAACACGTAAAGGGTCTAGCTCTGCTGGAGAGTCTACAACCTCACAATAATAGTAGATATATATATATATATAGAACAGCCTGTAGCCTGTGTGTCTCTCCCCACCCAATGTAATCACGCAAGCCATGACCATAACGTCTCATGTCCATGTCAGCGGGATTATAACTAATGCAACAAGTCATACTGTCTATAACTAAATATCTCTGTCAAGTCCTGTATCCTATACAGAATTACCACGAATATCTCAGGAAGATTCTGTCCATGTATAGTGTCAAGTGTCCTGGGTTATAGGGTACTTGACAGGTCAAGTACAAGAGTAAAGGGTATCATAAATCTATCTCTAAATGACGAACCCAACATCGCGTACGGTGTTGGCACCCGACTAGGATCGGACACTAGGTACGTCATACATTTTCCGAGGTTAAGCAGCTTAAACAAGTTTATATGAATTTACACAAGACATCCAGTAGGAAATATGAAAATAAAGACTGCAAGTTTGGCAAGGTGCACTTGCCTGATGTTAGAATTCCACTTAGGTCCTGTTCTCGGAAATTTCCAGAGATGTCTCCGTAAGCTGAAATAAAAAGTACCATCACGCTCAGAAGGTGTCAACTAGCTAGGAACGCCTGTCCTTGGGTCCAATTTGGAGACAAAGGCAAAAACGATAATTTTGGGCCAAAACGGGGTCCATCTGTGGGCCCGCTTTGCATCGAAAAACGTGTCGGGGTCAACGGTCTCAAAATTCACCAAACTTAGTGTCAACAGGTCAGGAACGCTGATACGAACCCAACGGAACTTTCAGATTTGAATTCCGATGAGCCGATCACAAAATCGTCCGTCGAGTGGGGCCTGTGGGGCCCACGACACGCGATTTCGTCAACGTTCTCAGAATCGAACCAAACTTGACCCACAGGACCAGCGTATCGCTACGAGTCCGATGGTGCAAGTTTCGTCTCGATCCGACGTGTGTGCACGAAGTTAGGGTGAATTGCAGAAAAGTCAGATACGGGCGATGTCCGCGGATACACGTTGATTCCGGTGTGCACGCACACCCGAATCAACTTCCGCGAAATCCCACACGTCCGTATCGACGGCGCACACATATCTGTGAAGACCGCAAGTGACCAAGTCGTCCCGTTTGGCGGGGCGTACTCAGTTCCGGGGTGAAAACAGGGTCTGGTTTTTCCTGTTTTTGGATCGCGGTGTGCGATCACCACAGGACGCGATGCCCCGAGCGGTTTATTCGGGCACCGAGAGGGTCATACAGGCTACGCGTAACAATTTACAGAATCGAAAACGGAGATACATGGTGCAAGTTACGAGTACCTGAACGAGGCCCTTCGAAATTGGGATTTTCGGTGTCCGACACGCGATTTCGTGTCCTGGACGCTGTGTCCGCGCTGCTGTGTCGGGTCGGCCGTGTCCGGCCCAAGGCTGCGGTCGTGCTGAACTGGGGGGCTGGTCGACGGTCGGCGAGGCGTCGCCGGGATCGGTGAGGGCGGCGCCGGCCGTAGGCTTCGATCGGAGGCGGAGATGGCCGGCTGCGAGGGAAAAGAGGGAGGCGAAGGTACTGGAGAGGGGGCTGGGCTCTGGCGGCTGAGGGAGGAGGTGAGGAGGTGGGCTAGGTGACTGAGGGAGAAGGTCGGCATAGGGCTAGGGTTCCGGCGGGTTTGGTTCGGGGAAGATGAAGTGAGGCGGAGGAGGAGAAGAGGGGGAGGGTTTTTAAAGGGGTTGGCGGGGCGGTTCGAGGCCGGGGGAGTCGGGCCGAGGGGAACGTGGGGCGTGGCCTCTCCGACGGAGGCGGCGGAGAGCCCGGACGTGGCCGGGGAACTCGGTCGCCCAACCGATCGTGGGGGAGAGGAGAACGGGACCGGGTCGGGCGCGGATCCGGGTTGGGCGGACCCGCCCGACCCGCTAGGAGCGGCTGGGGGTTGGGCTGGCTGAACTAATCGGCTCGGCCCACTGGGCCGGGCCGGGCCCCTAAGACTAAATAATAATAATAATAATAAAACAATAATTAATTAATAATTAGTTTAAAAATAGTTTTAGGCAATTAAAAATAGGTCTGAGGCCCAATAAAAATCCAGAAAATTACCCTAAGTCCGGTTTTCTATTTTACACCACAAAATCATATTTTCATTACATTTTAATGTTAGTTATTAGCAATTAAAAATCGTACAATCACCATAGTACCTATGTAAATTCCTGAAAAAATCCCCAAAAATTGATTTTAAAAAATATGAAAATTTAGGGTGATTACACCCCGAGCCCCCGCCATCACCTTCGGCCGTCCAGTCGACACCACCACCAACACGAGCACCCTGTCGCCCCTCTTCCTCTCTCCGAGCAGCCACCGTCGTCGGCCAGCCGTCGAACCGCCTCGCCGTAGCAGCAGCGCCCCCGCCTGACGACCTAACCCCGGCGAGCAGCTCCGGCGAACTCAGACAGAACCCTAACCCTAGGCAGGACACCGTGTCCCCTCGCGTCGTGTCGACACACGGATGCGAGAAATCGGTCTTCACGGAGCCCTGTTCAGGTAGCGTTTTCTCTCTCCTCGTGATTCTGTTTTTCGTTCCGTCAGTTGTGTCGTGTAGACTGTATAACCCTCTCGATGTCCGTGTAACTCGCTCGGTGCATCGCATCCTGTGGTGATCGTACACCGCGATCCAAAAACAGAAAAACCAACGCCCCGTTTTACCCCGAAACTGAGTGCGCTCCGCCAAACGGGATGACTTGGTCACACGCGGTCTTTATCGAAACGTGCGCGCCGTCGGTACGGACGTGTGGGATTTCGCAGAAGTTGATTTGGATGTGCGTGCACACCGGAATCAACGCGTATCCGCCGACAACGTCCCGTATTTGCCCTTTCTGGAATGCATCGTAACTTTGTGTACACACGTCGGATCGAGACAAAACTTGTGCTATCGGACTCATAGCAATACGCTGGTCCTATGACCCAAGTTTGGTTCGATTCTGAGAACGTTGATAAAATCACGTATCGTGGGCCCCGCGGCTCCACCTGACGGGCGATTTTGTGATCGGCTCATCGGAATCCAATTCTGGAAGTTCCGTTGGGTTCGTATCATCGTTCCTGACTTGTTGACACTAAGTTTGACAAAATTGGAGACCTTTGACCCTGACACAGTTTTGGTGCAAAGTGGGCTACATGTGGACCCCGCTTTGACCCGGAACTGTCATTTTTGCCCCTGTGTCCAAATTGGACTTAAGGACAGGCGTTTCTAGCTAATTGATATTTTCTGAGACTGTTGGTGATGTTTATTTCAGCTTTTGGAGGAGTACCTGCAGGTTCCACTGATACAGGGACAGCTGTTGGTATTCAAACCCAGGCAAGTGTACCTTGCCAACATTGCAGTTCTTGTTACTTATTTTCTTGACTATATTTATATTGTTGTGCATGCTTGACCTAGGACCGTGTGACTTACTTAGCATCCGATTAATAGTTGGGTGCCAACGCCGTACGCGGAGTTGTGTACGTCACCTAATGATAGCAACAAGTGCATCACAGTAAACGGTCCATAATGTGTAAGGATCGCATCCTCATCGTAGTCACCTAAAATATGGTTATTCAGTCAGGAAAGGAACGAGTACATCACAGTAAAAATAGTTCCAACACATGGTAGAAGCTATAAGACAATAAATAGTAAAGAATAAATGATAGCAACAAAACTGAAATCACAATAAGACAACCAGAATAACTAAATGCTGAAGTCCTGTCATGACAAAGATGTAGTACAATATCTCCATGCAACATAGAAAATAACTGTAATGTATGGAAGAACATATAGGAGCAAACTACTCTATGTGATTTAAAATACCTTGTTGACATGTGAACGACTAAGGGTATAATCCAACAAACCATACGTGTCGTACATGGCTGCTATTATTCCAGTAAGACCATGGGATGGAAAGGGTAGTTCACACGTCCCCATGAGTACAACATGGATTCCAATCCATTCACAAAGAAATAACAATAATCCAGAATAGTCACGTATCTCATAACAAGAATCCATGATACTAATCTGTGTAACAAGTGTCAAAAATCAAATAATCAATACTAAGTATGCATTATAGAGACTATCAAGCACTGAAAGTAATCACGAAAATGTACTCGTCTGTGGTCCCTAGCCGTGGTTGGATCAGGTCCCAATTTAGAGTCCAAATCCTACGTATGATATGTTACCATGTCAAGAGATAATTTATTTTAATTTATTTAATTCTATAATAATTATTCTAAATCCTATTTTAATTTTTTATTCTGAATTTTTAGGTAAATTCCTAAATTTTGTCCAAAAAATCCGATTTTATCAACTCGAGACTCATGACACAGAAATCGAGACGATCTGTTGACCAAAAAGTCAACCGATACAAACTCGACTTTTACTCATTATTTCCTGTAGATTTCAGTGTCACAAATATGCTGGAATTTATGGATTATCTGGATTCAAATTCATTTGAAAATAATTGCACATACAAAATTGTATTGTACAACGGTGCTTGATTGCTAACCTAGAAGTTCTACAGAATTAACAGTATTGAAACAATTTAAATTAAATTCTGAGAAAAATACATGACAACGGTCTCGACGTTAGCTTTTCGAAACTTTAAATGGTTCTTGATTTGGATTCCTAGTTCCCCTCGAATCACAAAAATATCGAGATGCATCTATTTTTGGACATTATGTGCTCTACGAATTTTTAGAATTTAATACTCTGAATTTTGTAAAACAAATTACATATTCAAAAAACTAACCTCAATAAGGTTCTAATGCAAGAAACTGGGATCCGTTTGGTTTTTGAATCTATCTGCAATGGCTTCTGGAAGATCGAAAAACCCTAGATGACAATCTCCCAACCCCTTCTCTCTCTCTCTCTCTCTCTCTCTCTCTCTCTCTCTCTCTCTCTCTCTCTTTCTCTCTCTCCATCTCTCTCTAAAATTAATTCAGCAGAAAAGACGAAAACCTAAATTATAACTATAAATTAGTTTGGAAGAAGCCAGAGCTTACTGTGCCAAGTGTCAAGCATTCGAGCAATCCTATTCGAGATCGAACGATCTCGATTCGGCGCGGGTTAACTCGGTCGAGTCCAAGTCGAATTCGGACTCGGCTCGGCTCGGGAGCCCGAGCTGCATCCGCACCCGCGCCCGTGGGTCACTGACAGGCAGGCCCGACCCTGCTAGCTGTGACGGCTGACGCATGGGGCCGACGACTGCTGACTGGGTAATCCTTTTAGTTTATAGTCAGAAACAGTTTTTAATGCAGTTTTTGACTAAATAACTCAAAATAAATAATTAAAAAAATCAAAATAATCAAAATAATTCTAGAAAATTCTAGAAAATATATTTAGTTACTTAGAACCTAAAATAAAATTTTAGGCTAATTTTAATTAGGTTTGACACTAAAATAAATTCTTAAAAGTCCTAGAAAATTAGTGCTACTAGTTTTAATTAACCAAAAATTGTAAAAAAAATTCCAATAGCCCCAAATTAACCTAATAACAACATTTAAGCTAGAAATTTAAGATATAAAGGTTACATCTATTGTTGTGTTTCAAAGTGTATCATTATGTCTAGGCCTTGTGCGAGCGCGCCTTACGCTCGTACGACATCACGTCCGGGGGACGATTATCAAAAATTCTTGTTTGAAACTTTGAATTCAACAAGGCAAAGGAAAGAACCTCATTCGCATGGACAACTATATTTTGAAGTTGAAAATCAAGTGAATAGCAATTGAAGAGATACCTCCACTGCATAGATGTTCTCTTACATCTCCCACGTTATCTCAAATCCCAATCTATCAAATCCACTAACTTCAGAGAGAAAATTATATTCCTTTACGTCCAAAGGACTAGACTACGCTAGAATTGTGATACCACAAAACAATTATAAGGTAATGCATGAGAGATTATGGATGCATTTGTAAAACCCCTAATTCTGAAAACCGTATTTTTTTTTATTAATTATTTAAATTATTAGTAATATAAGCTAAATAGAGGAGATAATTTTATTTAATCTTCTGTGTGTGTGTATATATATATATATATATATATATATTTATTAATAAGAAAAAGAAAGAATAGAAAAATAGAATTTTCTATTGGATAAAACCTCGCGTAAACAGACAACAGCAAACCACTCAGTACACTGCGTATACTTTCACCATGCGTAAACAACCATAACAGCAGTAGTAAAACCCCTGCGTAAAATCCTTTCTTTTTTACTTCACGTAAAACCACCCCGCGTAAACCACAGCAACAACAGTAACTAAAAACATCCGCTTATCTTACCCTGCGTAAAATTCTTTCCTTCCACCACGCGTAAAAACTCAAACCACAATCATTATGATAAGAAAATATCAGCAGCAGAAGCAAAACCCAATTTTGCTTTGCTTTGCTTTTCCACACATGTAAGTCTCTCATTCCACCACTCCTAAAAAAATCTCCTCAGCCGCACACCTAACCATTAAAAGGAAAACAACAGTGGCATCAGTTTCTTACCCATTAAGTAAATTCCACCGTCTCTTATTCTCTATATATATCCATGCGGTACACCCCAAAAACCCAAAACTTTCACTTCTTCTTACCACAACTTAGCATTATTGAAACGTGCACCATACAGGACTTTTTACTCGGCAAGTATATCTTGCCACAGTACTATTATTTACATTCCATATGAAGCATGTTTCTGTTTTAATTATGTAATTGCGTTGGATCTTGTTTATGAGACCACCCCAGTATTATGGAGCATTTTCGGTTAATTGGCCGTGACACAATTGCTACACGAGTTGTGAGTCTCATATAGCTCTCGACCTACGTATTGGGTTAGCCGCCCGTACGTAAAAACCGTGCGTCAGGGATGACTGCTGATAGAAACTTGGTATGCTAGTAGACCTGGCAGTTATCTAGAGGTATTATTCGTGTTGTGGATACAACATGCTTAGATCATTGGGTGGGGAGGACGACTAGTAGGCGTATGGGACAACCACTTCCACTATGCTGATTTTATGTTCCTGACATTACAGTGCACCCTTGTTCTGGGGGGCATATATGGCATATACTAGCCAGTTGTCACGATTGGTGAATTACGTCAGCATATGTCTAGCCTACACTTTCCCATATACTCCAAGGTTGTCCTCAAGTCGTATTTCACTTAGACGGTTAGGCGACCCATTGGATGTTTATATTTCAGTACTTTATTGGCATATTTATATGTATCTTGTTACGTCCCTCTGAGGACCTTGTCCCTTTCCAGATATGGACGAACAGGAATACCCACAGGAGTACGGACCTGGACCTGACTCTACTTACCTGACTGAGGAGGTCTTACCCTCAGAGTACCTGTGATCTACTATCACTATTTAGAGTTTTTGTTGCTTTTCAGTAAAGTCATTTTGTAGTGGATTTGTTTTCACCCGACTATCAGACTTGATACTATCGTTGATAAGAAGTTATTATTCAGCTCTTTATTCCTACTGATTATTTGTGTTGTGGATGAGATCTAGATTGCATGTGACTTGTTGTGACAGTATATTACCACTGGTGGATTGTATATTCATAAACAGCGTATGTATGTATATGGTTTCCATATATTGGAGTTCATATACATGCGGCTGGGCGTGTTACGTACTCCTAGTCCTACGTATTTTGGGATTGGGGCGTGACAATATTGTAACTACCACTTTCACTTGTAGGAGTATTTTTGTCTTTTCACTATTGTTTTTAATTATATAGTAATAATTATATTAGTGTTAGTTAGTATGTTAGCTAATTAGAATTTATTAAGTGTTAGTTAGTGTAAATTAGTATTATTTATGACTTTAGTTAATTAGAATATTCTCTTATAGAATGGTGAGATAACCTCCTAAAACTAATTAGATTCCTCCCTAACCAAAAAGATTATATTCATGACAATTCTAGAAATTAAGTAAGGAGTGGAATGACAACTTATGATTTTCCTCAACCACACCCACTATATATAGTATACACTCTTTCTCCTCCCATTTTATTTTATTTTCTCTTAATTTCTTCTTCTTCATCCCCAAGCTTCTTATTTTCCAAGCCACTTCAAATTTCTCCTAAATTTCTATTCCAAACCACTCAAATTCCACTCATTCCCTCCCCATGGAGAGCTAGAAGACTAGGAGCCAAGGAGGAGCATTGGAAATGAACCTAGCAAGGAGGATCGTGTCCAATTCACCCTCTTTATGTCCAATTTGGTAGAGTTTTATTGGGATCCAACTCCCAATAGATAAATTTCTTTTTCGTACCAATTTCTATGTTCGAAACTCAAATTGAACCAATAGTAACCCTCTCATAGGTGAAAATGACTTCTTAATAGAAGATCAAGGTGGTAGAGGCCTCAAATTAATTAGATATAGACTTGTGTGTGGTGGAATTGTATTTTCTATGAGCAATTTGGTGGAATTATAAATTTATGACCACCAAGTGTTTGTCATTTGTTCCAATGAGGTATTTGAGCCTAATTTTGGTTGGTGATTATGTCCTTATGTTCTAATTAGAATACGTTAGGTTCGTGTCATGACACTTCATGATATGCGTGGTTAGAATTTGTTATTCTTATATAATTGTGTTTATATTTGTCAATTAGGTGTATACATGTATTCTTTTGTTCAAAACAGTCCAAATTTGTCAAAGTATTCAGCCTCGTTTTTAGTAGCCATAGCAAATTAGAAATATCATAACTCCTAACTCAAGACTCAGATTAATCTTTCATTTTTTAATAGAACTATATCGAAGTTAGATTTCCAAATATATAAATTAATAGGCCAAATTCGATCTGGAACTTTCTGTAAAATTGTTTGATCATCAGGTGACCAAAAAATGAACGTGTTTTTGGTATTTTTACGATTTTTGCAGCTTTCGGACACGAAAATACGATCCATTTGAAGTTTCAAAAAGCTGATATGAAGCACTACGATATACGTTAACCCCAAAATTTATTGAATAGGTCTAATAGGTGCAGTATTAGTTACAAGCAGAGAAGTTGTAACACTCCATTCCGCTCAAGCAGGACTGCCGATTCAAACGGCAAAAGTGTAATATCCCAACCCGCTTTGCTCAGGCGAGAATACTCGTTTGAGGCAAAGGATATCCAGACTTGTCCCTACAGGATTCCGGCTTAGGCTTTCAGAGGCTCGCTTGACGTATCGCTCAACCGAGGAGAATCATCGCTAAGGTGGGTGGCTACGGTGAACTTGTCTTTGCTTTGCCAGCACACATAAAATATGGAATACAACATGCTAGTCGCTAGGTGAATCACCCCCTGCATGCTAATAAGAATACAACGCATCTAGCTAAGGGAATAATCCTAACTTGTATTGCCTGTGCTAGAACATGGAAATAAAATATTGCTTATATTTATACCCTCGCATGCTATCCTATATAATGTTGCTCGGAACGTCCCTTACGGTTTCATCTCTTGTTTTACCTTCGGGTCCGAGCCAATGTGTCTGCTTAAGTTCCTTAGAAACGCATGCTTGCTTCCTTACAAATGTCTAACGTTATATGTATTGTGCGTGCATTATAGTTAGCCAGGAGACTATCAAATAGATCTTCTGTGCAATTGAACCTGCAAGTATCCGGGACCGTTAGGTCACCAAGGAAATCCCCGAACCAGGGGCATGCATCAAGGCAAGTGAATACTGAACTCAAATCACATCAAGTTTACCTCTGAACGAGAATCCTATCAATGCTCGTTCAAAGCGGAATTAAAGACTGTATTCGTGTTATGGATTGTCTTGTTGAAGATGTGAATTTGGACAACCCTCGAGACCTGCATGTCGCAGACAACTCAGAAACGAGGTATAGTTCCACGGACGATCACCGGGGCACTAGGACCAATCCGATCCGGATGGAACTCTAGAGTACAGTCTATTGTACTGGATGAGATGGCGTGTAGCGCTCATTGTTCTTTCGCTGCATACCATTCTCTCTACGGCTGAACTCTAATTGTGTAGTCTATTGTAGTGGACGAGATGGCATATAGCGCTCATTATTCTTTCACTGTATACCATTATCGCCACTGACTAGGGTCCTTATGGCTATGCCAGCGACTCATGTTCATATAGATAAGTCATCCTCGCTTAGCGGCAATCCGCGTGCGAGTCATTGCATCGCATCAAAAAACTACTGAACACCTGAACGATTATGATATAAGAACACTCGTGTTTGCTTATGCTACTGCCCTGAATGTTATGAATGCCCGTGCTTAATTTAACTTGTTTGCCTTGGACAGGGAAGGTCAAATGGTAAGTTGGTAAGTCTTGCCGTATTTTCTCTCATGTTGCACGATGCACTGCCACACGAGTTAGGCTATTCAATCTTTGCATGAAATTGATCCTAAGGCAACTAGAAAGACAACATAATAGTTGGTGCACGGAACCTATATTACGTGTTTGGATTTGTCGAGCGAGCAATTAGCCTCCCCATCAGTGCATTCAATGTACTGATAACCCACCAGATCGTTTGCAGGATGCGGGAGAACCTCGTTCGGTGCGGATACCTCCTTCGTGCGTGCGAAGGCCAGGAGTCCACTCTGAAGCCTTGGAGTGCTGCATCCGGAACTGAAGCACATATACAAGACATAATATTGGAATATTACCTGAACATTGTCTGTACAATTATTCCACAATTGTAGCCACTTGGCATGCTTTTATTGTATCAGAGAGAGAGGCTTGAGCGACTCGTAATCTCGGCTATGCGCTGTAAACCCCCTCGACCAAATCAGAGCTAATTGGAATTAAATTAGGAGACTAGGATTTAATTTGGATATAATTAAATCTAATGTACAGCAATATTATAACTTAATACACCTTACGGTTGCCTTGAAGTTTGGAGCACTATACTAGTAGGTACCCCCAAACCAATTAAGTACTCATCTCCTAGACATGCCAGGCTACCCACCTGCACCTTGTTTAACTTTCAGATTCCCAATTTTGTACTTCAATTTAGCCGCACAACAGTTGTTGCAAACGCTTGAGTATTATTTCAATAAACAACTTTCTCCTAATGCTTGATGCAATTATTTGTAACGTAAATTAAATTGAGGCCCAAATCACCCCAAAATAGGACATAACCAAGCCCGATATACCTATCAAGTGGACCAGACCCCACCCCAAGGAGCCCAGACAAGCCCAAGTCCCGAGACCAGGCAATGAACCCCTCCTATATAAATAACTCTTCCTACCACTATTGAAACCCTAGCACCTTCACCCTCTTCTCTC
The DNA here is from genome assembly GCA_036927795.1 of Iris macrosiphon. Classification (NCBI taxonomy): domain Eukaryota; kingdom Viridiplantae; phylum Streptophyta; class Magnoliopsida; order Asparagales; family Iridaceae; genus Iris; species Iris macrosiphon. The sequence goes on along the minus strand of JAYESA010000020.1, from coordinate 46,918,547 downwards.
AACCCTAGCTGAATTCTCCCCTTGCCGAGACCCATCCCTGCTAGACTGAACCACCCCTGACTCGTCGGACCACCCCTTAGACCGCCGCCTCTCCGCCTGAACACCCCATCCACCCAGCCATCATCACCCTCCCATTAAACCCGAACGCCTGTCCCCTCCCCGACTTCTAAAACCACCGCCCTCCACTCCGCCTGACGCCGCCAGACACCTCCACCCGACTCGCCGGACCCCCACTTCACTACCACCGGCGGCCAACCACCCACACCGACCGCTTCCACCCGCACCATCACCATCCCCGTCCATCACAGCCCATTGAAACCGACGGCCAATCCCGACTGCTCCCTACCACCCTCCAGCACCGTCAACTCCCCCGAGAGGCCGACCCCGACCACACCCGCGACCTGACCATCGTGCCCGATGCCGTCTCAGCCCACTGCCGCCGAGACAGGCTGCTGTATCCACGTCTGCAGCCATCGCAGTCGACTGAACGCCGGCAGGCCGATTCCGTCCACACGACGACCGGAGTTTACCCCACGTCGGAGAAGACGGTCGACCAGCAAGCGGACCCCCTCGCTCGGTCGATCAGGTACTCGTTCGTTGAACCCTTCTCCCTTGTGTCCTATTACTTCTCCTTCGTGTCGTCGTGTCGCACATAAACACATAGTATTAGTATTTAACCTAGTTAAGTATTGTATGCATGAAAGCTTATTTAATTTGTTATTAATAAATAATTAATTATTCTAAATTAATGTCAGTTATCAGGGACAGGTAATGCACTAGAAACACCTGGATATAAACCTAGTATGTCGAACATGGAAAATAGAGACATGTGTTCGCACAGAACCGAAATCATGGATAACCCGTAACTAGATAAATTATTGCCTCGAGACACATGTTAACCGAAGACAGAACACGTGTATACCCTAGCTACGTGCACACGTAACGCTGTACCCAAGCAACAGTGAACTCGCGACAGTATTCAAGTATAGCGTCTTAGTCGTATGTAGTTAATGCGTAGTGTCTGATGTCTGTATTATTGTGTTATATTGTATGTCTAGGGTCTTTGGATCAGCCAGGAGACGCTACGGGAGCAGGCTTTTGGCATTCACCTCTTGAAGACTCAGGCTATATACCTTGCCATGTTTACTGTCTAATTTAAATTATGCATAAGTTGTATTATTCTTGTTGCTTCTTTTTGTACAACTGTGCGTGTTCGAGGTTAACCCGGGCTCAGTCGACGGGTACGTCGATGGTTTAGTATATTTGGCCTAGTCACTAGTAGACTCATCCCAGTTAGGAGGATACGTTGATATCTTTCAAGACCTGACACTTTACACGTATCCACTGTGACATTCATATTGGGATACGGGTTCGCGTGTTCGACTAGCTATCGCCGCGTGTGACATGCATCACGGTTAGCAAGCCATTCAGGACTATTTCAATGTAGAGACTTGGCATTTAGATAAGGGGGTATGCGCATCGATTATTTGACTTGTATATCTACATTGGGCGGGGAGGACGACTAGTAGGCATATGGGATACCCCACTCCTTTACACTGACACCGTACTCGACGGAGTGATACCGTACTCGACGGAGTGATACGGACGTATATATATATATATATATATATATATATATATATATATATATATATATATATTACTGATACCACATTCTGTAGAGTGATGGACGTTACTTGGTGACATTACAGATACCACACTCTATAGAACGTTGGACGTTATTGTATTCCTGCGCCCGTGTTATAGGGGGCATGTGTGGCATATACTAGCCGGTTGCCACGATTAGTGAATTACGTCAGCATATGTCTAGCCTACACCTTCCCATATACTCACAGTTGTCCTCACATTGCATTCACTTAGATGGTTAGCACACCCTTTATTATATTTATTTTATTCAGTATTTATATATGGCATATTTCTATGTATCTTGTTACGTCCCTCTGAGGACCTGGTACCTTTCCAGATTTGGACGAGGCTTACTACCCCACAGTATACGGACCAGGACAGGAGACAAGGTTCGCTACAGCTGAGGAATTAGAGGTGCAGTCGTCAGAGTTTCCGTGATCACTCGGTAGGCCTTCTGCCTAGGACTGGGAGCATCATTATCTAGTCAGTCGATACCCTAGTCATTAATCTTTTACCTATCATTTCAGTACTTTGATTTCGTCATAGTAGTGGGTTTGTTCCCACCAGACATTATTGGTTGTACTATGATATCTTAAGACTGGTGATTATCTTCCAGCAGTTTATTTAGTACTTCTTGCTCTTTATTTTGTGGATGAGATTAGATTACCTGTTATTGACTGGTATTGGACATGTTAGTATTATAGGACAGCGTAGCACTCTTCGTGGATCCATTAAATTGGGATATCCTCGGAGACGTGTCATCTGGCTATTGCCACGTGGCCTGGTCCCGTATATTTTGGGACTGGGGCGTGACATGCGCCGCCTGTAACACATGTTTATATCAATAAAAGAGTTGCTTTACTTCTACTTGTGTTATTCAATGCTTCTGCTATATTGTCGACTCAGTGAACTTGTTACCAAATTTCCTATGCGTTTATGATTCCACTGCACTCGGACAATCTGTACGACTCTGTGGCTTAGAACTCTCACCGCCAGCCAATGATCCACGGCCTTGTACGGGCGTGGCTCACGCTCGTGTGGCATCACGCCCGGATGGGTCAAAGCGATCGTTTCGCGGGAGTGCTGGCACGGTGATTCTCGCCTAGCGGGGACGGTCGTTTAGCCTGCGGAAGATCGGGGCATAACAGAAATAACTATACGACATGTGCATTTTTGTATCCATGTAAACATAGGTTAGTTATATATTATAATCCTAATAGACTTAAGATATAACATAGATATAGATAGAGTTAGAATTTAGAAGTGAGTGTATGTGCATAGTAAGAGTATCCATGAGGTAGGTGCTAGGTATTCATATAAAAGTTAGTGTGTATCTAGGAGTACATGTCAAGTAGGTTTGGTATCCTATTTGGTGCCAAGATATTAGAACTAGGTAATGGGTAATATCAAGATGTCAAATGCCAAGAGTAGGGTGGGTATCTTGGATGTAAGGTAAGTGTAGGTTATGGCCATGGGTTAGAATCTGGGGGTGTCACCCTTACTTTTTCAGCTAGGGGTAGTTTGGTAATTTGGTATGGGTATTTATTTTTAGAAATATAATATTAATAATAAATATGATGATTGTATTAATTATTTAATTATATTGAGCTATAATTATTTGTGACTAGTATTAGTTGTTTTATTAGAGTTAGTTAGTTAGTTAGAAAGACTAGCCAATGTTTAGACTTGACACATATGGACCTATTCAGATTTGTCATGACAATTAGTGAGCCCAACTTAGACCCAAGCCCATTAGTCATTACACTAATTAAATTAAGAAGAATTAGTTTAATTATAATTAGTTAGAGACTTCCAAAAATATCCACCCTTAATTATTTCTCATAATTCACATGTAGGGGTAACTTGGACATTTAATTTTGCTTGGGGGGGAGGGATAGGCCGGCCACTATAGGAGGGGGGTTCTCCTCTCTCTTTCCTCATTTGTATTGTATTTTGCTTCCAAATTCCAAATTCTAGATTCCCAATTTTTTATTTTCTCTCTATTGATTTTTTTACACAATTTACCACCATTTTCTTCTCAAATTCATCATTCTTAGAGCCTTGGAGCTTGGAGAAGCAAGGAACACAAGGAGGAGAAGTTTTGGAGCTAGAGATCGTATTCGGATCGTGTCTAATTATATTTTTATTAGAAATCCATTTCCCAATTGGTAATTCCTGAATTTTTCTTTCATTATGTCTTCTTAATCATGCATTTGACCATTAGAAATGACCCCATGGTATAGGATTACCTATAGGAACAAGTTCTAGTCTATTTGGCTATGTATTGGGAGTTCTATGTGGTATTTTGTGTGCATGTTGGGAGAATTACGAATTTGATACATCAATTGTGTGTCATAAGACCAATTAGATCTAATTAGACCTAGATTGGTTTATGGAACTATGTACGTGTCCACAATTGGATACGTGTAGGCCGTATCATGGTATTTTATGATACGGTACGATAGGGGCCCAATTTTGGGTGTTTGTGTAATTACTTCTTATTTCTATTCGTAGCAAGTTGTATTAACTAGTATTAGGTGTAATTGATGAGTAGGAATGGTCATGGTAGTGGAATTAGAATTTTAGCACTTTGGTTTGAGGTGAATCATGAGTATTTCATAGTGTACTCTATATGTGTTGTCTAAATGCCTATAATATATCATATAGATATATAGTAGCTGTTATTAAGTGTTTATATATATATATATATATATATATATATATATATATATATATATATATATATATATACGTAGCTATATTCTATTTGGTATGATTGGGGTAGGATTGTTTGACTGTGCAGTGTGCACAGTCAGTGAGTTATAGTGCGTGCATGTGTGAGAGCCATGGGAAGTGACTGTGAATATGGTGTGTGGAGACTGACACAAATCAGTGTAAGCTTGGCTTGGCACTTTGGTGCTTGATACAACACTTGATTAGCAGTTGCAAGCAATGTACACTGTCAAGTGTTCAGTATAGGTTGGGGGCTCGTAAAGAGCAGTACTAGGGGGAAGGTTTCGGGCCAGGGAGAAAATTCATGTGGATGGGTGCATGGTCCGGGTAATTAATACACCACAGTGGTATTAATGAGTGCCTAGTCGTGCAGATAGGAGGTGTTAGTGTTGTGTGTGTCGGTGTCGAGCAGTGAGGGAAAGGGGTGAGCAAACTGCAATTTTAGCAGCAGCAATCAGTAGCAGCAGTGCACACTCGTGCACTTCTATAGAGCATGAAGTTAACACAACATCAATATCTGTGGGGGGGGCACTGATACTTGTGTATCGGTGCACGATTCATAAAGGTACAGGTTGGAGGATGCATTGGCAGCAACTTGAGTTGAAGGGTCTGCACAGCTAGTGTTGGGTGATGTGGGATATGGAGGATTACCAATGAAGATGAGGTAATTAGGGGTACATTAGTGAGCAAGTCTATAGTATCAAACTTTGGGGAAAAGTATCCATACCTGGGCATAGTAGCAGCAGTATGTGATTAGTCCAACAGCAGTGTAGTGTCAGTCCTCTGAGTATCAGTTAAGTAATGTGTAAACTGATACTTGTGAGTATCAGATAATTGGAGGCCAGGTTATGCAGGTAAGCTATTGGTGACAGTGCACACCAGAGCATTACAGGAGGTTAGAAGTAGGTGAGTGTTGGGGTTGTTAGTTGCTAGTTAGTGAGATGGGGTATATGGAAGTATCAGTACAATAGGAGGTATCAGTTTAAGGGTGTCCTAGATTAGGTAAGGGTGAGTGGTTTAACCGAATATATGGGGATAATACTTTAGAGTAGGATGTGAAGTCCAAGATAGACTGATGTGCAAACAATGTATTGTGATGCTCGATTAAGGGCAGTTGATATTGCAGGTGTACTGGGTAACATCAATAATGTGGAGGAGTGAGGAATTTAGTTGTGAGGTGCAATATGCACTGATGCACTTGACAGTGCATTGCACAACTCTGAATGTAATCAAGGGGAAAATGGGTTCAAAGGAAAATGTTTCAGCTGAGATATGTATCAGGTGGGGAGATAGTTCAGGTAATAAGTGTGATATCAAGGGATTGTTAATTCTGTTAGATGTCAGTAGTATATTGGTTAGTTTAGTTAAGTAAATATCAGTTAGTATATATGCATTGGTTAATTAAGTTAAATGTTAGTACTTAGAGTATCAGTCATTGTAAGTAGGTATCAGCCTTTAAATGTCATTTAGTGATATTAGATAAGGTGGGACTTGAACCAAGGTAATAAGCTAGTTTGACTAACATGACTTAGGAATGGCCTAGAAAGCATACCTTAGTGCATTTTGACTTATTTATCATTCATTACACATATTTTGACATGATATTTCTTAAATAGAATTGTGTGACACCAGCTTAGGCATCGAGAGATACCATTTTTGCTCAAGACCAGGTGAGTACATCTCTGTTAGTTTTTATTTCATGATAGTGTATATATCGCATATTCTAGAACTGTATACTTGATTCTGATACAGTGGTTTCACGGACTGGTACTATATGAATCCTGTCAAGAGATGTTATCCCTTACCGTGTTCAGCGGATAATCCTTCACATGTATTTCATCGTGTGTATCGGATATTGATTTTAGTGTACTTCGTGTTCACACACTGCTCATGTTCAGTATGCCCATATTCGTGTTTGTAACGTGTCGTGATTGGATCCATTGGTATTAGTTGGGGATGGGGGAATAAGAGTTGGTTATGTGATCAAGCCCAAGTGTATTCGTATATATGTCGATTACATATCACACGTGTAATCGAGTTACCATATTATATTTGTGTTCAACCTAAACCGATCACATAATAAACTTGGATTCCATGGCACATTAGCTAGTTTCATTTATTTCTATTATATTGCAGTTATTCTTTTGCCTGTTCTTCATTCCAGTATATTACTTGTTCACTCTAGTTTATTTCATTCTGATGTTTAGTTATCGTGTATTCTGTTTCTATTATCTGTTATATATGCTCGATTATGTATTTGAATATGCTTTCAGAGGTATGTACTTTGCTCAAATCCTGACTGGATATATTTTTTTAGATTATTGGCTTGTGGACCAGTGTCCCATGTACTACGGGCCGCAGAATGGCGTACTATTAGAGGATACTCATTTAGAGCAGAAACACTTAGTACCAGAGTCTGAGGAGGTTTAGATTATATGTTTAGACTTGTATTAGACTTTTATTGAGGCTTATGGCATGTATATATTATTTCAGGCTTGTGGATGTTTTGTGACTCCTTCTTTCGTTATTCCATCTCGTTCTTTATCTTCCCTAGTTTGCTTTGTGATTGAGAATAGATTACCATTTATCATATACCATATTGTTCCTCCATTTGGAGTTGAGATGATTGACAGGTATCATTGTATATATTGTATGAGATGTTTAGATAGTAGAGTTGACCCAGACAGCGTTCTACCACCGATATTATGGCGTAGACTGGGCGTTTCTCACTACTCGTTCCCTTTTTCCGGGTACAATTTGTGACAGGGTTGGTTTCATATGATACTTAAGGTGGTACCATGGTACTCACGTACCAATGACTAGGATAGATGAGCTAAGTTGAGAGTGGATTATCCTAGTTAGTACCAAGGTATTGAGAATAGTTTAGGGTGGTATCTTTGATATAGGATAAGTGTCGAGGATATGAGCAAGGTATTGGGTATTGGACTAGGTAATAGTGAGATACTAGGATACGGGTTGAGGTATTGGGTATTTAGCTAAGGTATTATGAGTTATTAATATATATATATATATTTATATATATTTATATATATATATATATATATATATATATATATATATATATATATATATATATATATATAGTATACGCATACCTATATATAATGACCTAAAACCTAGAAATAGCTAGTATTAGCAAATATGACTTCATAGACCACCTAAATAGGTATTTTGGAACCTAGAATTAGGTATTGACCTAATTTTACCCGATCGACCTAGAAACCTAAAATAGAACTAATTAAGCATGTTTATGATTGCAAAATACCTGTTAACATGAAAATTCATATATAGGGCACTTGGACTCCAGTTCGGACACTAACTTGTGTTCATTGCTCAGGACCACATACGAGTACATTATCTGATAGTTTTCTTTACTTGATAATTACTATGAAACATGTACTTAGTGATGTTATACTTGATTCATGACACGATGGTGCACAGATTGGTATATTATGGATCTTCAGTCATGAGGTTTTACTTTCATATTTATACTTTGTTCCTTAGATTATAGTATAATATTAGCCAATGATTACCATGCTAATATTAGAATTTGCTTTGAGATCCATATGTTGTGACGTATCATGGTTGGATCCATCATATTAGTCGGGGCAAAAAAATTGCTAGCTAGATATTTGATCAGATCCATAAACAATGTTAAAGTAATGTAGACAACAGCTAATCATATACTTCACGCATGATTGAGTTTTTCCCTTAAGGTAAACAATGAATGATCCAAGCCGATCACATATCTAACTAGTATTTCAAAATACTTAGTGTAGTTATAGTTCTGCTCTATTCCACTTCATATGTATTAATTATGTCATATCGCTCTTGATTACCTATCTCTCATTACTATCATACCGTGATATCAGTTTACTGTTTTCTCATCATGTATTATATTTACTATTATTGTTTTATAGTCTTTATCATTTAATTGGAACTGTTGTTGGAGTTGTACTCATTCCATCCTGACTGGATAATATTTTTAAGAGTTGTTGGCTTTGTGATCATGGACTTCAGGGTGATGCTATAGTCAAGACTACTCTTGCATTGCGGACCATGAGGTAATATTTATAGATATTTTGACTAGTATTTCTCATTTCCATATCATGCTCTAGTTTCACTTCTCTTGAATTATTGTTTGGATTATCTTTCTTATTCATTCTTTCTTTAAAATATTGTGATTGAGTACATGATAGAACTAGTTGTATTAGTATGAATTCCATTGAGGTCTAGACATCGTTCTACCGCCGATGCTACGACATAGGTTGGACGTACCACGTACTCGTGCCCCGATCATCCAGGTATGGGACGAGACATGCATAGAGAAACTTTACTACCAAAATAATACATATTAGAGACGTTTTTAGCGACGTTTAGTTCTGACATCGCTATATTTTATGAATTTAGCGACGTCCTATTAGAACGTCGCAGGACATCGCTGTTAGCGACTATCCGTGACGTTCAACGCCTACAAATAATATTATAGAATAAGATGTCGCAAGATGTCGTAAGACATCACTATTATTTTTATTATAACAATATAATTTTACATACGTTGCTAAATATTATAAAATCTGCGATATTTACGATGTCTCTTTATGACGTCGCTAACATTTTTCTTATAGGTTAATAGATTTCATTTCCTCCATACTCTCCAAAAATTTTCCAAAAAATTTAAAGCTGCTGCCTTCTCCTCTACCGAGCTCCCCCTACGACCCCCTTCGGCTCCACAACTCTGACGCCGACCATGCTCCCCATCCGACCCCGGGTACCCCCTCCTCTACCGAGCTCCTCCTCCTCCTTTCCGGGCTCCTCCTCCTCCACCGAGATCCTCCTCCTCCTCCTCTCTGGGCTCCTCCTCCTCCACCGCGAGTTCCTCCTTCTCTCCTGGAACCCCTTCCTAAATCAACCCCCTCCTCTTCGGCCACCCCCTCATAGGTAAAACCTTACCCTAACTCGGACACGCACACACACACACACTTACACACATACACACGCAGACACTAACCGTAACCCTAACTCGAGCACACACACGGACACTAACCCTCACACGGATACACACACACACATGTAGACACACATAGACACGGACACACACGGACACACATATGGACACACGTGAACACGAACACACATGGATACACACCCTAGTTAATATGGAAATTTAATTGCATAATTAAAAATTTTAGTTTCATAATTAGGAATTTGGGTAGTACATGGCTATTTGTGTTCATGTGTGTTCATATGTGTCCATTTAGATATATATTCTCTATTTGATTGTCACTATGCTATATAGTAGTTTGATATAATTTTTATTATGAATTTAGTATCATATGGACACACACACACACACACACACACACACACACACACACACACACACACACACACACAAATACACACACACTGGTGTCAATTAGTAGTGTATATGAGTGTCGAGTGATAGAGTGTCATTGGGTGGATGATGGTATATTTGTTCTAGTGTATCGTGTGTGTTCAAGAGAGTCTGTGTCAAGTATAGTTAGTGTCATAGGTATTTAAAATTGTATCCTAGTGTCAAAATAGAAGAGAGTATCAATGTGATATTGTGTAACATGGTATGTGATATCCACATGATACACAAATACATAGATTGTTAGTGCCTAGAGTGTATGTTGGTACCAAGAAACCAAGTGTCAGTATAGTTAGTGCCTAGAGTGTATGTTGGTACCAAGATACCGAGTGGCAAGTATAGTTAGTGTCATAGGTATTTGAAACTGTATCCTAGTGTCAAGATACAAGAGAGTATCAATATGATATTATGTACCATTATAAGAACCCTAATTCTAAAATCGTATTCTATATTATGTAATTTATTATTATGAGCTAAATTATAGAAAATAGAATTTCCTATTGGATCAAACCCGCAACCCGTTAAACCCACTCCCGCGCGTAAAATAAGGAAGTAGAAACAGCAGCCCACCCCGCATAAACAGACAACAGCAAAACCGCTCAGTACACTGCGTATACTTTCACCACGCGTAAACAACCATAACAGCAGTAGTAAAACCCCTGCGTAAAATCCTTTCTTTTTACTTCACGTAAAACCACCCCGCGTAAACCACAGCAACAACAGTAACTAAACCTCCGCTTATCTTACCCTGCGTAAAATCCTTTCCTTTTACCGCGCATAAAAACTCAAACCACAATCATTAGGATAAGAAAATATCAGCAGCAGAAGCAAAATCCAATTTTGCTTTGCTTTGCTTTCCCACACATGTAAGTCTCTCATTCCACCACTCCTTAAAAATCTCCTCAGCCGCACACCTAACCAATAAAAGGAAAACAACAGTTGCAACAGTTTCTTAACCATTAAGTAAAATCCACCGCCTCATTATTCCTATATATAATTACTATACACCCTAAACCCTCACTTCTTCTTACTACAACTTAGCATTATTGAAACGTGCACCATACAGGACTTTTTTCGGCAAGTATACCTTGCCACAGTACTATTATTTACATTTTATATGAAGCATGTTTCTATTTTAATTATGTAATTGCATTGGACCTTGTTTATGAGACCAACCCAGTATTATGGAGCATTTTTTTTTGTTCATTGGCCGTGACACAGTTGCTACACGAGTTGTGAGTCTCATATAGCTCTCGGCCTACGTATTGGGTTGGCCGCCCGTACGTAAGAGCCGTGCGTTAGGGATGACTGCTGATAGAAACTTGGTATGCTAGTAGACCCGAAAGTTATCTAGAGGTATTATTCGTGTTGTGGATACAACATGCTTAGATCATTGGGTGGGGAGTACGACTAGTAGGCGTATGGGACACCCACTTCCACTATGCTGATTTTATGTTCTTGACATTACAGTGTGCCCTTGTTCTGGGGGGCATATGTGGCATATACTAGCCAGTTGTCACGATTGGTGAATTACGTCAGCATATGTCTAGCCTACACTTTCCCATATACTCCAAAGTTATCCTCAAATTGCATTCACTTAGAACGGTTAGGCGTCCCATTGGATGTTTATATTTCAGTACTTTATTGGCATGTTTATATGTATCTTGTTACGTCCCTCTGAGGACCTGGTCCCTTTTCAGATATGGACGAACAGGAGTACCCACAGGAGTACGGACCTGGACCTGACTCTACGTACCTGGCCGAGGAGATCTTACCCTCAGAGTACCTGTGATCTACTACCACTGTTTAGAGATTTTGTTGCTTTTCAGTATAGTTATTCCTGTAGTGGATTTGTTTCCACCCGACTATCAGACTGATACTCATTTTGATATCCTATTAGTATTCAGCTCTTTATTTGATATGTGGATGAGATAGAGATTCGGTGTGACTTATTGTGACAGTATATTACCACTTGTGGATTTGATATTCATATTACAGCGTACGTATGTATATGGTTTCCATATATTGGAGTTCGTATACATACGGCTGGGCGTGTTACGTATTCCTAGTCCTACGTATGTTGGGACTGGGGCATGACAGGTTTTTAGTGGTGGCCCATGCGGGTCCTGAATATATTGTCTTGGTTACGTAACTGTACCAAACAAGCATGTGTCTAGGAATAGAGAATAAGGATCTCATCTACACTTGACTAAAACCTCATTCTTCCTTAAGTTTTACGCCAAAAAAATCCTTTACTCTTATTGGCGTAAGAGCCAAATGAATATCTTGTTGGCATAAAGGCCAAACTATGTAGAAGACTGCCTATTTTACGCTACAGTTATAATAACTGTTAACCACGTTCCAGTAGTGTTTTTTTTAAATTATGCGTATAAGACGACATGTAAAGCCACATAGGTAAATATCCAGCGTAAACCTGATGATTCCTGAACCCAGCGTAAATAGCTCGATTAGGCGTAGTAAGCGTGTTATTACAGTCTTAGCTTTAGCTTTCTCAGTCATAACCAATTAAGAACCAAATCTCGTGCATTAAATACAGAGATATGCCTCGAGCCCTGTGCAGAAATAGGTTTTTGACTTAGCGTCTGATTTTGTCTCATCTTGAGCGTAAAACTCATTACTGTAGATAGCGTATGAAGAAAGCCCAACTTTTCGTCCTCATTTGTAGCGTAAATGACTTGTATTAAAAATATTACTAAACGACAACCTGGGTTCCTGTGCAAAAATCATCATCACAATCGTCCTCTCGATCATCGTGCAGTACTTTTTGTCAGATGTCAGGATCACTGATTCGACTGACAAATTCATCCGAGGAAATACAAAAAAGTTCTTCGAAAATAACTTTTACGCTGCAAACGAATACTAGACCTTATGCACAGACCTTTTCGCGCAAGCTTTACTCAGAAAGTATAGCAAGACTTTACAGACAGATTTATACGCTGCATATCTTTTACGCAACCAATCTTTTACGCGTAGACCTTACACACAAAAACTTTTACGCAGACTTTTTTCCTAGACAGTTCTGAAACCCTATTTTACGCAAACAGTTTTGAAGCTCTATTTTACGCTGACTTTATTGAATCTCTGTTTTACGCAGACAACTCTAAAACCCTACCTTACGCTTCTCTGCTTTATGCAGATAATTCTGAACCCATGTTTTACGCCAACCAATCTTTACATCTCTATTTGATTCCTGTACTCCTTTTGAACATTGTATACATCACCTGCAGAGAGATGGATATACAGAAAGGATGTACTGTCCCCGATGGTGACACAACTTCTGGAGTCAATGGTCAGACTCAAGGAGTCAATCCAGTTCCATCTGACTTTCCTGTTCCACCAAATGGGAACCTTCCAGCCTTATCAACACCGCAGGATGGTCAGGCTCAATTGTTCCAATTCTTCCAGATGATAATGAAGGAACAGCAATAACAGGCCGCCACACTAGCTGCAGAACAGAGACAGCAAGCAGCAGAGCAGAGACAAGAGTTCCTAGCAACACTTGAAAGGATGGCTGCAAAGACTACTATGCCAGCTCAAGCACTAGCTCCAGAACATCGAGCTAGAGTTGGATCAGTAAAGGACTTTATACAGATAGGTCCAAGGCCATACAAAGGCATTGAGAGCCCAGAGGAAACTACCAACTGGATCACCCACACTCAGAAGTTATTGGAGGCATCACAGCTACCTACAGATCTGTGGATGACAGGTGTAAGGACGCTTCTAGATGGTAATGCTCATCACTGGTGGGAATCCATGGAGCGCCAGTTGGGTACCTACCAGACTTGGAAGCAGTTTTTGGAGTATTTCGAAAGGAAATACTTCCCGGACACCGTTAGAGATGCATTGTACGACCAGTTTCTCCACCTGGAACAGGGAAATCGAATAGTGGACGAGTATAATGCTGAGTTTAGTCGCCTCAGTAAATATGGCGCTGTCTTGATACCAGATGACTTAGCCAAGGCTAAGAGATTTCATCGTGGACTGACTCAAGAGCTTCAATATTATACTCGCTCATAGTCCCGAATCTCTTATGTCGAGTTACTGACAGAAGCCAGATTATAAGAAACTATCAGCAGAGGAAAAGGAGGGCAGCAAAGGACGCATCAAGGACCGGCCAGGACACAACAAGGGGGACCTATCAGGCGTCTTTTAGCCCAGCAACAACAGTCCCAGCATAGAGCGGGACCATACCAGATCCCAGAGAAGCCCCTCTGCCATCATTGTTGGAAACACGGACATATTAGGAGGGACTGTCGAACTCGCCTAGGATAATGTATGAGATGTGGTTCTGGACAGCATATATTAAAGGACTGCCCTATGCAACAAGCAGCGACACTTCCACCGCCAGCACAAAGGCTAGCACTTCCAGCACCAAGGCCAGCTCAACAGATGGCTAGACCAGGAGCACCTCGACCTCCAGCAGCAGGAGGATTTCTGCGAGGACCACCACTACCTACCCAGGAAGATCAGTACCTAAGGGCTAGTAATGGACAGCCACAGAAGAATGGGCAAGCTTTTGCAATGGAAATAGATGAAATGGATCGGGAGATTGATTTCGTGGCAGGTATCACTCTTGCTTTTACTTTTCCTATTGTGACATTGTTTGATACGGGAGCCACCCACTCATTCATATCATCTAGTTTTATTGCCAAACACAACATTTCCTCTACACCTTTACCTAGTTGTATTAGAATTCTTACCGGAGGAGAAGTTGTACCTATTAGTAGAATTTGTAGAACGTGTCCTATAGCGATACATGGCAGAGAGATGAATGCCCGACTCTTAGTCCTTCCCATTCCGACTTTTGATATTGTGCTCGAAATGGACTGGCTAAGCAAGTACCATGCTTTCTTCGATTGTTTTGGAGGAAGCATTCTTTTCAAGGTACCGGGCCAGCCTGAACTTGAGTTTGCACGAGGATCCACAGAAATCATTAAGGGTATGCAACTCGCAATAGACGATGTTGTCTATCACCCCATTATTTTAGAATTTCAAGACGTCTTTCTAGAAGAATTACCAGGACTACCCCCAGATAGAGACGTAGAGTTTTCGATTGAATTAACACCAGGAGCAGCACCCATAGCATCACATGTTTATAGACTGGCGAAGAAAGAGATGGATGAACTAAAGACACAATTGAAAGAACTAGAAGAGAAAGATTTCATCCGACCAAGTGCATCACCCTGGGGAGCAGCAGTGTTGTTTGTACCAAAGAAGGATGGGTCAGTACGTATGTGCATTGACTATAGAGCATTAAATACAGTGACTGTGAAGAATAAATATCCACTACCACGCATTGATGACTTATTTGATCAACTTAGTAGAGCCAAGATGTTCTCAAAGATAGATTTAAGATCGGGATATCACCAGGTGAAGGTACGAAAGGAGAACATTCCGAAGACCGCATTCCGAACAAGATATAGGGATTACGAATTTTTGGTCATGCCATTTGGGTTGACCAATGCTCCAGCTATTTTTATGGACTTAATGAATCGAGTATTCCATCAGTATTTAGACCAGTTCGTGGTCGTCTTCATAGATGATATACTTATCTATTCAAAGAACCACGAGGAGCACGAGAAACACCTGCGGATTGTTCTAGAGACCTTAAGGAGAGAACAATTATATGCGAAGCTCAATAAATGTGAGTTCTTCTTAGACACAGTCTCATTTCTTGGACATGTTATTACGGGAGATGGTATTTCTGTTGATCCAGGAAAGGTCTCGGCAGTCTAGACATGGCCTGTTCCTAAATCAGCGGCAGAAGTGAGAAGTTTTCTTGGACTTACGGAATATTACCGAAGGTTCATAGAAAACTTCTCAAAGATAGAAACACCTATGACTCGGTTGACTTGCAAAGATCAAGAGTTCATATGGATCAACGAGTGTCAAGCCGCTTTTGAGGAGTTAAAGAAGCGACTGACTTCAGCACCAATATTGACTATTCCATCAGGATCAGGAGGCTATGTGATCTACAGTGACGCATCAGGGAAAGGCTTGGGATGCGTATTGATGCAGCATGGCAAGGTAATTGCATACTCATCTAGGCAATTACGAGTACATGAAAAGAATTATCCAACTCATGACTTGGAACTTGCAGCAGTTGTATTTGCTTTGAAGCTATGGAGACATTACTTATATGGGGAACGAGTGGAAATCTATACAGACCACAAAAGCCTCAAGTATGTCTTTAAACGGAAGGAGTTAAATATGAGGCAACGTCGATGGCTCAAATTGATGAAAGATTTTGAGATAGAGGTACATTATCACCCAGGCAAGGCCAACATTGTAGCAGACGCGTTAAGCCGGAAGCCAGCAGCTTACTTCTTAACAACACAGAGAGAATTATTGGAAGACTTGCAATATCTTGGCATTGAAGTGATATTACCCAGAGCAGATGGGATACTAGCCAATTTGCAAGTACAATCATCACTAGTAGAGAGGATCAAGGCGGCTTTGCCTATAGACGCCAGATTCAGAAGATTAAAGGAAATGACAGAGGCCGGAGAACAGACAGAACTGTACATTCATGATGACGGGATACTACGATGTGGCAATCGTCTTTATGTTCCTAATGGAGAGATTCGAAAGGAGCTGATGACAGAAGCTCATAGTTTGATATATTCTATTCATCCTGGAGGCACCAAAATGTATCGTAATTTACGACAGCACTTTTGGTGGCATGGAATAAAAAGAGAGATAGCTCGCTTTGTAGCTAAATATTTGGTATGTCAACAAGTAAAGGCAGAGCACCAGAGGACAGCAGGATTATTGCAACCACTCCTGATTCCAGAGTGAAAGTGGGAACACATCACTATGGACTTCGTCACGGGCTTTCCCAAGAGTCCAAGTGGAAGAGATGCAGTATGGGTAATAGTGGACCGACTCACCAAGTCAACCCACTTCTTGCCTTTTAGAGTTGGCCAATCTACAGAAGCTTTGGCTGACTTATATATGAGACAGATCGTAAGATTGCACGGCATACCAGTCAATATTATATCAGACAGGGATTCGTGTTTTACATCACATTTCTGGAGGAGCATGCAAGAAAGTCTTGGAACTCGTCTGAAATTCAGTACGTCTTATCACCCGCAAACAGATGGGCAGTCAGAACGTACTATTCAGATATTGAAAGATATGTTGAGGGCCTGTATGTTAGACTTTGGAGGATCATGGGAGGACCACCTACATCTTGTGGAATTTTCTTATAACAATAGTTATCAGGCAAGCATCCAGATGGCTCCGTTTGAAGCATTGTATGGAAGGAAGTGTAGATCTCCCGTATGTTGGAGTGACGTAGGAGAACGTTAAATTTTGGGACCAGAGTTAGTGGTCAACACCGTTGAGACAGTTAAGAAGATACAAGGACACTTGCGAGCAGCGCAAGACAGACAGAAGCAGTGGGCAAACCTTCATCGTCGTCCCTTGGAATTTAAAGAGGGCGATCATGTCTTCTTGAGGATATCATCTACCAGAGGCACCATTCGATTCGGAGGGCGTGACAAGTTGAGTCCAAGGTATATTGGACCATTTGACGTGCTAGAGAAAGTAGGAGAAGTGGCATATAGACTTGCGCTACCATCTTCACTTGAGGGAGTACATGACGTATTCCATGTATCGCAGCTCAAGCGATATATGGCAGACAGCAGTCATGTCTTGGACCATTCGGAGATCACCATTGGGCCAAGATTATCTTACCAAGAGCAACCTGTGGGAATTCTTGATCGTAGAGTGTCACGCCCCAATCCCAAAATATCGAGGGACTGGATGCGTGGCAATGGCCAGCAGCACGCACCGATGGACAACCCAATTTAATAGATCCATCAGGGCATGCTTAAGCTGTAGTCTACCAGGAAATAGAACAATGTTACCAGTCACAGACTATTCTAATCTCATCCACAACAGATAATCACAGATTAAATGCCAGAATAATGCAAATAGAATAAACTAAAATATCTCAATAAAGTGTCTCGGGGAACAACCCGAGAATATGTCTGGTACATCAATACAAATAGACAGGAAATAAATTAACTGAAAATAGAAATACTGAGTATATGAAGCCGGTACTCAGGAGAAGTCTTCTGCCACGATCTCGTCCTCAGGTACTGGTACTGTTCCGTGAAGTGCTCCTATTCCGTATACCTCTGGATAAACCTCGTCTGCTAATCCTGGGGACATAATCCGGATCCAGGTCCTCAGGGGACATAGCAAGGTACAAGAAAGCTCATGCCAAAATAAATACAGTGCAGCAATAAATGAAACAATAGGGTAAAATATATAACCATCTATGTGAAATGCAAGTTGAGAGCATCACTAGTACTTAGGCTGATACCCCTATAAGCTCTGTGAGCCGGTAGCAGTGTTTACTATATGTTTTACTATATGTTTACTATGGATTATATATATATATGAAATCAGCCTGTAGCCTGTGAGTCTCTCTCCACCCAATGTAATCACACGTCTCATGTCCATGACACGCAATATCAATACTAATGCAGCAAGTCATATAATGTCTATGAATATAATGTCTATGTCATAAACCTGTATCCTATACAGAATCATCACAAATATTTCAAGACGATTCTGTCTCATGAATAGTGTCAAGTGTCCTGGGTTATGATGTACTTGATAAGACAAGTACGAGAATACATAGGGTCTCGATATCTATGTCTATGTGACGTTACACAACTCCGCGTACGGGGTTGGCACCCGACTATAATCGGACGCTAAGCACGACACACGGCCCTAGGATTGAGCATGTTCAATAGTTATAATGTATATATTCAAAGGAATAATTTAACAACAACTGCAAGTTTGGCAAGGTACACTTGCCTGGTGTTCCGGCTCCAATTGTAACTCTGACAGCAGCGATATTTGCAGGCGGTACTCCGGTTGCTGAAACAAATATCACCATTAGATCCAAAAAATATTAAACAGCTAGAAACGCCTGTCTTTGAGTCCAATTTGGAGACAAGGACCAAAATGGCAATTTCGGGTCAAAACGGGGTCCACATGTGGGCCCGCTTTGCACCGAAAAATGTGTCAGGGTCAAAGGTCTCCAAATTCGCCAAACTTAGTGTCAACAGATCAGGAACGATGATACGAACCCAACGAAACTTCCAGAATTGGATTCCGATGAGCCGGTCACAAAATCGCCCGTCAAGTGGAGCCTGTGGGGCCCATGACACGCGATTTCGTCAACGTTCTCTGAATCGAACCAAACTTGGGTCACAGGACCAGCGTATTGCTACGAGTACGATGGCGTAAGTTTCGTTTCAATCCGACGAGTGTACACAAAGTTAGGGCGCATTCCAGAACTGACGGATACGGGACGGTGTCCGCGGATACGCATTGATTCCGGTGTGCACGCACACCCGAATCGACTTCTGCGAAATCCCACACGTCCGTATCAACGACGCGCACGTATCTGTGAAGACCGCACGCGACCAAGTCGTCCCGTTTGGCGGGGCGTACCCAGTTCCGGGGTGAATCAGGGCGTTGTTTTTCCTGTTTTTGGATCGCGGTTCGCGATCGCCACAGGACACGATGCCCCGAGCGGGTTGCACGGGCACCGAGAGGGTCACGCAGGGTCCGCGATGCAACAGACGGAATCAAAAACGGATAAACGAGCAGGGAGATACGCGTACCTGAACAGGGTCCGAAAAACTCAAAATATTCCGTGTCCGACACGTGTCCGACACACACGTGTCTAGGGTTAGGGTTTCTGGGTTGCTGCCGAAGCTCCGGCGGCTCGGGGGCACTGCGGCCGGAGGCGGACCGGAGGGGCGTGGCGTCGAGGCCGGGCGGGGCGCGGGCGAGGCGCGGAAGACGCGGGCGGAGCGGGGTGGTCGGCGGAGGAATCGGGCAGGGGAGAGGGGTGTGCGGGTTGACGGGTTCGCGGGCGGGTTCGGGTCTGACCGACCCGACCCGATAGCCCACGGGCCGGGTAGGGTTAGGCTGGGCTGGGCCTAGGGCTGGGTTTAGGATTAGGATCTAAATAATAAAATAAATAAATAAATAGTTTTTAGGTGTTTAAAAAATAGGTCCGGGGCCCAATAAATTCCCAGAAAATTATCCTAAGTCCAGTTTTTTATTTTACATCATAAAATATTATTTTCATAATATTTTAATATTATTTATTATTAATTAAAAATTATTTAATAATTAAAACCCTAATTTAATTACAGAAAATTCCCAGAAAATTCCAGAAAATTATGAAAAATCCAAATATTAAAATTTTTTAAAAATCAGGGGGTTTACATAGAGAGAAAGTATTAAGGAACCAGTCTATTCCCTTGGTCCGCATGGCATGGAAGCATGGCGCGCCAGGAGAATCTACTTGGGAGCGCGAGGATGACATGCGTGAACGTTTTCCAAACCTATTCACAGACCAAGGTATAAATTTACTCTGGTAATTTATATCCACTATCATTCTTGATTTTCTACCGTGACTTAGTTTTAATTTCGAGGACAAATTTTTTATAAGTTGGGTAGAATGTAAGAACCCTAATTCTAAAATCGTATTCTATATTATGTAATTTATTATTATGAGCTAAATTATAGAAAATAGAATTTCCTATTGGATCAAACTCGCAACCCGTTAAACCCACTCCCGTGCGTAGAATAAGGAAATAGAAATAGCAGCCCACCCCGCGTAAACAGACAACAGTAAAACCGTCAATACACTGCGTATACTTTCACCACGCGTAAACAACCATAACAGCAGTAGTAAAACCCCTGCGTAAAATCCTTTCTTTTCACTTCACGTAAAACCACCCCGCGTAAACCAACAACAACAGTAACTAAACCTCCGCTTATCTTACCCTGCGTAAAATCCTTTCCTTCCACCGCGCGTAAAAACTCAAACCACAATCATTAGGATAAGAAAATATCAGCAGCAGAAGCAAAACCCAATTTTGCTTTGCTTTGCTTTCCCACACGTGTAAGTCTCTCATTCCACCACTCCTTAAAAATCTTCTCAGCCGCACACCTAACCAATAAAAGGAAAACAACAGTTGCAACAGTTTCTTAACCATTAAGTAAAATCTACCGCCTCATTATTCCTATATATAATTACTATACACCCTAAACCCTCACTTCTTCTTACCACAACTTAGCATTATTGAAACGTGCAACATATAGGACTTTTTTTGACAAGTATACCTTGTCACAGTACTATTATTTACATTTCATATGAAGCATGTTTCTGTTTTAATTATATAATTGCATTGGACCTTGTTTATGAGACCAACCCAGTATTATGGAGCATTTTTTTTGTTCATTGGCCGTGACACAGTTGCTACACGAGTTGTGAGTCTCATATAGCTCTCGGCCTACGTATTGGGTTGGCCGCCCGTACGTAAGAGCCGTGCGTTAGGGATGACTGCTGATAGAAACTTGGTATGCTAGTAGACCCGGCAGTTATCTAGAGGTATTATTCGTGTTGTGGATACAACATGCTTAGATCATTGGGTGGGGAGGACGACTAGTAGGCGTATGGGACACCCACTTCCACTATGCTGATTTCATGTTCTTGACATTACAGTGCGCCCTTGTTCTAGGGGGCATATGTGGCATATACTAGCCAGCTGTCACGATTGGTGAATTACGTCAGCATATGTCTAGCCTACACTTTCCATATACTCCAAAGTTATCCTCAAATTGCATTCACTTAGAACGGTTAGGCGTCCCATTGGATGTTTATATTTCAGTACTTTATTGGCATGTTTATATGTATCTTGTTATGTCCCTCTGAGGACCTGGTCCCTTTTCAGATATGGACGAACAGGAGTACCCACAGGAGTACGGACCTGGACCTGACTCTACGTACCTGGCCGAGGAGATCTTACCCTCAGAGTACCTGTGATCTACTACCACTGTTTAGAGATTTTGTTGCTTTTCAGTATAGTTATTCCTGTAGTGGATTTGTTTCCACCCGACTATCAGACTTGATACTCATTTTGATATCCTATTAGTATTCAGCTCTTTATTTGATATGTGGATGAGATAGAGATTCGGTGTGACTTGTTGTGACAATATATTACCACTTGTGGATTTGATATTCATATTATAGCGTACGTATGTATATGGTTTCTATATATTGGAGTTCGTATACATACGGCTGGGCGTGTTACGTATTCCTAGTCCTACGTATGTTGGGACTGGGGCGTGACAACCATAGTATGTGATATCCACTTGATACATAAATACCTAGATTGTTATCAACACCTATGTGTATATTAGACACTCTGAGGTCAAGTATTCCTTGTGGGCTCACAAGGAACACATGACGATAGAGATATCATTATTTATTTACTTATGAGTTGGTGTTTTAGGAAGAAGAAAAGCAATATCAAACTCATGAATCACGATATGGATATTTAGGTAATCATAAGTGTCGATTTCTAACTATGATATAGGTTGTTTGATCTCCTATGTCAAGTGTCTATGTGAGCCCTTCTCTGAAAAGTAAATTTACATCTGTAAGCCTTCTTGAGGCTTTTAGAGTTCTACCAATTTTCAAAAAATCGTAGAAAAGACAAAGAACGAAAGAAATAAAAAATTGTAAAAAACAAAGACCGGAAAATCCTAGAATTTTTTTTATAATACTTGGTCTTTTCTAGTATTTTTTTGAAAATCTGGTAGAACTTTAAAAGCCTTAAAAGGCTTGCAGAAGTAAAAAAAAAATCAGAGAATGGCTCACAATGAACACGTGACGACACCTATTTAATAGGGTTTAAAATCGAAGTTGTCCACATATCTACTAGTTTTCGGATAATCACGAATTATAAAATGGATACTCATGAATCACGATATAAATACTCACGCATCACAACTCAGATACTCACGCATCAATAAGATTTGTTACTTTGATGAACATGCATGTGTATCCATCTTTGCATCCATTTAAACAATATACTTGAACGATGTCTATTCATCTTTGCAGAAGTATCTAGAAATGGATCTGAATTACTACATGCGTCATCGTTCATGGATGTATAACCGCCATCCTGATGAAATGTGCGGTGTGCAGGATAAATTCATACAGGGGGTGGAACAGCTCATGTAGTTCACGAAGGTGTTCCCTCAGAACATAGACGAAACCAAAATTAAGTGTATATGTGTGAGATATCATAACTTGAAATATCACCCAGAAGTGGATGTGACATATCATTTGTACTCGAGGGGTTTTATGCCGAATTACTATTAATGGACATCACACGGAGAACTTGTGCCTTTAGCATCGGAGCTGGAGCCTTATGTGGAGTCGTATATGGATGTCCACGACCATGCTAATTACGACGACGGGTGGGTGAACATAATTTTCTACTCTGCGTGCCTAGTTTTGATCCGAACAATCATGATGCAGCTGAGGAGGCACCGAATGCCTATGCTGCGAAGTTCATAGAGTTACGGGAGAATACAAGGACTCCATTATATCATGGTTGTGAGGCTAATTCACCGTTGGAGGTGGTTACAAGACTGTTGAGCATCAAATCCGATTTTAACATGTCGCAAGAATGCTACAACCGACTGAGGGATTTGATTATAGAGATCTTACCGGCGGGTGCCAAGTTACCTACAGGCTTCTACTGTCACGACCCGCACCCGGTTTAGGGGCACGAGTGCGTGGGTACGTCCAGCCTACGCCGCAGCATCGGCGGTAGAACGCTGTCTAGGTCATGTAACTATCTAATAAAACTCACGTGAATACCCAACTTCATAAGGAGACGGGGATATCATAAAATAATGTTAGAAATACTCAATCACCTAAACTAAAGCATGATGAGATATCAAGGCAAACAAAGAAATACAAGACAAGTCTAACGACAGAATAATCATACCTGCAATCAGTAACATCCAATCCCCAAGTGTGTCAGAAATAAGTCCACTAAGGTCACGGTCTGGAAAATATTTTCCAGTTAGGAAGGAGCAAAGTACATCTCTAAATAGCAGTTCTATATAAATGACATAAACTATGTAGCAGTTCTAGATGGAAATATACCAGATGCATGTATAGGTACGAGAAATATACAATGAAAGAAATACTGGAATTAAATGCAGGAAAAGAAACAATATGTCAATGAGCAAGAAAACTATGACTAAGTGTGTGAGTACTAGCTTTAACATGTGATCGACTTGGGAACTTGATCAGGCTGGTTACATGTGATTAGCTATGATTCATGGAAGGTCAGGCTAACCGTTGGTTAGCTATGATGCATGGAGATGGTCAGGCTAATCACACGTAACAGCTATGAAGCATGGAGATGGTCAGGCCGCACCCGACGTGAGATGTGGGGTGAGTTATGGTGCATGGAAAGTTGGGTATGATCACATATCTACACTAAAATACTCCCCAAACCCCCGACTGGTATAGTAGATCAAATCATGGTACGCTATGGCACGGGATTCCCTAGGGAGGTAGCAAATCTCTCCGGAAATTAGTGTCTGTACATGCACAAGATATCAAGGAAACAAGTCTTGTACAAGCTACACCATGAATAAAGAATAACATCTCATGACGAGACCCGTCTACACCAATCCGTGTAACCAACGTGTCAAGAACATGGATATTTACACTAGATACAGGGAACATAGGAGATATCATAAATTAGAAACTAATCAGAGAATGTACTCGCCTTGGGTCCTTAGCTGGTAATTATTGATGTCCTGTTCCAGAGTATCCCCTGGGTGAAGCAACAGTCCTAAACATATCACAATATCACATTTGCATCAGATGCTATACTAACACTCAATCAAAACACTGGCCTCAGGGCCATGCCAGGCAGGGCACTAGTCAACTAGGGTCACCTAGTAGGATATACATAAATAAATATACATATCTTTACTAACATTAATACTTATAATATATATATATATATCAAATTAAACACATATACAATATATATGTATATATATTAAAAATATGCCAAGGGTTTATACAAAATACATACACATATATATATGCCAATACATTATATATATATAATATTAAATACTAAAACACATATATAATACATGTTTATACCCATACCAAAAATAAGTTTATATATATGTATATATACTTACATATACCAAAATGAAAGTATAAATCTACATATATATATTGATACCAAAATACGGTTATTTTGAATATATACCAAAATACTGATATTCATATATATGTTTATACATATTCCAAAAATACCTTTAATACGTATATACTATATGAATTTATACCAAATAAATATAGGTATATTTGCACCCCAAAAACATACATTTATATATAGGTATATATATATTACCAAAATAATACATATTTTCTATATGAAAAATACAATACAATATTCAACATATATCATTATACGTATACGTATCTATATACATATATATATATCCACATTAAATCATATATACAAATACATGTACATTTATTTAAAATATACATTACCAAATGTATATTTATATACTATACATATTCACGTATTAAACATTAATCAATTAAATGCTATACATATACATATGCTAATTTGATAGATACACTACATTATACTAAGGTATATATATATACTATACTAATTCAAATTATATATATACATATATACCAATTGAAAATGCAATACTATATACTAGTATATATAAGTATATATATACATATATATGTATATACTAATTAAATTAAAATATGCACATATACACACACATAAATTAAATATATGCAAATACCTATACATTAGTATATACACAAATACATATACACATTGCATTCATACACTAAATATATATACACATACATTAGCTACATATATATATATATATATATATATATATATATATATATATATATATGAAGAAGGAAGGAGGGGGAGAAGAAAACTCACTGTGGAGGGAGGATGGATGCTGGGTCGGGCCGCTCGCCGGAGTGCAGAGGAAGTCGGCCGGCGGAGCACAGGGGAGTCGCAGCGGGGTCTCGGGGAATGCAGGGGAGGATGCTCCGGGGTCCTGTCCGGACAGCAAGGTGGGGCTGCGGGGGACTCGGCCGCCGGAGTACCGAGGTGCAGCCGGAGGGAGTGGTTGCAGAGGGGTGGCGATGGTGATAGATGTAGGTGGTGGTGTGGTGGTTGTGCTGAAGTGGAGGAGATGGGAACGAGGGGAGCTCGACAGCAGGGTGGTGTTTGGGAGCAGCGGCCAGCGGGCCGGGCTTGGCCGCCGGAGGGGAGTGAGGCCGCCGGTGCACAGAAGTCGGGTTTGGGGAGTCTGCCGGGGTGGGCAGAGGCGGAGGAGGTGATGGTCGGGGCAGTCGCCGCGGGGGTCGGTGGTTCTGCTCGATGGGGTCGGCTGCCAGCGGGCCGCTGGAGCACAGAGGACCACCGGGTTGCCCAGGTTCAGGAGATGGGGGATGAACAGTACACATGGTTTCCCCCCCCCCCCCCCCTTGAATTCAAATTCAAAAGGGAAAAACAAAGAAGAAGAAGAAGAAGAAGAAGAAAAAGGAAGAAGAAGAGAAGGAATGAGAAGAAGAAAGGAAAAAGAATTTCTTCCTACGTTGGAAAGAGGAGTGGAGGCTTGTGAGATGAGGCTACCTAGGTTTCTTGGGATTAGGGTTGATGTAGATAGGACATTAAATAGGATGAGGGTGTGGGTAATCAAAGGTGAGGATGCACCCAATTAAATGGGTGGTCCAGATTAAACATGAAGGAAATTATTTTCATGTAAAGTAGAGTGGGGAAAAATGCAATTTGGTCCACAATTAAATAACCTTTCCATTTGGTCTTGGACAATGGGTGATGACACCTACAATTGAATAATTGCAACTTAGCCCCTTAAATTCAGGAAATTGCACAAACACATAAAATGACGAAAATTTGGCGGGCGATTCGGTGTCCGGTGTTTTGTAGGGTCAGGGCGCTGTAAGTTTGGTGTGGGCTCAATTTAGCAGGGCACTGGAATTAAATTACGATTTCAAAATCGGTTAAAATAGTATCCTCAATTTAATTAGAATAAAATGCAAGTTGTGTTCAAAAATTAATTAGGAGTACATGGGGCCAAAATCAGGTCAGGTCATCAATACCAATAATGAAGAAGACTCAGAACAGAATATTACCCTAATTTGGGCCGCACGAAAAATAGGTCAAGATTGCCTCCAATTTCGATTGGAACTCACAACGATGCAAAATAGGGATTTTAAAATAAACGTCCGCGACGATTTTTTGTGCGGCTAGAAATAATGCACAGAGAGCATAATTATGAGTGGCAAAAATAGCAGAATGGAAGGCGGGCATGTCTAGGATAAGATTGTGAAATTTGTTGGAAGACAAAAGTCAGGATACTGCTCCAAATATCGAAGCAAAGGCAATGCGCAATAATTAAATAAATACGGTAATTAATTATTACCTCCAAAAATTTAATTCTAAAATAAACAATTAAAATACCGAATCCCACAATTCGGACAGGTGTTCACCTACTGGTTTCTAGGTCAAGTCTACCAGCACAAACACAAATGAACACTGTAGATAATTATATATATAATTACACATCACATAATTATTTAAAACAAATAATTATCATGCAATTACATAATTGTAACTACCCTAATATTAAATATTGTAAAAAGTCGAAAATACCCCTATTTTCGGAACGTGGTAGTGACAAGTCTACCCACCTTAAAAGAATTTCGTCCTCGAAATTTAAAATCCTCATAGTAGTGTTTACTCGTACACATTATTATTTTCCATAAATAGTGAAATTCAACAACCCACAAAATCCTGAAATTATCCACCTTGTCGTTTCGCAATTTTCAAAAATTTTGAAATTACCGTATTCTTGCAATATCCTCGAATTTCAATCATACCTCGAGTTTCGCAAAATCAATGATCCATCACTCTGTTATAACAACCCCTAAATTCTTTATTTAAATTAATGCTCATCCATAATTTAATCCTCTTGTCTCTTTTGTCGGTCATAACTTGTCATAGATCTTTGCTATGGTCAAAACCCTAATGATCATGGTTTAAGAAAACTCTACCTACAGCCATGCAATTTAAGAAAAATATATAGGTCATGTATCTTTTGTCATGGTATTTCAGTCTCTGTTAAGGGTGTGCTACTAGTTATATTCTAACAAGAAAATCATGAATACGAACTACAGTACTAGGGAAATCAATCAATCGAAAGACGGGAAAAGAACATTAAGAAAAAAGAACCTACTAACATATTACTTGTAGTATCCCTTATCTCTAACATACACTTAACTCTAGCATATTCACTAACAAATTCCTATTCCTGTACACTGATATCCCTATCAACTAACCTTTAATCCACAAAATCCATGAATATATCCGTATTGCACACACCTGTCTATTAATACCAAAATCTGATGCCAAGAATCTCTAATATAACCATGATTCAATAATGCATCCAAGTTGATACCTCTATCTCTTTGGTACCATACCCTCTGTCAGTTCCCGTTCCTACTACAATTGTTCATACTAGTCGTTCTTATCACTCAATTATACGTCAAGTGCAACACCATACTAAATACTGCTCTTTCCAATACCACTTTAGATGGACACCCAAGTCAGTCTGCGGTGCCATCTCAATCATGCTTAAGTCACCAGATCCTTACACATGTATATCATCTACTCATATATTAATATTCATATCTCTCATCTACCATAAAATTAATCCTCAAAATAATCGTCAAGGTTTAACTTCTCGATCAACTTAAAAATAAATTGTATATACCTCCTCAAAATCAGATACTCAGCATCGAAATAAAATTTAATCACTTCTAAAATCTTTGTAGCCTTAACCATGTTTATTGAATTCATATTTGAGATCCTCAAAAATTTAATGACATAATCTCTACTCCTTAATTATTCTAAAATAAAATTTTATTTCCACCTTTTAATTTATAACTCCACAATTGTACATATCAGTGCTCACGGTCTCTGATACTCAAGGTGCACTCAATACCTCTATTGTCTACAACTGTGTACCAAATTTGTACTGCCCGAATCACTTGCACTATTACCTCCAATGATCAAAGTTATCATCACCTGTATTTTTCTTTCATGATTTCAATTTATGTCAACTAGTATATCATCCAATCATCATCACACAGAGTGCTTACTGTTATTAGCGTCATTCTCGACAAATCCTCGATATAGAACCATTAGCACCCTTGGTATTATATCACTAGCTTCATTAGTGGATTATCTCATCAAGCTCATTAGAACTCATGTTTCTTTACTCTCATGGGTAAGTGTATGGTTTCTCATCTCGATGGTTGTATAGATATTTCCCTTTAACCTTTCATAGCCTGTTACACTAATCTGTGATACGCTTCACCATCTTCATTACCAATTCCGATATTTCTCTACTCATGACACCTCATTATAACTCCTCATGCATATAAATTCCTTTACCTTTAACACACCCGATATCGATTATCAAATTTGAACATCCTGCTCCGCTAATCCTTAACACAATTCCTGGATACTTAATTGTTCACATAGATCATCCAATTACATAATCATGATTATCCGGGACGGGTATATTGGCTCTGATACTAACTCTGAGAACTATCACTGATACTCTATACTCTCCTTCTACTCACAGTCTCTAATGACACTTATCCTAGAACCATTGGTACAAGGTACTATACTAAGGGCTAACTCTAGATTAAGGCCTACTGCTCATATGTCCAACTAGGAAACACTTACAAACTCATAAGCAACACTCAGTCCATACTAATACTCAAGACACAGACAAAATCACAAGTCGCTAATTATCATACTAACAAGGATCCTTAAAGGAATAAGGTTCAAAAGAACTGGGTTAAGGACTGAAGGTATCTTTACTGCTAGTAAAGAAAAGAAGCGATGGAACAAAGTCCTGAAATAACATAAATAGATAAGTCTTGAGATTATACTTTAAGAACCAATTTAAGATACAACCTGATAATCATACACGTCTGTCTGAAATCATGACACTCAGAATCCTCGCCACGCCAGTAAGCATAGATGCGATAAACGATATGTTTCGTAACTAAGGTATGCAACTCTATAATCATGTCGTCTAGAATCTTCGCCACGCCAACCGGTATGGCTGCGAGAGACTCTAAGTTTCATAACTATAGTATGTACATCCAAGTCAGGTTCCTACGTTCTCGTCACCACAGCTAATATGGCTGCGATAAACTCTAGGGTCCATAACCAAAGTAGACGTTTTACCTTTCTCACTGTCCTCATCAACATATGTCATCAGATGATACCGTAAATTTTAGCCTGTAAAATTCATCTCGATAAAAATCAAACTCAACAACGACACCAAGAGTTAAATTTAACAACTGGTCAACAAGAATCAAAACTCAACAATGATACCAAGATTTTAATTTTATAACAAATCAACAAGAATCAAGTTCAATAACAACAAGCGAGAGCGGACGGAAACAAAAAGATTTAAATTGAAAATTATAATAAGATTCTCAAGGGGTCGTCCCAGGAATCTCTCAAGAATTTGTGATTGAGTATCCTCTCTCATCCTAGTATCCTATGTCCTATATTCAATAGCAGGTACGCAGTAGCATAACAAGGATGCCACACTACTACGACATCGCACAACTAGCGAAGTCTGACCTGCATGGGCCACCACTAAAACGTGTCACGACCCGCACCCGGTTTAGGGGCACGAGTGCGTGGGTACGTCCAGCCTACGCCGCAGCATCGACGGTAGAACGCTGTCTAGGTCATGTAACTATCTAATCAAACTCACGTGAATACCCAACTCCATAAGGAGACGGGGATATCATAAAATAATGTTAGAAATACTCAATCACCTAAACTAAAGCACGATGAGATATCAAGGCAAACAAAGAAATACAAGACAAGTCTAACGACAGAATAATCATACCTGCAATCAGTAACATCCAATTCCCAAGTGTGTCAGAAACAAGTCCACTAAGGTCACGGTCTGGAAAATATTTTCCAGTCAGGAAGGAGCAAAGTACATCTCTAAATAGCAGTTCTATATAAATGACATAAACTATGTAGCAGTTCTAGATGGAAATATACCAGATGCATGTATAGGTACGAGAAATGTACAATGAAAGAAATACTGAAATTAAATGCAGGAAAAGAAACAATATGTCAATGAGCAAGAAAACTATGACTAAGTGTGTGAGTACTAGCTTTAACATGTGATCGGCTTGGGAACTTGATCAGGCTGGTTACATGTGATTAGCTATGATTCATGGAAGGTCAGGCTAACCGTTGGTTAGCTATGATGCATGGAGATGGTCAGACTAATCACACGTAACAGCTATGAAGCATGGAGATGGTCAGGCCGCACCCGACGTGAGATGTGGGGTGAGCTATGGTGCATGGAAAGTTGGGTATGATCACATATCTACACTAAAATACTCCCTAAACCCCCGACTGGTATAGTAGATCAAATCATGGTACGCTATGGCACGGGATTCCCTAGGGAGATAGCAAATCTCCCCGGAAATCAGTGTCTGTACATGCACAAGATATCAAGGAAACAAGTCTTGTACAAGCTACACCATGAATAAGGAATAACATCTCATGACGAGACCCGTCTACACCAATCCGTGTAACCAACGTGTCAAGAACATGGATATTTACACTAGATACAGGGAACATAGGAGATATCATAAATTAGAAACTAATCAGAGAATGTACTCGCCTTGGGTCCTTAGCTGGTAATTATTGATGTCCTGTTCCAGAGTATCCCCTGGGTGAAGCAACAGTCCTAAACATATCACAATATCACATTTGCATCAGATGCTATACTAACACTCAATCAAAACACTGGCCTCAGGGCCATGCCAGGCAGGGCACTAGTCAACTAGGGTCACCTAGTAGGATATACATAAATAAATATACATATCTTTACTAACATTAATACTTATAATATATATATATATATCAAATTAAACACATATACAATATATATGTATATATATTAAAAATATGCCAAGGGTTTATACAAAATACATACACATATATATATGCCAATACATTATATATATATAATATTAAATACTAAAACACATATATAATACATGTTTATACCCATACCAAAAATAAGTTTATATATATGTATATATACTTACATATACCAAAATGAAAGTATAAATCTACATATATATATTGATACCAAAATACGGTTATTTTGAATATATACCAAAATACTGATATTCATATATATGTTTATACATATTCCAAAAATACCTTTAATACGTATATACTATATGAATTTATACCAAATAAATATAGGTATATTTGCACCCCAAAAACATACATTTATATATAGGTATATATATATTACCAAAATAATACATATTTTCTATATGAAAAATACAATACAATATTCAACATATATCATTATACGTATACGTATCTATATACATATATATATATCCACATTAAATCATATATACAAATACATGTACATTTATTTAAAATATACATTACCAAATGTATATTTATATACTATACATATTCACGTATTAAACATTAATCAATTAAATGCTATACATATACATATGCTAATTTGATAGATACACTACATTATACTACGGTATATATATATACTATACTAATTCAAATTATATATATACATATATACCAATTGAAAATGCAATACTATATACTAGTATATATAAGTATATATATACATATATGTATATACTAATTAAATTAAAACATGCACATATACACACACATAAATTAAATATATGCAAATACCTATACATTAGTATATACACAAATACATATACACATTGCATTCATACACTAAATATATATACACATACATTAGCTACATATATATATATATATATATATATATATATATATATATATATATATATATATATATATATATATATATATATATATATATATATATATATATATATATATATATATATATATATATATATATATATATGTGAAGAAGGAAGGATGGGGAGAAGAAAACTCACTGTGGAGGGAGGATGGATGCTGGGTCGGGCCGCTCGCCGGAGTGCAGAGGAAGTCGGCCGGCGGAGCACAGGGGAGTCGCAGCGGGGTCTCGGGGAATGCAGGGGAGGATGCTCCGGGGTCCTGTCCGGACAGCAAGGTGGGGCTGCGGGGGACTCGGCCGCCGGAGTACCGAGGTGCAGCCGGAGGGAGTGGTTGCAGAGGGGTGGCGATGGTGATAGATATAGGTGGTGGTGTGGTGGTTGTGCTGAAGTGGAGGAGATGGGAACGAGGGGAGCTCGACAGCAGGGTGGTGTTTGGGAGCAGCGGGCCGGGCTTGGCCGCCGGAGGGGAGTGAGGCCGCCGGTGCACAGAAGTCGGGTTTGGGGAGTCTGCCGGGGTGGGCAGAGGCGGAGGAGGTGATGGTCGGGGCAGTCGCCGCGGGGGTCGGTGGTTCTGCTCGATGGGGTCGGCTGCCAGCGGGCCGCCGGAGCACAGAGGACCGCCGGGTCGGCCGGGTTCAGGAGATGGGGGATGAACAGTACACATGGTTCCCCCCCCCCCCCTTGAATTCAAATTCAAAAGGGAAAAACAAAGAAGAAGAAGAAGAAGAGAAGGAATGAGAAGAAGAAAGGAAGAAGAATTTCTTCCTACGTTGGAAAGAGGGGTGGAGGCTTGTGAGATGAGGCTACCTAGGTTTCTTGGGATTAGGGTTGATGTAGATAGGACATTAAATAGGATGAGGGTGTGGGTAATCAAAGGTGAGGATGCACCCAATTAAATGGGTGGTCCAGATTAAACATGAAGGAAATTGTTTTCATGTAAAGTAGAGTAGGGAAAAATGCAATTTGGTCCACAATTAAATAACCTTTCCATTTGGTCTTGGACAATGGGTGATGACACCTACAATTGAATAATTGCAACTTAGCCCCTTAAATTCAGGAAATTGCACAAACACATAAAATGACAAAAATTTGGCGGGCGATTCGGTGTCCGGTGTTTTGTAGGGTCAGGGCGATGTAAGTTTGGTGTGGGCTCAATTTAGCAGGGCACTGGAATTAAATTACGATTTCAAAATCGGTTAAAATAGTATCCTCAATTTAATTAGAATAAAATGCAAGTTGTGTTCAAAAATTAATTAGGAGTACATGGGGCCAAAATCAGGTCAGGTCATCAATACCAATAATGAAGAAGACTCAGAACAGAATATTACCCTAATTTGGGCCGCACGAAAAATAGGTCAAGATTGCCTCCAATTTCGATTGGAACGCACAACGATGCAAAATAGGGATTTTAAAATAAACGTCCGCGACAATTTTTTGTGCGGCTAGAAATAATGCACAGAGAGCATAATTATGAGTGGCAAAAATAGCAGAATGGAAGGCGGGCATGTCTAGGGTAAGACTGTGAAATTTGTTGGAAAACAAAAGTCAGGATACTGCTCCAAATATCGAAGCAAAGGCAATGCGCAATAATTAAATAAATACGGTAATTAATTATTACCTCCAAGAATTTAATTCTAAAATAAACAATTAAAATACCGAATCCCACAATTCGGACAGGTGTTCACCTACTGGTTTCTAGGTCAAGTCTACCAGCACAAACACAAATGAACACTGTAGATAATTATATATATAATTACACATCACATAATTATTTAAAACAAATAATTATCATACAATTACATAATTGTAACTACCCTAATATTAAATATTGTAAAAAGTCAAAAATACCCCTATTTTCGGAACGTGGTAGTGACACGATCTAAGAGAATGGTGAGATTGCTTTGGATGGGATACAAAAAATTGATGCATGTCACAATGGGTGCATATTGTACTACAAAGACGACAAGCATGAAGACGTGTGCAGATCTTGTGGTGTTGATCGCTACAAGGCAACTGGTACAGGAAGGCATGCCGGTGCAAGGAAGTCGACCAATTCGATGCACTACTTGCCTTTGAAGTCGCAGTTGCAGAGGTTGTTTATGGTGAAGGAGACAGCAGAAAATATTAATTGGCACAGGAAAAAACAAATTGAAGGAGTGTTGGATCACCTATCCGATGGAGAAGCATGGAAGCACTTCGATCGAGAGTATCCCGATTTTGTTTTAAATTCGCGTAATGTAAGATTGGGGCTCTCCTCGGACGATTTTGCCCCATTCAAACTTTTCGGGCTCCCAGTATTCGTGTTGGCATGTGATCGTCACTTTGTACAATCTACCGTCTTGGATGTGCATGAAGACTCCGGTTATGTTCTTAACCGTCATCATCCAGGTTTTGAACAATCCGAAGAGGAACATCAATGTGTACTTACAGTCGTTGATAGATGAGTTGAATCAGCTGTGGAAAGTAGGTGCCAACACGTACGATATTTCCAGAAAGTAGAATTTTCATATGAGGGCAGTACTTATGTGGACCATCAACGACTTTTCGGCTTATGACATGTTATCTGGATGGAGCACTCATGGTCGTCTCTCATGACATATTGCATGGACCATACTAAGGCTTTTCGTTTGAAACATGGAGAAAAACTGTGCTTCTTCGATTGTCATTGATAATTTCTGCCGTCAGATCATCCGTTCTGGAGGAACAAGAATGCTTTTTGTACCGGCGTTGTGGAGAAGACAAATCCACCTCCAAGGTGGCCCGAAGATACGATATAGAAAAAGATTAAAGATTTATCAAGTGTTATCGAAGAGCCTGCTAAGGTGTACAAGTGTGATATATTTTGTCATACTAATAACTGGATGAAGAGGAGCATATTCTGGGATATGCTATATTGGAGCACCAATATAATCATGCATAACCTTGATGTCATGCATATCGAGAAGAATATATTTGACAACATAATTAACATTGTGATGGATGTAAAGGGAAAAATGAAAGACAATCCCAAGGTCAGGTTGGACTTGGAAGAAATATGCAAACGTCATGTGTTGCATTTGATAGAGGAAGGGAATGGAAAGTATAAGCAGCCTAAGGCAATTTTTTTACTTGATAAGGAGGATAAAGGGAGACTTTATAGGTGGATTCAGGGCCTAAAAATTTTATTCGGGTACGTGTCGAATCTGAGAAGATACGTCGACCCGAAGGAGAACAAACTGACGGGTATGAAGAGCCACGACTGTCACGTATTCATGAAGCAGTTAATTTTGATTGTATTTCGGGAGTTCTTACTACATGTAGTTTGGGATCCATTAACAGAGCTTAGCATATTCTTTAGAGATCTTTGTTCTACCAAGTTGATTGTCGATTATCTAGACAAACAAGAGAAGGACATTACAGTAACATCGTGCAAGCTTGAAAGGGTGTTCTCTTCTGGATTCTTCAAATCCATGGAGCATTTGCCAATTCATCTCTCCTACATGGCACGTGTTGGTGGGCATGTCGATTATCGATGGATGTACCCGTTCGAGTGTCATCTGAACCACCTAAAGCGAAAGGTAAAAAAACAAGGCACGAGTCGAGGGTTCTATTCGTGAAGCCAATGTTCTTGAGAAGATTATAAAGTTTTGCTCGATGTATTTCAAGACGATGTTGCTACTAATAAAAGAATAGCTCCCAGAAACGATGACGGATATCATGAATCTAATGATACAATACTGAAAGTATTCAACGCTTTCGGTAAGCCTTCGAAAAAAATAAAAAAGAGATATCTGAATGACGACGAGCTAAGGGCTGCTAGTTGTATATATTACTCAACTATGAAGAGGATGAAGTGGAGAAGTTAGAGGGGTAAGTAATTAATACCACAAAGTTTATGTCATCTCAATATAATAGTATACGTTAATATTATTACACTAATTGGCCGATGTTTTGTTATTTTCTAACATATTTAATGATGAGATGAGGTCGAGTAGACCATACATAACAAATGAAGAAGTAGAACAGGAAATAAGACGTCAATTTCCTTCATGGTTGAGAGCATATGTAAGGATCTTTTTGTGTATGCACTTGCACAATAATTAACAGAACGTTGAACTTAATATCATTTCCTTGGTATTTAGGTCGATCGTCTCCACACAACACTCAAGAATAAATCTATTAGAACTCTAGCCAAGGGACCAATTTATGCCGTCAAAATCTGGCCAAGCTACTGTGTGGTTTAGATTCAAGTCAACAAAAGCTCCGATAAGAGGCAGCTTCCTGGATCTCGATTCTACGAAAAATAGTTATTTGTGTATCAAATCTTCGAACTACAAAGATGTCGATACAAGCAATAATTTCTATGGGGTCTTACGAGAGATGGTGGAGTTGACATATAATTATGGCATAGAGCCTGCTAAGATCGTGTTGTTCAAGTGTGATTAGTTCGATCTGATCCAAGATCAAGGTTAAAAAATTGGCAAGCGTGGTCTTGTGGATATTAACTATCGGCGTTGATATCAAGGGTATGAACCAATTGGTTTAGCAAGTCAGGTTCAGCTCGTTTAATTCATAACTTATTCGTAATATGCAAGACCAAAGCTAGAAATACCTTTTGACTTTGACGAAATAGCTTATCAGGAGGATGATCTACCACTTGTAACCAATATTATAGATATGGACTCAACGAAAGTTCATCATTACACGTCTAATCATGTAGAAGAGATATAATCATCCGAAAAGGAAGACGAAGTAGATGAAAGTGAAGATGAGGAGGAAATGGAAGAGGGGGATGAGAAAAACGAAGAAGATAAATTTTCAGAAGAGGATTAAAAACAAAATAAAATTCATTGTCTTGTGACATGTATTATATTTTTACTGTGGAATGTAACATCTATGTAGACTTGTGACATGTGCTGTATTTTAACTATAGAATGTAACATCTATTTAGACTTATTATTCATATTAACTGTATATGAATTTGTCGGTGTTGAGTGTTCTACCGAAGGGTTCGACAAACCCAGAAAATTCAACGGAGGGTTGTTCCGGATCTATTTATATAAACTGTGATTTTATGGTATATCAGTGATACATGAGTGAGTATCATATAGGTAGATAAGTACCTATGTGGTATTAAGGTATTAGAGTTGAGTTAGGTATCCTAGGGTATCATAAGTATATGAGTGTCCACGTATTCCTTGTGAGCCATATCTCTGAAAACGACATGACCTAAATATCTAAAAAGACTATAAAATGTATTATATTTTTCTTCATCATTTCATTTATGTATTCATGTTATATATATATATATATATATATATATATATATATATATATATATATATATATATATATATATATATATATATATTTGTTGTATCATATATGTTATTATCAGGTATGGCAGGACGACGCAGATCGTTCGGAGGTAGAGGGTCTAGACGGAGTGCCCTCCGACTAATGGTTTCGGATCCTCGCCGTAGAGTACTCCAGTGTACCGACCACTCACATCTCCCACTCCGTCGATGGTACATGGCAGTACTCCTGGGACGAGAAGTTCTAGGCCTGAGACTACTCCCCCGTCCAACGTTTCTCCTGTTGACATCACCATGGAGACAGAGGAGCAGATGGAAGAGGTCGAGCCAACTCCGTCTTCGGTTCAGAGCGATCCTCCATGTGCACCTACGGACGAGACAAGGATGGAGATTTGGACTGACGGGCCTACGAAGTAAGTTAATTAGTTAAAAAGTTTTCCAAATAATTATATCTATATATTCATGAATTTAAGTATCATTGTATATATATCGTCCATCGGCGGTACAAAGAGCACTAAGGTGTTTCTGAGGCAGAACTATGGTGGGCCTTGGATCAACTACTCAGATGCTCCTAAGGATAGGAAGGCATTCTGGTTTCCCCACTTAAAGGTAAAAATATGTTTGCTTTTAATATCAATAATCATTTATTATATAACTCTCTATTTTACTTCTTGTAGAAAATATATTTCTATCCACCACACCAAGCTGAGAAGATCGAGGAGCAGTTTTCTGCCATCATCGTCAAGCTAATCCTTGATGCGATCAACGATCAAAAGGATCGTGATCGTCTCAAAATTTTGATCCACGGTTGGATCACGCCTGAGTAGTGGACTGCGATGAAGACGAGATTCGACGAACCAAGGTACAAGGAAAGGTCAGAGAAGACGAATGTGGCTAGGTCAAAGACAAAAAAGTGGTGTGGTGGCTCGATTCCCATGATGAAATATTTTCGTCGTCTGGTATGTATTACATTGAATATATATTATTTTAATAAAAGTTGGATAAAATATTTAATTTTAATAACAAATAATATATTTTAAACAGATAAAGAGGGGTGAGGAAGCCAATATTGTAACCGTCTTCCTAGCCACCCATCGGAAGGGCGTCATCGATAAGAATGACACGCAGACCTATGTACGTTTTACTACCTTGTGTTAATTTAAATATAACTTATAAAATATGTAAATAGATTATGGTTAGTAATAAGTAGCTTAGACATTAGCAACTACTTTTTTTAGGATGAGTATCTTAGGCTACGTGAGCGGACGACTGCTAGTGCACCTATAAAGGGAGGGGCTGGTACTTCATCGCAGCCCTCTTCGGCTCCGTCGGCGAACGAGTTCTGGATGACCGTCGTTGGTGGTCTTCAGAAGGGTACGTACTACTGTACAGGATCCTACGGTGCCTTTGTGGCGATGCAGTCATCAAGGTCCCCCTCAGCCAGTGTGTGTTCCCCACAGCCTTCACATGAGTCCACTCGAGTCTCGGAGAGCGTTGCCCGCCAGGTCCCACGGTTGTTGATATGTGTGACGAGATTATATGTGTGACGAGATGTTGTAGAGGATTTCGAATCAGCCCCCGTCTCAGTCGCAGACGGACGATGTGACGCTCACCGCACGATTGGATATGCTCAAGTGCAGCATCACGGACTTGAGGGAAATGAGCGAGAGGACGAACCGTAGCGTTAATGATCTTGTTACATCGACAGAGCGCAACATGGTGGTTATCCAGGGGACGCAGGTCACCATGGGTGATCAACTGGCAAGGATGCAGTGGCTCAGAGCAGTACGAAACTGACATTTGCCATCGATTCATGCAATGCTCGATTGTTATCATTGGAGCAGATACATCCTCCTGGTCTGTCGGCATCGACATCGACACCACCGATTTTATTGCCTCCACCATTGTCATCGATGATGCTTACACAGAAGCAATATGAGTTTCTTCTATCCCAGATGCCCGACGGTGCTCCTCCTCCTCATGATCAGTAGTAATTCTTGTTTGGATAGTTTTTAGTATGTTTGTGTGTCTGACCCATTTTTGGGTCTTTGATGTATTTATTTCATACTTTTTATTACATTCTGAGACACATGTGACACTTATTTTAAATTCATTCATAGACTTCTTGGAACGTATTTAGTGTAATGTCAGTTTGTAGATTTCTTTCTATGTGAGTTTAGTTTATTATTCATATTAACTATATATAAATTTATCGGTGTTGAGTGTTCCATCGAAGGGGTCGACGAACCCAAGGAATTCAACAGAGGGTTGCTCTGGGTCTATTTATATAAACTGTGATTTTATAACTGCAGGTAGAGTTTTGTTGGAAAATATTATACAAACTGTATTCTGTTCTTTTTAATTTTATTTTAAAATTTAGGGACGTTCGGCGCCGTTCTACGACGTGTAGCGACGTAAGGTTACGTCACAAACATGTATCGGAACGTCGCTAACTTTTACCATGGACGTCGCAGAACGTCGCGACACGTCGCTATGAAGCTAACATGAAAATTTTTGCCATGTCAGCATTGTTGTAGCAAGATATCGCTCATAATGTCGCTAATATGGCGACATTTAGCTATGAACTTTTATGTCGCTAACTTACCAACGTCACGTCGCGAGACATCGCTAATGTCAAAAAAATCTGCGACGTCAGCACGTCGCTATAGCGACGAATACCGACGAATTTGTTGTCAGCGACCATGAAATATGCGACAACACCAAAACATCGCTAATTACGTCGCTAATTTATTTTAGCGACATTTTTTTACCTATTAGCGACGCTTTCAGGCGTCGCTAATATGTATTATTTTGGTAGTGCTTGGGCATGAATCCTCAACTGAGATATGTCTCCTAACTTTTTCAAGAATAGTTAGCAATCGACCATGTCGAACTAACCAAAAGAATGTGCACCCCCCCCCCCCCCCCCCCCCCCCGTTTTTTCTTTCCAAATTGATTGCCAATGAAGATCGGTTCAGATAGATCAAAATAAATATAACAAAGTATGTC
Organism: Iris macrosiphon; assembly: GCA_036927795.1. Classification (NCBI taxonomy): domain Eukaryota; kingdom Viridiplantae; phylum Streptophyta; class Magnoliopsida; order Asparagales; family Iridaceae; genus Iris; species Iris macrosiphon. The sequence continues at coordinate 46,877,575 of JAYESA010000020.1, read as the reverse complement.
GATGTCACTGTGAAATTGTCATGGTTGAAGAACTTCCATATCACTCTATCATGGTTGTCTAAAGAAAAGTAAACAAATACACTTTGTAGTTTGTGAATGTTAATTGAGGAAGATTAATATATTCCAAACCCAATCTAGGCTTTTCCTTCAAAAGAAAGCAACATTTTATAAATCGTGTCATATGACACCAATTGTGTTGCTAGAAATAGAAGAGGTACATCTTCAAACCATGTATTTCACCGAAACTGAATGGTCACTTTGTTCCCTAGTTTCTAATTTACTTTCCTTTGTAGAAGACCGTAACAATTTTTAATCGCAGACCAAATGAAGCTACATCCTTGTGTTTTATTCAAACCAGTGGTTGGATAACTCTACACCGCAAGTTCATCATCATGTCTTAAGTTCTTAAAAGTTAAAATGGCTTAAAACATGATCTATCTTCATAACACCATTGTCTATTTAGTAGTTTCAATCCATATACCATATTCCTATGTCTACGAATTATTATAGTAGGAAAATAACATGTATTTCGATCATCATGATTCAACTAATTTGAACTAGCTCTCTCTGGAGTCCTTCAATCCAAGCAAACAAAAGTCTTCCTTCGAAAAATACCCCCAAACAAGGTAGAGTTCTAGCTCTTGCAAGCATCTTTTAGACGTTTGATGGATTTCGCTATAAGACCACAATTCACTGATCAATCTTGAAAAAAGCTCCAATACGTAAGGGATTAATCAATCTTGAAATATCTTCCATACATAAGGACTTACAAGCATTAATCATTGGATAATAGATTACGGTTGTACTATCGCCTCTCTCCACGTGTGTTCATGCACAACTCGAAGGTGATTCTTTTTCTTTCTTTCTTTTTTTAATTTTATTTTTATTTTTCACTATTGGTGTGAACCATTTCCTTCTATCATAATTAAGAATGAGAAAAACAAAGCACACATTTTGCATAACTCTTTGAATAATTTTCTGTTACCTATAAACAAAACAAGCTCCTAAAAGGCTAAAACCCTGTTTCTTATACCCAAATGATACAACAGGTATCTTTGTGATCACATTAAACACATACTATGATCAGTATTCAGATTGTTGACAGGAGAACTAAATTATTACAAGTACATAACTATATTACCAAATTGAGAGTATCCAATGTATGTGAAATTGAACAGGTTGGCTGCAATAACTTTCCAGAGCAAAATTCAATGCAATAACTTTCCAGAGCAAAATTCAATCTTAACAGACTTAAACAAAGACATTTATAAAGAAGCCAGTTTCCTGCCTGGTACCAGGAACTCAAATAGCAGGAGTAGAGGAAAAGTTTGTTGAAGGAAACACAAAGACAATAATTGGCAGTCCGGAGATATGATTGGAAATACTTTGGCAAATGGAGGCACTTCACATACTCGGAGGAAGTAATACTTGCATACTTTTTCTTTTTTTTTTTAAATGCCCAGCATAACAATCGAGACTTTGTGCACGCTGCATTGCATGTCTTTTGAACCCACTGCCTCCCAACTCCCACCATTTATATTCCGCCACCCAGTCAGGATCTTATGTCTCTCTCAGTAACTACAATGGTCACTCGAGTTCGACACTTGCAGGTGACTAAGTTAGGAAGAAAGCAAAGGCAAAAACAGCATAATCCTTTTCAACGGAGGCCCCCTCCAGAATTGGGTTTTCAATCAAATTCACAGTTCTATACCTGAGGACTGCAATTTCTGGTAAGCTTGCCTTCACTGGCATGAAGGATGTGCTGTCACCATTTGATGAGAACCTCAGATGTTACAGGCAGAAGCAAATGAGCCACAAATATACTGTTGTCATGCTCATCATACTTAGGGTGGTACCCCCTACACAATACGCTAAACTAACACCAGCACACCCTACCAGATTATAAAAAAAAAAAAAAAAAAAAAACTACACAACAACACAATCACATAATTCCAACAAATTGAGTTTTAGAAATATATCCAACAATTTCATGTTGCAAAGTGCTAGATTAAGAACAGACCAGCAGTCCTAGGGATCCATTAAGTTACCAATAGTGGATAAAGAAGAGTGAAAGTTGCTTAATTCCAGTATCTCATCCATGCATATGAATAAATAATATTCAGGACGTTGGGGACATTTGTTACCGATTTACATCCTCTTTAACCAGAGATCCTATCCTGTCCTTAGCATTCGGTTTAGGGGTTGTCTACAAGATTCCATGGTTCATCACTTGTAGAAGTCGAAATCTGTGTCCGGCTTCTTCACGTTTGTCCTGTAACCTTTCTCGAAGTCCTTGGGGAGAATTACATACCGATTCTTCCGGACAGCATGCATCCCCGCTTCCTGACAGATAGCTGTAATCTGTGGCAAGATCAATTCACACAAAATACTCAGTAGAGTCCAACAAAAAATTGTAATTTTTCTACAAATTTTACAGAAATTGTAATTTTCTAAATATTAGTGCTTAAGATTCCATCTACAGCCATCAGCTACACAAGAGATGATCTCACTAAATTCATGGTTGGCGTCAAACTACAAGAGTTAAAAAGATGGGTTAATTTCATAAGGTGAAAACTAACTCAATAGGCCACCAAAACCTTGGAAGATACATAGTTCCTATCCCCACATAATCACCAAAACAAGTTTATTTTCAAATAGCTAGATTCATAGTCCATATTTAAATGTGAGATTGAAAAGGATCTTATGGTTTCCAGTATGAATCAGACTTCTTAAGCAGCAATAGTACTCTAAACAGGAAATGCTAAAGAAAGAAAATTTCCTGCAATGGGTGAGAAGTAATTCACACATTTTACAACTAGGAAAGGTGAACAGCTCAGTAGCTACAAACAAGCGTACGAGACACATTGCAGATAGGGTGAGGCCGCCACGGGAATCAACTTGGCAAGTCTATCTGAATGGACATGGTGCAGAATCCATGCATTCTAGGTGGTTTAGAATCAACAGTAAAATAAAAGAAAGGATGCCTGAACAAGAAAAGAAAGGAATGAGATGATTATGGTTCCTGTAGGCAAAGTAGTGCACTAACATTCTCTACTAGCTGTAAGAAAACCACAAGCGAGGGTTTAAATCGAACGAGGGGGATGTGAAATAAAAATGGGCATTCACTCATGCAGTTAATTGCAGAAAATAGAAAAACTATAAAAGAGATCAACTGAGATTAAACTAAAAATGGGAATTCACTATATAGCAGCAAATTGAAAAATCAACATCGCCCCCAGGCCTATCAGCCCCTGGTCCAAGCAAGTAAAAGAAAGCATTGAGTTTGTCTAGGGAAGCTTTTGCACACAAAAAAAAATCGATATATGACAAAGTTAAATGGAGCATAAATTGCAGTTAATAAGCAAATTGATTCAGCATGCAATTTAGCATGGGGTCAGATTTCCAAAGAGACTGATGAAAATAGACGAGAACGTATATCTAACAGCCATGTAAGCAACAGACCTCTGCAGCACTGATTTTATCTGGTCGAGAAACATAATCTTCCAAGTCAACCTCATCACCCAGATTCATTTTCGCTGTGCACACCTGAACAGAGAGAGGCCAAATAAAAAGTAAGAATCACATTATGTTTTAGTACAGGTTCATCACGTTGACCAAAAAGATAAGTGGGACAAGAGTAGGTCAGTAAATTGTCAATGTCACAAATTAAATATATATAAACCACAATCTATGAAAAAAATCTAGTGTCAATAAACATGTTATCCAAAGATGAATAATAAGCCCAAATCCCTTGGGAAAAAAAATCTCAGGAACTTTTACAAAGTGTCATGGGGGCATGTCGATGGTGTGTAATTCACCAACCTACAATGGCAAAATCATCAAAGAAAAGGCAATTCATAATAAAACATATATAACCATCTGCATACTAAATAATCAGCTGGAGCGGCATTCCAGAAGCGAAGAAACACAACAGTTTCTCATGTATTACGGGACGTCCTGAAGAGTCATGACAAGTTAAATACCTAAGAAGTTAAGTGTTCAACACTTCAAAGGTTGTAAAAAAGGATTACCCAAGTTAAAAATGTAATCATTCTAATGTTTCTAGCTCCCTTCTATTCTATAAGAATTGCCTTACCAAAAAAATTGCTTGGCTGAGGAATGAATGCAGGAAGCATTAGCATGAACAGAAAGGGGACTAACACCCTAAAAAAAACACTAAGCAGTGTCATGAACAGAAATGAGAGTAGCCCAACAAAACTTTTAAAGCTAAGCAGGGACATGGACAGAATGGGACTAACAAACCAAAACTTTAACATCAAGTCATGCAAGGGTAAATCTCAAGAAGCGAAAAGCTAAATTCTAAAAATTCATACATGCATAATTTCGTATATAAGATATCTCAATCTCAGGCTTTTTACTCAGCGATACTGAATATAAAGTGACTTCTCCAAATTAATGGATGTAGTTGTAGGTAACAACATATCTACAAATGGACAATTTCAAATGCCAAACCTAGAAACATTATATCCATGATCACAACCAGACATCAACATGAGTTATTCAGTCTATAACTAGTAGTACATTACATTATCACAGACATCAATAGATCCTAAATATACAATTGTGCTTCAGCTGATGCAGATGAAATTTGGCCTGTAAATGTGCAAAGAGCTAGTTCTTTAACAAAAATATAGAAACCAGTAATCAGAATGCAAGTGTGGCCCACCTGGAATACTAGCCTCTTCTGCCGTCTGTCAGGCAATGGGAATTCAATTTTCCTATCAAGTCTACCTGGACGTAATAGAGCAGGATCCAGTGTATCCGCTCGATTAGTTGCCATGATAACTTTTACATTCACTGTTTGGTCGAATCCATCCATCTGCAAAAGCAACCAAAATAAGTACTTCAGACCAAAACATTTACATGGAAACATTACTGACAGAAGCATTTAGGTGATTGTTGAATATATTGTGCTGGTAAAAAATATAGATACCAATAACTGTGTAAACTGGATTATTCACCAAAAATTATAAAATCTAGATTTGCAGCAAAATACATAAGGCAAGTTTGGATACAGACTACAGAGTTCCGAAAAGAAAACTGGAGTTTGGTGGAGTTACGCCTCCAAAGTCCAAATCATTTAACTCGGGAGCATTTGGAAGAATTTTGGAATTTGGGTAAACTTCGATCGTAACTCCAAAATGAACTCCAATAGTGGAGTTAGTAAAAGTAAACTCCAGTTAAATTAGATTCTTTTTATCCTAACTCAAACTGAATTCTCTTCCATCTCCTGCCCTAGAAAAATCTACAATTATGGTCCTTCTCAGGGAACATCTTCATCTCTTTTTTATCGTGTGGGTTGGTGTTTGGATACAAACTGTAGAATTTCAGGATCTCTATGAAATTATGGATGAAATTTTAGAATTTTTTGGATTACGATTATGAAATTTTGAGATGATACTTATTTGTTGATTTTTTTTATAGTATTTATTGATATTTATCATGGATTTATTAGATTTTTATAAGATTATAAGAACAAGTTTATGTCATGCTCCCCATTGCCATAGACCCAGAATCATGTAAGTGATAAAATAAACTTCATGTCATGCTCCCCCTGGGGTGCCCTAATTTCATTCAAAACATGGAAGTGTAAAATAAACTTCATACCCAGACTTTCAAAAATAAACTCTAAACTTTAGTTAACTTAAATGGAGTTTCATAACTTGGAAGTCCAGTTTCAAAACTCAAATAATCTAACACCATGTTACATAACTTGGTTGCCAAACTAGACCTTACAGGGTTCCCCAGTCCAAACAACCCTATTATAAAAAGACTTCTTTTGGGAGATTATGGGATCATAGTGACCCGAGAAAAAAATTCACTAGTTAATACAAAGCCAACAATATTATCAATTTATTCAGAGAATAACCAAAATTTCTAGCAAACCACAACTAGCTAAACTGGCATAAAATAGATTGATGGAATGTGCAAGAGAAATCTAATAATAGCACCCATTCATTCACTATAAATCCAACAATATTATCAATTAGATAAAGAATAACAAAAACAAAATTTCTAGCAACCCACAATTAGATAAACAGATATAACATAAATCATGGAATATGCGAGAAAAATCTAACAATAGGGCGGAGATAAATCTAAAATTGACTCCAATTAAGTGGTTTGCCAAAATCAGGCATTCAGCACACACACATGTGCCAAAACAAGTATCGAAGATAACACAACCAAATTATTTCTGTGAAAACTGTCCATAAAGATTGACTTCTCTGACATCAGTTCATAAAAACAATACTAAGATGGTCCTCATTTGACAAGGACTCACAAAAGAAGGCACCCAGCACACATTTATAAGTGTTAAAACAAGTGCCAGTTGGAACTGATGCAATGTGGTTTGTACATGTTAAATCAGTCACGAGGAACAAAACATCAAAAGAGTGACCAAGCTTTCACAATTATTTGTCAACTTTCTGCTGTTGTTATTATATTACCTGATTCAGGAGTTCCATAAGAATTCGCTGAACCTCTCTATCAGCTCCAGTTTGTGCATCAAAACGAGCAGTTGCAATAGCATCAACCTCATCAATAAATATAATAGCAGGGGCATTTTCCTTGGCAAGACGGAACACATCCCGAACCATCCTTGGACCCTGAATAAAAAACAAAATTACATAACCAAAAACCTAATAGGGTAAAATATTTTAAGAAATCATACTGAACATCCCAAATTGGTAAAACACGCCTCGACAAGTCAAAGATGATCACCAAAGAAACCATATGACATAAAGGAAGGAAAAATAATGATTTACTCCGCATGATTGTTACATACAGTTAAATCAATCAATGCCCTCATTTAAAAGAAAAGGCCATAGAAGACAAGACTGTATTATAATTTGAAATGCACGTAAATTTGTATGATGTTGTATGTGTAACCTCATCTAGCAGACTAACATACCTCACCCAAATACTTCTGGACAAATTCTGAGCCAACAACTCTTATAAAAGCAGCAGTTGTATGATTAGCCACAGCCTTGGCAAGCATGGTTTTACCCGTACCAGGAGGACCGTAGAGAAGCACCCCTCTTGGAGGATCTATACCAATCTGTTTGTATAAATCATGATGAGTCAAAGGTAACTCAACAGCTTCACGGATTTCTTGCTTCTGGATATCACAACCTCCGATATCCTGCATAGACAAAAAAAGGGCAAAGTGATCACATGTTGCAATGGAACCATGATTTGCCATATATATTATATCCACATATTTTGATAACTGAAGGTGGAAGTCAAGATGGAATGAACACAGTTAACTACTTAAGTTTGCAAAATACACCATGTTTTCTTTGTAAATAAACTGCCCCGATAAGTATCACTCTTATCTCATTAATATGCCCTAGATATCCATCGCCAACTTACTGAAAAAAATCAGACAGAAAACATGGGGGTATTTATTTGAATTGTTGAGTATCAGAATATTGAGCTTCGACGGTCTAAAATTAAATATGTTAAAATTTGATTAAAATTTAGGAAGTAAAATGTTGATGTAAACAATTTATAAATTACTTGCATTATGCAAGTAACTGTTGGTTTTAGTGAATAATTACTTAGCTGCATGATTTCTAGAAAGTTATAGCCCTATTTTAGTGACTAATTAAACAGTTTCATGATTCTATGAAATCATAATATGTAATTCATCTTATGTTTGAAAATGCTGCTTTAAACCTTGACAATAAAAAAAGTTCATGTACTACATTTCGGCTATATTTTGACATGTCAGCTAGTTGTGGCCAATTTCAGAATGTATGGACTATGAACTAGCTTATATGCAAAAAAGACTTGAATGAAATATATGCAAATTATTACATTGAAAAGGTTTATATTAAAATTGAAATTTTCAAATTCAGTCCTCCGTAGCACAATAACACTTGTATAAGTTAATAGGGTGTGGATCTTTGTAACTCATAGCTACAAGTTAATAGGGTGTGTATCTTTCCTAGTCATAACCATTAGCCAACCAGAAAGACAATATATACTAGACTCCTATCTAATGGTTTATATACCTGAACCCTTACCCTATTAGTGTATATATGTGAGATCTTTATGTTCCAATTTTCCAACTCAATAATTTCTTCTGCTTAGTAACCACCACTAATTTTGGAGTTGCCTTCCTTCGGAAAGCAAAAGAACTTTGAAGACTTTCAAGCTTCCAATACTTATATGTCATTCCCTTATATGTCATTCCGGATCGGGTAGCTCAAACCGATACAATACCTGCCAATATGTAGAATTTCCTCAAATTTTGTGAATGCATGGTCTTTGATCTCAAAGCCTGGGATACGAACAACCACAATGAAAACATTTTCAGGTATGGTTTAATTTCAAGATGATTTCCTTGAAATTTCACCATAATAGAAGACATTTTCATCAGGGTCCTCAGTCTACCTAAAAGCAACAAATAGGTCATGAATTAGCTTTTGGCATTTGCGACTGCATTCTAATCCGGTTGGAGAACCACCAACGCTGATGACTTCATAAATTCTCAAGACATACAGTTACTGGTACATAAGACTAGCTCATTGCTGTCTGATCTTGCCACTATTATCAGCAAATAACCCTTAAACTAAGGACAAGCTAAAGAAACAAACTAATCCTGGGTAACATGTTGGTGGACTAGTATGTACTCGTCCTAGAGATTTTTAACCCTACTAATCTTTTTTTAATATAACAAATTCATTATAGTCATATACTACAAAATGGAAGCAGACCCCAAAATTTGGGATAAGGTTATATAGTACAAAATGGACCCATGACCAGTCAGTTAACAACTCTGATGGTGAGCTACTGAGGAAGAACTATCTTAAAGAAGCCGACTCTTGTTATGTGCTCAAGGGGGTAACCTCAAAGATAATCCTCAAACCCTAATTTGTACCCTCAAAAGCCGAAATCAGTCGCATGAAAATCTCCAAAACGCTGATGAGGCAGCAAAAGATAGGATTTTGCACTCTAATTAAAGAATCTGAAGCATTTCCCCCTCCTATCCCCACACCTATAACAACATATAATATCTTCTCAAACCGAAAAACAACGAGAAGATACAACGACGACAAACCTTTATCCTAGTTTTTTGGGAAGGGCTATTTGAATCTTTTTCTTGATTTTCTTCCCAACTAATGTTAAGGGCGGTGTCCGCTTTAACATTTACAAAAATCATATCGCTTGTTACGGCCTTAATCCAAGTTCATTCAAATCTACCTAGTCCTATGGGCTCCTTTGACTATGTTATCACTATCCTAACCAGTGCATCTCTCAGTCTTTGTTGCACATATCCAAACCACATGAGACAATTTTCTCCCATCTTAAACCGAATAGGTGCCACCTCCAACTTTCTACTAATACACTCATTTCAAGAACAAACTTTTACCACAGATTTTTTTGGGACTGCTATTTGAATCATTTTCTTCCCAACTGTAGTAAGGGTCGTGTCTGCTTTAACATATACAAAAATCATATCGCTTGTTACAGCCTCATCCAAGTTTATTTAAATCAACCGAGTTCTAGGGGCTCCTTTGACTATCTTATCACTCTGCTAATTGTTGCACCTATTGGTCTTCATTGCACTTGTTAAAACCACATGAGACAATTTTCTCTCATCTTAAACTGAATTAGCACCACCTCTACACTCATTTCTTATCCTACCATTCAATGTACTTGTCAATCACTCATCTTAGTGTTCTTATTTTAACTACACTCATTTTTTGCACTTCACAAGAAGATGTAGATCAAAAAACAAATAACATTTAAGTCCTAAGTATAGGAAGCATATATTAAGAACAAACCTCTTCTATAAGAAAGAGAGAGAACGCTTATCTAGAATATATTCAACAAAGAAATTTACTTCTTTGACGTGCTTCAAACTATCGCACTCTTCCATGTGTGCATCTTATTGGTGCCCAACTTATGTGGAGCTTACAAAAGTTTGCATTTTTGCACTGCGTCCAGGAAATAGTTTGAAGCACATCGGTGAAGTCTCTCTTCAATAAATCCTACATTTTTTTGTCAAACCTTAATCAAGATCCAATAATAAACCAAACTGAATGTCATACTAATGCAAAGCTAAACAAAGAGCCCTAATTAGTACAGGTTCAGTATCAATTGCAGCTATCAACTAAACACAACCAACAAACTCTATATATTTCCAAAACATAATTAGGAGCCTAGAAAATACAGATCCAAAAAAATATCATATCAATTCAAAACACAAGAACATGAACTAAGGACCACAATACCTAACCAACATAGAGTTCCTAATTAACTAATCCTTTTCAAAACAGAAATTAAGGACCACAAATCCCTAACCTATATAGTGTTCGACAAACCCTAAATTTTTCAGAACCCCAAGTAAGATCTAGGAAAAAAAATTCAATCCCCGACTCACGTTGTAAGTGACATCCGGCTTCTTGCCTGGCTGAGCGAAGAGATATACTCGGGTCAGCCTTCAGTGGCAAACACTTCGATCAGGATATTTCAGTCATGGTGCAAGGAACAGAGAGAACACTAATCATCTATAATATATTAAAAAAAATCCTAAATTTTTCACAAACCCTAATTAAAAGCCAACAGCTAGCACCTCACTGATGCAAATCACACAAAAGCCCTAATTTAGATCCACGGACTCAAAACTAATCCGGGGTTCAGTAGGAGGAAGTTATCACCTAAACACAATCAATAAACCTAGATTGTCCAAACTACAAAATATGCCATATTGATAGTTACCTGATCAACAAACCCTATCTTTCCAAACCCTAAATTTCGCAATCACAATATCAGCAATCAACAAACCCTAAAGTTTCCATCCCTAACCAATATAGTGTTCCTAATCAACAAACCCTAGATTTTTCAAAGCACGAATCAAGATCTAGAGTTTTTTTTTTCAATTACGTAGAACCCACGTTGTAAGTAACATCCGGCTTCTCGCTCTGGCTGAGCAACGAGATGCTCGAGTCCGCCTCCGGCGGGAGAACGTCAACCAGCGCGTTCGAGTGGCGGTGCAGCGCGACCGATGCCGACGGCTTGAGCAGCTCCCTGTTGATCGTACTGAGAATCCTGACGTAGTAGTTCGAGCCAGTGGTGGATCCGACGATGCCGTTGTTCTGGTCGACCATCTCCATGAACTGGCCGATGACGAGGGGCACGGACTGGATCCGCTTGACCTCCTCCTGCGCGCGGAGGAGCTCGCGCTTGAGGTTCTTGAGCTCGTCCTTGACGTAGTCCTCCTGAACGTCGATGAACTGGATCAGCCGCTCCAGGGACTTGAGGCGTCCGTAGAGGTCGTCATCCTCGTCGGGGGTCGGGGGCGGGGTCTGGGCCGGGAAGGACAGGGGTGGAGGCTTGGGGTCGAGCACCATGGCAGAGGACGCCATTAAATTAGGGTTTTGGAGATTTTGGTGGTGGTGGTGGTGGTGGTGGCGGTGATCGAAGAAGAAGAACAGGGGGTCCGGTTGTTTTAAGAAGGGTGTTTATAAGGGCACTACACAATTTACTCGGGGGTAGCCCATTGAAAAATTAGAAAAAATTACAAGTTTGCCATCATGAAAGTTACTCGGGGCTAGCCTACTGTTATAATCAGGACTGTCGAAATTTTGACAGTCCTACCACATGGAAGGACTGTCAAAATATCGACAGTCCTAAAAGTAGGAAGGACTGTTACAATTTTGATTAGGACTGTAAAAAATATGACAGTCCTAAAAATTGTTAGGACTGTCAAAATTTTGACAGTCCATTTTTCAAAATTACAAGTTTGCCACACTTGGGGCTGCCCCACACCAAAGTATAAAAGTGGAATGGGTTTCTATTTTTGGCATTCCACCTAGACTTAAGAAACCCTCATTCCACCAAGGCCAAACCTAAATTTGGAAATAGGTAGTTGTGGTTGGAGGAGTATTTAACTTTGGTGATACTCCAAGGAAAATACTTATAACGGTATGTCTTCGACAAGCTACGTTGAATAAGTTTTGCAATTGTGCGAAAAAGATTTAGTTTCTTTTGATTAATGTAGGAACAATGCATGAAAAAATATTCGATGACGAAGTCGGATCGTCCAATTCATTAATTATGCACTCCGGACATTCCGAAGAACAAGTTGGTTGTTCCGAAGCACGTTCGGTACGTAAAACGACAACCCTAATTTGACAGTCACGAGTTAGGACTGTAAACATTAGACAGTCCTATATAAATATAGGACTGTCAAATATTACACAGTCCTATATAAATATAGGACTGTCATAAATTCGACAGTCCTAATTAAAAGTAGGACTGTCATAATTATGACAGTCCTATATAAAAATTGGACTGTCAAAATAGTGACAGTCCTTGATATTTAGATGAAGTTATTAATTTATATATTTTTTTATATTGGTTATAGGAACCTTGTTCAGAGATTGTGGTACATCCTGGCGTTGGTGTTGATGTGGATGATATTTTCACAACGGATATTGAATTTGCAAGCCATGAAGAAGCAATAGAGTGGTGCAGAGAAGTTGGGAGACGACATAACGTAGTTATTGTCATTGCAAGATCCATCCGATCTCGGCCGGGCCGAAAATATCTTGAGCTTGGATGCGAAAGAGGAGGTGTGTTTAGGGATCATAAAAAAAGGGTGTTGTTGAAAAAGAAATCCCTAAGAAAAATGTTGGGACGAGAAAATGTGGTTGTCCATTGAAGGTGTTGATTGTAAAAGTTGAAGATGTGAAGTAGATAATCGAAGTTAAGAATGGAAGACACAATCATCCTATTCCAGGGACGCTTACGGGTCATGCCTACGTGGCACGTCTGAAGGAGGATGAAAAAAAGTTGGTTGAAGACTTGTTCCTTTCAGGAGTTGCACCGAAACAAATTTTTTCTGCTGTGCGACAAAAACAAGATGGGAACAAGTCTACCATGAGGACGATCTATAATAGTTTGGCCAGAGCGAAATGCAATAGTATGAAAGGAAGAATGGCGATGCAGCAAGTATTGAAGTTGCTTGGTGAGCATCACTACGTGGAGTACCATAGAAGACATCCACAAACTGATGAACTTCTTTCATTGTTTTGGGCTCATCCTGATTGCACACATATGGCTCGGTCCTTCGCAGAAGTGTTGGTCCTTGATTGTACATATAAGACCAAGAAGTTCAAGATGCCTCTTTTGCATGTTGTCGGGTTTACGTGTACGGAAAAAACATTTGCAGTCGCTTTTTGTTTTATGAAGAGTGAGACAGTAGAGGATTACACATAGGCGTTGAGGAAACTACAATCCCTTTACACAGGTTACAAAGAGCCGTATGTTTTTGTTACTGACAGAGAATATGCGTTGATAAATGCTATAGATATTGTATTTCCTCATGCGCATAGACTACTATGCACTTGGCATATAAATAGAAATATCCATGCTCAATGCAAGAAAAAATTTGAAACTGTGGACGGTAAAATAGACATGCTTCGCTTCGAAGAATTCTACAGTGATTGGAGTCTTGTATGGCGAGCAAGTACTACAGACAGTTACGAGGCAGCATGGTACATGTTCCAACAAAAGTGGGAGCCAAGCAACCCGACATGCATATCTTATATCAAAGATACTTGGCTAGGACCACATAAAGAGCAATTCGTGTTAGCATGGACCAACATGGTGAAGCATTATGGCACGATCACTACGAACCGGGTCGAAGGGGCACACTCATGTTTAAAAAGATATCTACGCTCATCGGTCGGTAATTTTGTCTCTGTTTGGCAATCGATTCATTTGATGACTATTGCCACGGTGAACGATATTGTAGCATCATTTGAGATGAGCCTCAATATTGCAAAGCATGAATACAAGCAAGAAAACCTCTTGGATGGTTTAACCCATGTGGTATCTCACAAGGCCTTGGGGTTATTGTTTGAGGAGATTCGTAGGTCGAAGTCGGTGGGTTATGATCCCGAGGTTTGCGGTTGTTCATATCGACATTCACTGGGACTTCCGTGTGCACATGAAATCAACGAATACCGTCGTGAATCTATACCTATTCCAATAGACGGTGTTGACCAACGTTGGCGACAGCTGTCGATAATGTCGGCGGTGGAAGTGCAAGATGATTTCTTTGCGTTGCCCCAAGTTAAACTACTTCACGCAAGGTGGTGTGGCGCAACGGAACCGGAGAGAAGATCCATTGAGTTTAAAATCCAAGAGATTGCAGTCCCGGCAACTACTCGATTGCAAGAGCCATCCGTTGTTCGAACTCCTAAGGGAAGACCACACTCAAGAAAGAGTAGAGCCAAAAAGAAGGAGGAGGAGTCAACTAAAAGAGATCCATCCTTATTTGAACTTGTCGAACGCAGTTTGGAGGCGAAGTCCCTTGTTCGAACTCCTAAGCTAACTATTCGAAGGGGGAAGAAACAGAAAACGATAGATGCAGTCACGGCGGAGGGTGTTCAAAACTTTTATGTTTCTTATAGTCTATACATTGAAAAATTCCTACCTGAGATACGGAACTTCATTTGGACTATTGATGATGTTCCTGCGGATGGCCACTGTGGATACCATGCACTAGCAAGACAACTAGGCTATTCAGTGGAAGCAGGATGGCGACAGGTTAGGGCAGAGCTGTACGAGGAGTTGGAGTCGCGACTAGCCTTCTATAGCCAGATACTTGGCGAAGAAATTGTTGGAGATTTGTTGGCAGGCATACCTTGTACAGAAACAGTTACCGGACCAGAGCATTACATGGATGTCCCGCCTGCTGCTTACGTCTTCTCTAATAGGTATAAGTTACCTATTGTAATTATCTCACAGGGTATTAACAATACTTTCTTTCCAATGTGTGCCCCCCCCCGGCCGAACACCGAGTAACCACTCTATGTTGCATTTGGCTTGTCGGACAACACTTCGTCATCCCAAGGTTGATCGCTCATTCTCCTATTCCGCCACCTTCTACGCTTTGGTATAAACACGCACCTGAGGAAGCGATCGCATGGACGACACCCTACATGGATGCAATGGCGGCCTATAAGAAGATGATGAAGATGGAGGATCCAAAAATTATGTCGGACGACTACTTTGATATTTTAATCGATTGATACTGCCCCATGTGAAGATGTATATTGTGTTGATCCATGTATGTTTAAGTGTATATTGAACTATATGTTGTACCTATTGTAATGAAAAGAGTTATGAAGATTTTGATTGTATAATGCGCATTGCTACCAATAACTTAGGACTGTCATTATGGAAAACTGCCAGGACTTTAGGACTGTCACATTTTTTACAGTCCTGGTGTAAACTAGGACTGTCAAAATTGTGACAGTCCTAAAGTTTACTCACTGTCAATATGTACATTTATATAACTTTAGGACTGTCACAATTTTGACAGTCCTAGTGTAAACTAGGACTGTCAAAATTGTGACAGTCCTAAAGTTTTCTCACTGTCAATTTTGAGGAAATATATAACTTTAGGACTGTCACTATTTTGACAGTCCTAGTGTAAACTAGGACTGTCAAAATTGTGACAGTCCTAAAGTTTTCTCACTGTCAATTTTGAGGAAATATATAACTTTAGGACTGTCACAATTTTGACAGTCCTAGTGTAAACTAGGACTGTCAAAATTGTGACAGTCCTAAAGTTTTCTCACTGTCAATTTTGAGAAAATATATAACTTTAGGACTGTCACTATTTTGACAGTCCTAGTGTAAACTCAAATTTGGACAGTATACAGATCAAAATATACAATTAACCCACTGACCAATATGCACAGTATACAGATCAAAATAGTTATAACAAGGCAAAATAAACTCATAGTGTCACAACATAGCAAAATTAACTCAAATTGTCACAAGTCACATTCAATCAAACTTTTACAACGTTTACAACTCAAATTATAGTTAAAGTTTTACAACGTTCACAATTATACAAATCAAAATGATTGTTCAAACGTCATGGCGCCTCTTCGTGCGTTGCTCTCTAGTATCCAAGAAAGGATATTCTTCAGCGTTGTCGATATTTTGGAGTTCGTCATTGATTGTCATATAATTGGAACCCTGGCAACTGACGAGGCTTCTTCCCAACTTCTTAACTTTCCTTGCCTATTCATGAAAAATGAAAATAATTGTTAGCCACAGTGACAAATATCAAACTTAAACTCTACAAGTAGGCTCACCATCTTGACCAGTGCAGTATATAAGACCGATTTGGGAGGAAGATCTGACGGTACACGCACAATATCCCCTCCGCGTTGGAACAAGGTCGGTAGTCCGACACCGGCGTAGTAGGGGAGGTAGTCGTCGCTGCACTCCGCCATATTGACTGCTGCTAGCCGGCCGGTATCTCTAATGACGTGGCGTTGCCACTCGGTGAAGTAGTGCGATACCCAGTTGAAATGTGCAGGTATATAGTTGAGCGGTTTTGTACCGCGCGGAGGAGTTATCATTTGCAAAGTTCGCCTTGGGACAGTTTGGACGTAGCCAAACTGACGTAGCACTCTATCCGGCATATAAGCCTCATTGATTTCATGACAACTGATAACACCGTGATATAAGGCGACTGGTTGCAACGGACGGGTAGTCTGTCGCAAATCACGGTATGGATCCCATACAATCTGCACCACATAAAATTTAACATAATGTCATTTAGCATAACGTAGTAAATTAATACCAATTAAGTACAAAATTAGGTCTATATTCACCTCTTCTGTCGTCATATCTTCGAGGGCATGTCGTAGAGCGGCCAATGTGTGAGAACGTTTGGCATCTTCTTTAGTCGGCTTCCAGCGGCACATTCTAGGAAGGTTCTCGTCATACCCTTGGCTCAGCTTCGCCCGCTGCAGGGTTGGAAAGTGCTCGTATATCCATGCCTTCACGTTACCGGAAATATATTAGTCCAAAATTAAACAACACAATTTCAATTTATAGTTTAAAAAGTTGACAAAGATATATGTATACATGGAGTAGAGTCTGGCATCCGGAAATTATCTTCGAACCCACACGGGATGCCGCACCAAGCTCGCGGTAAAGGTATGCCAGTATACCGCTTCCCCAAGAAATTTTGTCCACCGTTTCAATATTGTCCATATCGATGAGATATTTCGCATTTATGGCCGTTCCAGACTTATCGGTAATGCCTACAGCCCCTAAGATGAACTGCATATATCCGCGGGCCACATTATCGCTATTATCAATTTCGGGGGCCGTCTCAGCGAATATCTCCTCCAAATATTTTAGAGGAAGTCCATAGGACTTCTTGAATTCTCGAAGACTAGTAAAACTAGTGGAATCAACTCCCAGACACCCTGATACATGATCCACAATATTGTCGTAATAGTCGATGCTGGAGTCATCAAAAGTATGATTCTGCATGGGACGACCATCAACCCTAAGTCCCAATATATGATGGACGTCATCGAGGGTAATCGTCAACTCCCCATTTGGTAGATGAAAAGTGTTGGTCTCTGGATGCCACCTTTCTACAAATGCTGAAATCAGTGCATTGTCCACCGTCGTATATGAGTAGCTAGCCAAATATTGTAGACCGGTGGGACTGATTTTTGCCTTCACATCATCTCCCAATAATGCATACCTCCATGTATTGCATTTTTTGCCATGGTTGATCACCGTCAACAAACGACCACTCTCCTGAAAAGTCAACAATTGGATGAAATTAAACCTCCATGTAAAATAAACTTTGAACTTACAACTATATATAAATTTATCATAACGTAATGTACTTACCGGATTGTTCCATATTTGGTATGCAATATGGTTTTTGATCGACGGTAACATAGAGCAACCGTTTGGACGAGTGTCGACTCGTCTCTCTGCCTGCTCATAAGGTCCCGAACCATCAGTAGGCCGGTTTCTGAGAGTTTGTGGAAGACTCTCGACAGGACTATCTGCAGGCTGAGAAGGTCCTGAACCATCAGTAGGCCGATTTGGAATATTTGACATGTCCTCATCGGAGGAGGAAGATGAACCGGAAGAACTAGGAGGAGCACGTCTCTTTGTGGCAATCTTCTTCGTCAATGGACGTTTCCTCACTTGAGGGCGTGCCTCGCCCTCGCGGATAGTCACGCCTTGCGAAACTGTGCGTTCCTTACGCATCGACGCAGTAGGGCGTCTTCTTATTTCTTCATCCACAGTGTCCTTTCCAGGGGCATGACTATAAGATACAGACAAAAATTAATTTCTATTTTAACATAATAAGTAAATTTTTTCCCAGGACTGTAGCCATTTCTACAGTCCTGTAAGTATACAGGACTGCAGTTTTCTCAACAGTCCTAATCTTTTAGGACTATAGAATTTCCTACAGTCCCATATAGATTTAGGACTGTAGGAAATTCGACAGTCCTATATATATATATAGGACTGTCGAATTTTCTACAGTCCTAAATCTATATGGGACTGTAGGAAATTCTACAGTCCCGCTCGATACTGCTCGACAATGTCGAGCAGTCTCGACATTGTACGCCCTAAAATCATGTTCCAAACGACTTTTATGTCTAAACTACATCCTAGACTCCGCCAAGGACTAGTATGCCCTCATTTGAAAGAAAATAACTCAAAATTTTCAACATGCAAGATGATTTCTTATAATTTTTGGACAATTTTTCAAATACAATAGCACAAGGAGAATGAGGATTTCTACCTTGTTTCTTTCGAGACTTTGGGAGCCATCGACAAGGAGGAGGAGGACAGCGGAGATCGGCCGGCGGGAGGGGGTCGGCTGAGGGGGGAAAGCTCCGGTCGGGCTGAGGGGGGAAGCTAGGTTTCAGAACAATGCTTTTTTTTCAAAAACCTGGGCTAGCCCCAAGTATAAACTTGGGCTAGTATGAGTAAGGGTTCATCTATTGTGGGCTAGCCCCAATCCTGGGCTAGCCCCAAGTAAAATGGGCAGTGCCCTTATCAAAAACCTTTAAGAAGGGGAGAGGTTGAGGTGTCTAGTAGGTTGGGCGACCCGAAACCCGGCTGGGTCTACTCGGGCCGGGTCAACAGGTCAGTCCGGCATGGACCATCCCTCCTTACAGGTCGGACTGGGTTTATCTTTCGCGAACACAAATTTGGTCCGACTTATCAACCCTAAAATAGGCCGATCCGACCCGACTGGGTTTATCATACTATGTGCAAGTATAATATTATAAATGTTAATTTGTTATTGATTTTTATTGTTCTTGTATGTTGCAAGAATTCATATGGTGTAATAAAATGCTTAAGGATATGTTATTTAAGTAGATCCGAATTGTACAAAAATTACAGCCTTGCCAACTGGCCAAGTTAACTGAACAAACCGAACCATTTTAATTCCATTATTTCCGTATGAAGGAAAAAATTGTTCACTTTGGTTGTAGATTTTTTGGTTTTAGGTTTAAATCGGTCCCGTAAAATCCGGCTTTGGACAAGCTGAACCGACCGAATTCTCACCGCAAGAAGATAAGATTAATAGTTTGTTGATTCCCATAATTTGTTGCATTTTTCTTTTGTTTAGCATTGAAACATTACAAGCGGATATTTTGTTTGTCTTGTGTTTCGAAATTTTTTTGTAACAAATATTTTTGTAAACTTTATGTTTGGCTATATTTTATCGATAGGATTCATATCGGATTTGGTGTATAATATATTGGGTTCTATATTAAGTATCTAAATTGGACACAAAATTTATTTAAATTTTATTTTTCAAACCAAAACATTTATTTGAAAACCAAATCAAGGTAATGGCTGTATATAATAAAAAAATGAAGCTTCGACTACAAAACACATTGGGTTTCATATGTATCAAAATCCGGCCCATAATTGAATCAAAATTCTATTTTTCAATAATCAAATATTATTTTTATCAAAACTCTTTTATTGCTTTATAAATTAGGTATATGACAATTTTTGTATTAGTGGACGAGTGAAGCAACTATTTCAATAACCAGTTGAAGAGCTCGTTGGTGGAAACTTAGAAGAGTAAAATAGAAATCCCAAAAAAATTCATTCAAAGGGAAGAAGTTTCGTAAAATTGCGTTTGAAGTGAAGAGTTTAGAGGAATTGCATTTTAAAGGATAACTCACCAACTCAAATGGCGAGTCTTTGTGTACCACCAACTCAAATGACGAGTTGAAGTCATTGCACACTCTGCGAGAGTGGATTAAACGGGGACCGTCATCTCTCTTGGCGAGTTTGACTGGATTAAATGGGGACCACCATCTTTCTTGGTGAGTCAGAGAGATTCTCTGCCAAATTTGATGGCAACTCGAGTGTTGTGCATGACTTTGAAGACTGTGTTTGTTTGACCCCATCTCATATATGAACTCGTTCACATCTCCCCCCTCCCATACAGCAACCAAACTCTCCCAGCCCCCCTCCTCCACCTCTAACAACAAGCAAGCAAGCAAAAAGAACAAAGGGTGAAGGAGAAGAGGAAAAAAAGATTAATAATATTATTATGTTTAAATATTTAGTTATTATATAAGTATTTATGTTTGTAGTCATATATATATATATATATATATATATATATATATATATATATATATATATATATATATATATATATATTAGTCGGTAATGATGATAGTTGATTTCTTTTTGTAGATAACTAACAAAAATTACGGACGTATTCCTGGTGGACTAAGAGAAAATACCGCACATGGGAGCTAAATACCGTCCAAAAGGCTTCGGCGCGTTCCTTTGGGTTCCACTATTTAGATGATCTAAAATTTCTAATCTACAATGTTCACCTAATATTAAGTCTTGCTAAGCGTTGGTGGCCTCAACGCAACACTTTTTAACTACATGTTGGCGAGATGACGATCACACTACAAGATGTGGCAAATATACTAGGGTTACCTATTATAGGTGATCCTATATATTTTAATCTGCAGGTAAATGCATCTAGTCTAATCAGGAGGTATCTCGGTGTTATGCCTCCATCTGATATAGGAGGTAGCAATTTTGTGAAGTTAACATGGCTTCGTGGTAACTTCATAGATCTAGATCGCACTATTGACGGCGAGATTGATGTAGATGAAATGCGGGAGTGTATTGTAATATTAAGGTTTATTTATCATTTAATTTAATTTAATGTTAGTGCTTATGAAAAAAAAATATTTTTAAGTCATTTGCTGTACTAGAGCGTATTTGCTATGTTTATGTGGTACAATTATATTTTTCGACGCATCGAAAAATATGTTAAATGTGCGACTTCTGCCATTTTGGAGGATTTGAAAAAACTCGCTCATCGTGCATGGGGGGTTGCTACTTTAGCGCATTTATACCGATGTTTGACGGAATTTGTGAGTTCGAAGCCTAGTAAGAATATTTGTGGATGTATGTCACTGGTTCGGGTAAGAATAAAAATGAAAGACCTAGATTAGTTAGATTATTATACAATTTAATTTTTATACTAATACCATATATATCTATTATAGGTCTTGTCCTACGAGCATTTCTTTATCGGTAGGTCCATCACCAGAATTATTATCAATGTTGGAGTCTTTCTGCTTGCTTTTGGTCCACAGATGTAGTGGATCAACAACATTAGGCTATATCAATTTATCGTTCCTAATTTGATATAGTGCAGCATAATAAGGTAATTATTTAATTATTAAGTCAATTCCTTTAAATTATTAGATTTATTATCATAGCCAAATATCAATTTGATACACGATTTTCAAATAGGTTTAATGGATACCCTACACATTTGAAGAGGATGCTCCAGAAATAAAGAAAATATCGTATGATCTTAGTTTGCATATATCTTATATTATATACGACAGGTACACCATGTATCATCTGACAGACCGTATTCTTCGATAATTTGGGATGAGATAAATAATTCTCGATGATCCACCTTTTATGAGTTATGGTACATCCGATGCAATAAATAAAATCTATGGTGTCATTGCTGATAAGAATAGTCGATATAAGAATTATAGTGTGAGGAACATGTCTCCCTAACTAGCATCTGTGGATGAATGTAATTCTAACTTGCTATTTAATTGGATTGATTAAGTACAAATAGTGTGCGAAAATTTTGTTTACATTATACGGCCATTGGTGACTTTGCTTATAGGAAATGGTAGGGATGCCCTCGTATAAGTAACATAGTCATTTCCATATTTTCCAAATCCTAACTTCCATGCACACTATCTTCCCATCGCATCCTTGAGTCTTCAATCACAACTCTATGTTTCATTCCATTCGATCCAATTCGTACTTACGTATATGACCCATGATGATTCCTCGACCAAGCCATTCGTTTTACCACTCTGAATCCTTATTCAATATCGTTTTCGATTCACACAACTCATTCTCAAATCATCTGAATGAACTTCATATAAAATGTTTGAATTCACGCTAACTAGACAACACTTGTCACGCCCCAGTCCCAAAATGACGAGGGACTGAGCACGTGAGCAATGGCCAGCAGCACGCACCGATGGACAACCCAATTTAATGGATCCATCAGGGCATGCTTAAGCTGTAGTCTAGCAATACTAAGTACAAGTCTCAGGTATTTCTAATCTCATCCACAGAAAGTCACAGATTTAAAAGCCAAAAATTATGCAATGGAAATAAATACTGAAATCTCAAATAAGCTATCTCGGGAACAAATCCGAGAATTAGTCTGTTACATTTAAGAAAAGACAGGAATTTAAAATGCTGGAAATGGAAATACTGTATAACTGAAGCTGGTGCTCAAGAGAAGTCTTCGGCCACTATCTCGTCCCCTGTTCCTTGTTCTGCTCCAAGGAGTGCTCCAGTACCGTACACCTCGGGGTAGTTTTCTTCAGCTGTACCTGGGGACATAGTCCATTCCAGGTCCTCAGGGGACATAACGAGGTACAGAAAATACAAGCCAAAACATATGCAGTGCAGCAATAAAATAAACAGCAGGGTAAATATGTAAACCAGCTAGTGATATGCAAGTGAGAGTTTTAGTCATACTCAGGCTGAGACTACTACAGGATCAGTGTCTAAGAAACCATAGTAGTATTTTCTAGAAGAGCCAGAACTTGTGCCAAAGCTCTGTATCAGAGACTAGGACACCTCCAGATAACATTATTTACATTATAATCAGCCTTGATATGGTAATACTCTCCCCACCCCATGTAATCTCACGTCACAGTTCCAGAATATATCAGGTACAAGTCACGCAAGTTTGAACTAATGCCATGAGTCAGGCTAGAATCTAAGCATGTAAACTGTAATGACATGAATATGTAACCTATACGGAATCACCAGGTATATCTCAGGCAATTCCGTCACATGAATAGTGTCAGGTGTCCTGGGTTGAGCAGTTAAACAAGTTCCATAAGAAACTACCAGAAAATCGAGTAAAATACTATAATCAGAATTGTCTAAGAATTGGCAGGCTTTACTTGCCCACTGATGCATAACCAAGTCCAGGAGATATGTAGCAAGCTGCAAGTTTCGGCGAGGCACACTTGCCTGTGGTTCCGGCTATGTTTGCGGTTCTGACTTCGGTTGGATTTGCAGGCGGTACTCCGGTTGCTGAAACAAACATCACCATCAGATCCAGAAAATATCAATCAGCTAGAAACGCCTGTCCTTGGGTCCAATTTGGAGACAAGGGCAGAAACGGTAGTTTCGGGCCAAAACGGGGTCCACCGGTGGGCCCGCTTTGCACCGAAAAATGCGTCAGGGTCAATGGTCTCCAAATTTACCAAACTTAGTGTCCACAGGTCAGAAACGCTGATACGAACCCAACGGAACTTTCAGAATTGAATTCCGATGAGCCGATCACAAAATCGCCCGTCGAGCGGGGCTTGTGGGGCCCACGACACGCGATTTCGTCAACGTTCTCAGAATCGAACCAAACTTGACCCACAGGACCAGCGTATCGCTACGAGTCCGATGGCGCAAGTTTCGTCTCGATCCGACGTGTGTACACAAAGTTAGGTCGAATTACAGAAAAGTCGGATACGGAGCGATGTCCGCGGATACGCGTTGATTCCGGTGTGCACGCACGCCCGAATCAGCTTCTGCGAAATCCCACACGTCCGTATCGACGAGGCGCTCGTGTCTGTGAAGACCGCACGCGACCAAGTCGTCCCGTTTGGCGGGGCGAACCCAGTTCCGGGGTGAATCGGGGTCTGGATTTTTCCTGTTTTTGGATCGCGGTGTGCGATCACCACAGGACGTGATGTCCCGAACAGTTTGTCCGGACACCGAGAGGGTCATACAGGCTTCGCAACGCAATTTACGGAATCGAAATCGGGGTTACGAG
The DNA here is from genome assembly GCA_036927795.1 of Iris macrosiphon. Taxonomy (NCBI): domain Eukaryota; kingdom Viridiplantae; phylum Streptophyta; class Magnoliopsida; order Asparagales; family Iridaceae; genus Iris; species Iris macrosiphon. The sequence continues at coordinate 46,853,358 of JAYESA010000020.1, read as the reverse complement.
CAGGAAGTTATGAGTACCTGAAGGGACCCGAAAAACCGGGGTTCGAGCTGTGTCCGACACGTGTCTGAACTAGGGTTGTGTCCGGGTCAAAGAGTCTTGTGTCCGGCCGTGTCCGACACGCCAGGACCCTAGGGTTAGGGTTTCGAACTCAGGCGGCCAGAGGCGGCGGCACGGCGGCGGGGAACCGGCCGGAGGGAGCTGGGGGCGGTCGAGTGGCCTCGGGTCGGGTGCTCGGTTCTGGAAGAGGGAGGAGGCGGGGAGACGTCGAGGCGGAGGAGGGGAGTCGCTGGGGTCTCGAGCGCGGCGGCCTGGGGTCGTCGGCTGCGGCGGGCTGCGGCGGGGTTGGGTCGCCGGAGCTAGGGCACAAGTTAGGGAGATGGGGAGGAGGTGAAGGGAAGGAGAGGGAGAGATTAGGGGGCTTTATAGGGAGGCTCGGGGCGGAGGTCCGGCCGGAAATGGCGGATCGAGGTGGAGGACGTGGCCGGGAGAGTCGGCCGAGGAGAAGGGGTCGTGGCGGCCGGAAAACGCGGCCGCCGGCGGAGTTTTCGGATCGTGGGGTCGTGGGGGACGGGGTGACCGGCAGTGGGCCGGGTCGGGTCGGGCGGCGGGCTCCGGGTGAGCGGACCCGCCCGACCCGCTAACAACGGTTGGGGCTTGGGCTGCTATTGGGCTCGGCCCACTGGGCCGGGCCGGGCCCTAAAACCAAATTAAAAAAAATAAAAAAAACCAGTAATTAATTAATAATTAGAAAATTTAGTTTTTAGGCTTTTTAAAATAGGTCTGAGGCCCAATAAATTCCAGAAAAATTGCCCTAAGTCCAGTTTTTCATTTTACACCCAAAAATATTATTTTCATAATATTTTAATACTGTTTAATATTAATTAAAAATCATTTAATAATTCAAACCCTGTTTTTAAATTACAGAAAATTCCCAGAAAATTCCAGAAAATTGTGAAAAATTCCAGTTTTAAAATTTTGAAAATTCAGGGGGTTTACAATATACCCCCCTTAAGAGGATTGCGTCCTCGCAATCAAAGAATAACCGGTCAGCAGAGATGACACGGTCGCAAGCATAGTTTGAAAACACATCACAAGATACTTAGGGAATACCGTTTCCCTAACAAATTGAAAGATATACACTTTCCAGGAAAATCTAGTTAAAATTATAACTTTTATGAAAATCAGGTTGTTATTAACAAGTTGCAATTTACTAGGTTGGGGCTGAGGTCACGAACCAACGGGCACGAACTACACAAGACTGGAAACAGACAACTAAAAATCACTTACTCGCATCGGCTCCCTGCACAGTCATCGCATAAGCTTGCTCTCGTCCTTGAGGTAGATTCCTCGGTTGCTGCTGAGCTTGCTGGTAGGGTGCTGCTCGAGGCGCTGGTGGAGTTTGCTGGTTCGCCCTTGGTGCTCCTTCTCCACGTTGAGTGCAATCCCTTACTGAATGCTGACGGGATCCGCATGCCAAACACAATCCTAGTCTGCGTCGGCATTCCTTGGCGATATGGCCTGCTTTGCCACAGTAGTGACAAGTAAGGAGGACTACCGTTTGTGGTGTAGATGCTTTCTGCTGTTGGTGTGGTCTCTTTGCAGATTCTTCTTGTGCTGCTTTGGTTGGTGCGGATGGGGACGACCGCTTCAGTCTGGTCTCTCTCTTGGTGACGCGCTCTATGCGTCGAGCCGCGGCAAGAACGTCCGAGTATGATGTTGGTGCGACGGACCCAATTAGTTTCTGCAGCTCAATGTTCAGTCCGTCGAAGAATTTCTCGGCCTTCTCTTCCTCAGTCGGGATCAGGGTTGGGGCGAAGCGGCTCAACCGAATGAACTCAGCGTTGTACTCTTCCACCGTCATAGAGTCCTGAGTGAGGCGATTGAATCTGTCCCGCAGTTCTGATCGGGCGATGGCAGGAATGTACATCTCTTGGAAGAGCCTGGAGAACTCCTCCCAAGTGACTCGGTCTGGTCCGAGTCGCGTCTCCTCGGATAGCCACCAGTGATGAGCGTTGTCCGTCAATTGCATTCTGACGGCTGTCATCCAGCGTTCCCGTGGAAGTTCAGCTGCTTCAAGTTGATGCCGAATGTTGGTGAGCCACTCGTGAACTTCTGTGGGCTCCTCTTTGCCAGAAAAAGTGCGGGGCTTCAGTTGGCGGAAGTCAGTGATTGAGCCTGTAGTTGGCCGTCGATGTCACGCCCCGGACCCGCCCGGGCCGCCGCTCCGCCCTGCCCCGCCCCGTGCGGCCGGGATTTGAACGAACCGGGCACGAATCACCGTGCCTCGGCGCGCCGGACGCGAATCACCGCGCCCGTCCCGCGGGTGCGAGGGAGGAAGGGAGCCAAGCGAATGGCCCGAGTCGAGCTTTCGGGGGACGTGATGCTGCACGGGCCTGGGGTTGCGCCCGTGCAAGGCCAATCGTTTAAGTTGATAGTTGGCTATCATCGCATCAATCGAGTAAGCAGCGGAAAGGGACTTGTTGCAATGCAATGCATTAGCCAACTGAGTGTTCGGGACAATCGAGGCAACTTGGGTTTCCTTTAGCAAAGGCACACGTTCGTTCCACCGAACCCACGATACGCCCATGTTTCAGGGTTAACCTATCGATTCGCACATACTATCTCTTTCATCTCGTTTAATAGGATTCACCAATCCATCATTTTCTATGCTTTGTATCATCAAGCCACATTTCCATTATAAACCATCGATGTATATCATGAACTCTAAGTCGTCCAGCAAAATCTATGTATCCGTTCATGAAAACGTCCAACATCTCTTACTTTACGTTTCTAGACTAACTCCTCAAGAAGAATCCTTAGACTCATTTTCTTAGTCTACTCTTAGCGTTCCTCAAACAACTAAGATCAATTCCCAAACTCAAGTCTATCCCATTGATACGTTCCATCCATCGAGTCCGTTTTTGGAATAATCACCGAACCTGTTCTCTTGAGTTTGCTTATCCCTACCGTACGTGAAATCACCACGTCGACGCTCTCGCAGGATAATCGTTCTTTCAAACTCCAAGCCAAATCTATTACCGCTTAACTCAATCCATCAAAATCATAATTCTTTCAACTTGCATCAATCCGAGCTATCTTCCAACCATTGTTATGGTCTAAATCTCCCAAAATATGGAGTCATCGCATTCGTACTCAAACCGAACTCTATCGAGCGATATCCTACTCAAATCCAAATTTTCCATGCACGCTATCATTCGTTTACTCCATTATTTCTAATTGCACTTACTTCGATCGCATCTCAGATTTTTCAAATCTCGAGTCAAGTTTTTAATTCGCTTGTTTCAACTCAAACTCGCTCGTATAATCCTTTAGGTCTTTTCCGATCATGATATCGATTCCAAATGTCCTGAATTTCTATTCGATGTAAGCCTTATCCTTTATTCAACTCATTATAACTCGTTCGAACTAAACATTGCATGCTTTCTCCGAGTTCGTTTACTTGCTAGGCACTGTTTCTTTATACTAAGGCTTTACCCAATCTCGTCGCTTGTCGCTAGACTCGCTTAACTCTCCGAATCCACGACTTCGTTCAAGCATTTTTAAGCCAACCAATACCCACTCAGGGTTCGAGTTATACTCCCTGAATCTTTACAACTCATTATATCCACAATTCGCATAATCGAACAGGGAACTTATCGCATACACTACTCAGGAATTGAGTCGTCCTAATAACTCCTGATTCGCGTTCGCATCCTTCACTCGCATGCCCAATTCGTTCCTCAGAGCGGGAATCGATTCTCTGGTCCAAACCGTTGCTATGACTCCAATACAGTCCCTATTTATCGCCTTAGCGATCTTGGACTCGTACACACCTCTATTCGTAGTCCTCTATACAGACTATGCTTCAAATCATAACTTATCGCTATGATTAACCGTCCAACTATTTTCGAAAATTCCCTACACGATTTCCATTACTCGCCTTAGCGGCAATCCGATAACGTCTCTATCGATTTTCCTCCTAGTCAACTTTATTCTCATTCCAACGATACCCAAATCTCGCTGCAACTCACTAGCACCAAGGGTCTTGGTGCACGATACTTAACACAATTTGGCCAAGAGGCCATGTGCATAGCCTACTGTCTGAACGATATTCTTATCTCGCTCTCTACTCGTTAGGTGTTTTCATATGGACATATAACTTGCCGATTATAACACGAGTCTCCTCTCGCAACATCCTCTATGTAAAGGGACATAATGTATGGATCGGCTATCTCATTTTGCGTCAAAGTTTGTAAGCCCGTGGGGCATTTTATACTTTTGAGTCAAGCAATGTAACCGGATGTTCATTATAAATAAAAGAGAAACTTTTCTATGCCTCAATCTTGTGTTATCTTATTTGTCTACTCTGTTGCATTGATCTAAAGAATATCCTTATGCCTAAGGCCTGGTGCACGCGCGCCCTACGCGTGCACGGCATCACGCCCGGGGGACGATTATCGATTAGGCGAAATCGGGGCGTGACAGTCGAGCTGGTAGGTTGGCCTGCTCTAGTGCAGTCACAATGTTGTCCCTCAAGAAATTAGTTTCGCGACGCTGAGCCTCGTGCTGGACTTGTTGTTGTGCTTGCATCATCGCGTAGATCATCTGAAATATTTGCTGCCCGTCGATCGGCTGTCCTGGTGGGAACACGGGCATTGGCGGGACGAACTGCGGCGGAGGTGGAATGTCGTCGCGCCGGAATCGGGAGGTAGGTTGACCTGCCTGCTGGCTCTGTTGAGTTGTGGGGATTCCTCCGACTGGTGTCACGTCGTCGTCGTAGGTGACACCTGTAGCTTGTGGCGTTCCGACGGGAGTCTCGGTGCATTCTTGTGGGTCCATTTTCCTGTATCCAAAATACCCAATAAGAGGCGCACAGGAAACAAGGCAAGATGCAAGTTCAAGTTAGTTCGAATACGATACAGATATCAAGAACGATTCAAGCAAGTGGATGAGATCCTAAAAACTTATCCTATCTTATTGCAGGCCTGTTCGGTCCCTGAGTTGAAACCGAACAAGTTAGTCGTAGACCTGCATGGGCCACCACAAAAACCATGTCACGCCCCAGTCCCAAAATGACGAGGGACTGAGCACGTGAGCAATGGCCAGCAGCACGCACCGATGGACAACCCAATTTAATGGATCCATCAGGGCATGCTTAAGCTGTAGTCTAGCAATACTAAGTACAAGTCTCAGGTATTTCTAATCTCATCCACAGAAAGTCACAGATTTAAAAGCCAGAAATTATGCAATGGAAATAAATACTGAAATCTCAAATAAGCTATCTCGGGAACAAATCCGAGAATTAGTCTGTTACATTTAAGAAAAGACAGGAATTTAAAATGCTGGAAATGGAAATACTGTATAACTGAAGCTGGTGCTCAAGAGAAGTCTTCGGCCACTATCTCGTCCCCTGTTCCTTGTTCTGCTCCATGGAGTGCTCCAGTACCGTACACCTCGGGGTAGTTTTCTTCAGCTGTACCTGGGGACATAGTCCATTCCAGGTCCTCAGGGGACATAACGAGGTACAGAAAATACAAGCCAAAACATATGCAGTGCAGCAATAAAATAAACAGCAGGGTAAATATGTAAACCAGCTAGTGATATGCAAGTGAGAGTTTTAGTCATACTCAGGCTGAGACTACTACAGGATCAGTGTCTAAGAAACCATAGTAGTATTTTCTAGAAGAGCCAGAACTTGTGCCAAAGCTCTGTATCAGAGACTAGGACACCTCCAGATAACATTATTTACATTATAATCAGCCTTGATATGGTAATACTCTCCCCACCCCATGTAATCTCACGTCACAGTTCCAGAATATATCAGGTACAAGTCACGCAAGTTTGAACTAATGCCATGAGTCAGGCTAGAATCTAAGCATGTAAACTGTAATGACATGAATATGTAACCTATACGGAATCACCAGGTATATCTCAGGCAATTCCGTCACATGAATAGTGTCAGGTGTCCTGGGTTGAGCAGTTAAACAAGTTCCATAAGAAACTACCAGAAAATCGAGTAAAATACTATAATCAGAATTGTCTAAGAATTGGCAGGCTTTACTTGCCCACTGATGCATAACCAAGTCCAGGAGATATGTAGCAAGCTGCAAGTTTCGGCGAGGCACACTTGCCTGTGGTTCCGGCTATGTTTGCGGTTCTGACTTCGATTGGATTTGCAGGCGGTACTCCGATTGCTGAAACAAACATCACCATCAGATCCAAAAAATATCAATCAGCTAGAAACGCCTGTCCTTGGGTCCAATTTGGAGACAAGGGCAGAAACGGTAGTTTCGGGCCAAAACGGGGTCCACCGGTGGGCCCGCTTTGCACCGAAAAACGCGTCAGGGTCAATGGTCTCCAAATTTACCAAACTTAGTGTCCACAGGTCAGAAACGCTGATACGAACCCAACGGAACTTTCAGAATTGAATTCCGATGAGCCGATCACAAAATCGCCCGTCGAGCGGGGCCTGTGGGGCCCACGACACGCGATTTCGTCAACGTTCTCAGAATCGAACCAAACTTGACCCACAGGACCAGCGTATCGCTACGAGTCCGATGGCGCAAGTTTCGTCTCGATCCGACGTGTGTACACAAAGTTAGGTCGAATTGCAGAAAAGTCGGATACGGAGCAATGTCCGCGGATACGCGTTGATTCCGGTGTGCACGCACGCCCGAATCAGCTTCTGCGAAATCCCACACGTCCGTATCGACGAGGCGCTCGTGTCTGTGAAGACCGCACGCAACCAAGTCGTCCCGTTTGGCGGGGCGAACCCAGTTCCGGGGTGAATCGGGGTCTGGGTTTTTCCTGTTTTTGGATCGCGGTGTGCGATCACCACAGGACGTGATGTCCCGAACAGTTTGTCCGGACACCGAGAGGGTCATACAGGCTTCGCAACGCAATTTACGGAATCGAAATCGGGGTTACGAGCAGGAAGTTATGAGTACCTGAAGGGACCCGAAAAACCGGGGTTCGAGCTGTGTCCGACACGTGTCTGAACTAGGGTTGTGTCCGGGTCAAAGAGTCTTGTGTCCGGCCGTGTCCGACACGCCAGGACCCTAGGGTTAGGGTTTCGAACTCAGGCGGCCAGAGGCGGCGGCACGGCGGCGGGGAACCGGCCGGAGGGAGCTGGGGGCGGTCGAGTGGCCTCGGGTCGGGTGCTCGGTTCTGGAAGAGGGAGGAGGCGGGGAGACGTCGAGGCGGAGGAGGGGAGTCGCTGGGGTCTCGAGCGCGGCGGCCTGGGGTCGTCGGCTGCGGCGGGCTGCGGCGGGGTTGGGTCGCCGGAGCTAGGGCACAAGTTAGGGAGATGGGGAGGAGGTGAAGGGAAGGAGAGGGAGAGATTAGGGGGCTTTATAGGGAGGCTCGGGGCGGAGGTCCGGCCGGAAATGGCGGATCGAGGTGGAGGACGTGGCCGGGAGAGTCGGCCGAGGAGAAGGGGTCGTGGCGGCCGGAAAACGCGGCCGCCGGCGGAGTTTTCGGATCGTGGGGTCGTGGGGGACGGGGTGACCGGCAGTGGGCCGGGTCGGGTCGGGCGGCGGGCTCCGGGTGAGCGGACCCGCCCGACCCGCTAACAACGGTTGGGGCTTGGGCTGCTATTGGGCTCGGCCCACTGGGCCAGGCCGGGCCCTAAAACCAAATAAAAAAAAACAAAAAAAAAACCAGTAATTAATTAATAATTAGAAAAATTAGTTTTTAGGCTTTTTAAAATAGGTCTGAGGCCCAATAAATTCCAGAAAAATTGCCCTAAGTCCAGTTTTTCATTTTACACCAAAAAATATTATTTTCATAATATTTTAATACTGTTTAATATCAATTAAAAATCATTTAATAATTCAAACCCTGTTTTTAAATTACAGAAAAATCCCAGAAAATTCCAGAAAATTGTGAAAAATTCCAGTTTTAAAATTTTGAAAATTCAGGGAGTTTACAACACTCATTCTAAGGCTTTGTACTATTGCGTCGCTTGCTGATCAACTCGTTGCTACCCCAAGATCCTTAATCCATCCAAGGTTATCCCCAAACATCACTAAGTGTTTGTCACGATCCGCTTTCGAATAGTCGGGTATGAATCGATCATGTCCAGTCTACGATGTCGTTGACAATGGTAGTCAGTTGTCTAAACCTTAGCAATCACTCAAAATAGACATCAATCTCACAATTACAACATCTAATATCAATATCGTGTAAGCAAATCACAATACACCACCATGTTTCACCATTATTACACTTGTACATCAGTATGTCCGAAAATAAATCCGGTGAAACTAAAGGCAATTCTAAACACTATACGTACGCATCCACTATCCTCAATACAATACAACATCAAGTAAAAAAATCACTATGCTAAGTCCTCAAGCATCAACAGGGTACTCCTGGACAAAGGTATCCTCCAGAATGGGCTCCACAATTGTTTCATCACAAGGGCCAAAAAAACTATTATATAACTCTTCATCAGTCTTACCTACAATAGATCCAATCAGGAAAGGAGCAAAGTATAACCCTACGAATAAATTAAGTACTAAGTAAAGACCGAAATGCAAAATGCCATAATATATGCTAAACGGTGGACTCACAATAGTATAATGGATGAACAATGGAAAGAAAATATAATTATGCATAAGTGATTAAAGTATTAGTTTAATATGTGATCGGCTGGTAAGTACAATAGCAATACAATAGTACAATAGCATAATAAAATGGTACGACTTAATCGCACGTGTATTATGTGCGATTAAGCTTGGCACAAAATTACACAAAAAGTTTGGTCACATATTAACTAAGTACTTTTCCAATCCCCAATAATACAATAAAATCAATAGTACAATGCACAATAATCGTGTCAACAAGTGTCCAATATGCCAGTCATGCAATCAGAAAGTACGAAGTAAAAGTCCATCGTAGTGTACTTGCCTGATTCTCGGGATGGGTGATGATAGAAAGATGTGGTCCTTCTAAAGGTGTCACGTCCCAGTCCCAAAATACCGAGGGACTAGACACGTGACAATGGCCAGCAGCACACACTGATGGACAAACCCAATTTAATGGATCCATCAGAGCGTACTTAAGCTGTAAAATAAAGTCTACGACAACATGGCACAACTAATCTCATCCACACAAGATAAAATATGATCCACAGATATAAGAAATGTAAATCATCAACCAGTCTCAACAAAGTGCTTCGGGGAACAACCCGATAAAAATCTGATACAATGGTTCAACAGACCAAAATATAAATGACTGAATAAAGTAAATACTGAGCATGGAACATGGATGCTCAGAAAAAGTCTTCAGCTAGCACCTCGTCCTCGGGTGTCGGTACGACTCCTATATCAGCTCCTGCTGCTGTCCCGTATACCTCGGGATAGATCTCGTCTGCAAATCCTGGGGACATAATCCGGATCCAGGTCCTCAGGGGACATAGCAAGGTACAAGATAATACAAGCCAAAATAAATGCAGTGCAACAAATAATGAAATAAAATAGGGTAAGTATGTAACCATCTATGTGAAATGCAAGTGTCTCTCCCCACCCAATGTAATCATACATCTCATGTCCACGAGGCCCCATGTCCATGTCACGTAAGATCATATCTAATGCAGCAAGTCATATAATGTCTAGGAATATAATGTCTATGTCATAAAACATGTATCCTATACAGAATCACCATGAATATCTCAGGAAGATTCTGTCTCATGAATAGTGTCAAGTGTCCTGGGTTATGATGTACTTGATAGGACAAGTACGAGAAATATGGGGTCTCGGTATCCATGTCTAGATGACAATACACAACGCCGCGTACGGTGTTGGCACCCGACTATTAATCGGACGCTAAGTAAAGTCACACGGTCCTAGGTCAAACATGTACAACAATATATATATATATATATAAGTCAAAAAAATAAGTAACAAAAAAAAAATAAGTAACAAGAACTGCAAATTTTGGCAAGGTACACTTGCCTGGGGTTTGAATACCAATAGTTGTCCCTGTATCAGTGGATCCTGTAGGTACTCCTCCAAAACCTGAAATGAATATCACCAACAGTCTCAGAAAATATCAAATAGCTAGAAACGCCTGTCCTTAAGTCCAATTTGGACACAAGGACAAAAATGACATTTCCGGGTCAAAACGGGATCCACATGTAGGCCACTTTACACCGAAAAACGTGTCAGGGACAAAGGTCTCCAAATTCGTCCAACTTAGTGTCAACAAGTCAGGAACGATGACACGAACCCAACGGAACTTCCAGAATTGGATTCCGATGAGCCGATCACAAAATCGCCAGTCAAGTAGAGCCTGTGGGGCCCACGATACGCGATTTTGTCAATGTTCTCAGAATCGAACCAAACTTGGGTCACAGGACCAGCGTATTGCTACGAGTCCGATGGCGCAAGTTTCGTCTCGATCCGACGTGTGTACACAAAGTTACGTGTTCCAGAATAGGCGAATACGGGACGTTGTCGGGGGATACGCGTTGATTCCGGTGTGCACGCACATCCAAATCAACTTCTGCGAAATTTCGCACATCCGTATCAACGGCGCGCACATTTCGGTAAAGACCGCGTATGACCAAGTCGTCTCGTTTGGGGGGACGCACTCAGTTCCGGGGTAAAACAGGGCATTGATTTTCCTGTTTTTGGATCGCGGTTTGCGATCACCACAGGACGCGACGCACTGAGCGAGTTGCACGGGCATCGAGAGGGTTACACAGTCTACGCGACACAACTGACGGAACGAAAAATGGAATAACGAGGAGAGAGAACGGGTTACCTGAACAGGGCTCCGTGAACCGAGAATTCTCGTCTCCGGAATGTTGTCTCGTGTCCTGGTCACCGTGTCCGTTGTGTCGGCTCTGCACAGGGTCTGCGTCAGGGCTAGGGGCTGTGTCCGGGATGCTGGGTGGACTCGCCGGCGGAGGGCGGCTCGGCCTAGGGCTGCTGGGTTGGTGGTCGACGCCGGCGTGTCGAGCGGGCTGGACGGAGAGAAGCGGAGGTCGGTCGGCTGGGAGGATGAGGTCGGGGGAGTTCTGGATGAAGGAGGCGGCTGCGGGTTCAGGCGAGGGGGAGTGGTGGTCGATGGTCGAGGCGGAGCGGGGAGTGGTGGTGGTGATGGTCGAGGCGGAGGGAGCGGCGCTGCGGGTGGTGGTCGAGCGGATGAAGAGGGACGGCGAAGTCGAGGGGTGGTCGACGACTTGGGGTCGAGCGGGGCTGAAGTACGGAGGTTAGGGCAGATATTAGGGCAGCTGTCAGACTAGGGTTCAGGCGAGGGGATCGTCGGCTGCGACGGAGAGGAGAGGAGAGAGAGGGGGTTTGCGGCGGCTGGGCACAGAAGTCGAGGGGTTTTATAGGTCATGAACAGTAAATCCGGCGGAGATCCGATTAGGGTTCGGTTAGGGTTTCGGGTCCGGGTCGGGTTTGATTCGGATTCGACCCGACCCGTTAGGTCTGGGTTGGCTTGGTTCGGTTTGAGTTGGTTTGGTTTAATTCAAATTAAACCGGGTTCAGTCAGGGTTTATTTAGGTTAAATTCTACATTGGTTTTTAGGGCTTTAAAAATGTTTCCGGAGTCCAATAAATTCACAGAAAATTTCCCTATGTCCGGTTTTCCATTTTACACCATAAAATATTATTTTCATAATATTTTAATATTAATTAACATTATTTAAAAATCTTTAATAACAAAATACCTTAGTTTTTATTCCAGAAAATTACCGAAAAATTAGGAAAAATATATTTTAAAAATTTTAGAAAAATCAGGATGTTTACAAAAGGCTCCAACTAATAATTATTTTCCTGCTTAGTTTAATTGACTATTTATCTTAGTTATTCCAACCATCCAGTTAATAGCTAATTATTCTTTAACTAATCAACTAAATTACTACTAATTTACTCTTTTCATCACTACACACCACTCTAGTATTCACTAGCTCTGACCCAAGTTTCTAACCAATACATTGGCCAAACTCGAACTGACCTTGAGTCTAACTAGTCAACTGCCCCAGAGCCATTGGTTTGGCTCTGATCCTAATTGAATTCTCATATCTACAGTTCCCAAATTCGAACGTTAATTTAAAATGTATTACCATCCTACTATAACAGTTTGGTTTGAAACTAATCATCCAATTGAAAATAAACTAACCTTGATAGTAATTAAAATTCTCGCTCAACTACCGTATGTACTAATTTGTTCTTGTTTCAAAGCCCTTACTCAAAACCGTGTCCAAGACTGACTGGGTCCGGACCCTTGGTGTCGACTGCAGAAACAGAGCTCAAATAAGATTCCCAGAGTGACACATAAACCCGTGCTGACATCGACACGAATTCAGATTTTTGTGTCTCAACAGAGAAATTAACATCAGTGTCATATTTGACAAGATTATGAATATCATATTCAATATGGTCGATTAAACCATTAAATTGAAGGGGTCAGAAAGATTTATACCTGCATAAAGAGTCAAGATGCAGTCTGCGTCCAAGTCAAACTCGTGGACACGTTCAAGAACGATCCACGATCCCTAGAATTGTGTGCTGGAGTTCTCGAACTCAGTTTCGAACTGAAACCTCTCTCTGGGACATAATAGCTAATATGTGACTTGCAAATTCACCAAGAGATTTCAGAAAAGTGATCTGACTTCTGATAAATTAAGAACAGGGAGGGTGAAGTTTAGGGAACTCACTGAGCCGATCTCGAGTTCGAACTTGAGTTCTCGAAGTCATCGATGAGTAGAGCATCTACTAATACAAACGATCATCCGATTAATCAATAATTTTGAATCGAAGAAGGAAAAGAGAGGAACAAACTCACTGTTCAATTGTCTGGGATTAGTTATGATCAACGACGCTTCTCTGCTTGAATCACCTAAGGACCTGATTCCACGCGGTGGAATGCGACCGAGGTACGATGGAGTGCTCACCGGAGTTGCTCAGCACTCGAGAAGATGACCCCTCTTCTTCGGTGCCATGGTCGCAGATCTCTGGAGATAGGTTTTAGGGAAGAGGGAAGAGAGTTCATGAAAGTGTGGAGCGGAATAGGGCTTCGCCAAAAAATTGGTAGAAGATGGCAGAGGGGTCCGGCTCTATTTATAGACGCCGACTCCTCTCCTCCGATGGATTAGGCAGTAGGGTGAGTCGGTGGGCAGTTAGGCCTAGAGTTATCGGGAAGCTTCTCGATCCGCCGAGTGACGAGGTGGAGCGGTTAAATCGGTGCCACGGATGCATCGAGAAAGATCGGGAAGTGCCGAGAAGGTGCTGTAAGGCGGTTGGATCCTTCGTGAGGCTTTGGGATCCTTTGGCCGGATGACGTGGAGAGGTCATGAGGGATCAGAAAGGTTCGTGAATTTGGTGACGAGTTATGGTGAGACGGTTGTCCTCCTCCTCGAGGAGAAGATGTTCAAATAACAGATCTGATTTTTGGCCTGATGGTTATGGGATCAAAACGGGTTTGTTTGGTTTGGCAAATTGGGTTGGGTTAGATTAAGCGAAATGGGCCTGATGGGTTAGGCCAGATGAGGGCTAAGGTTTTAATACATTTAGATTTATCAAAGTAGCAAATATTGCTTGCAATTAATATCTACATTTAGGAAAACTATTTAAAAGGAATTATTGTAAAATGTTATTTACTTATTATTAATAATCTCTATTTCGAAAATTTAGTACTAAGAATTTATTGAATTTTCAGGAAAGAAGAGTTACAAATCTTCAAGCCATTCGTCAAGTCCTAGAAACCGATTTTGAATTTATATTGGTCCACTTTCATATCCAACCGATTATTTCTTGAAATCTAAGCACGATCCTCGATATTCGCTTAGTGATATCGTCTTCCGATAGTACCTCTATCGATAGTTATCCCAAAATCTCATGATCCAAATCCAATTTATCTTCGTCTAAACGATATTCTGATCCCGCACACAAATACTCAAGCCAACACGTCTAATATGTAATACCCATTGCTCAGCCGAAAAGGTCTTTCGCATAGCCATCATGTTCAACCAAAACATACGATGAGATTCATTAAAATAGCTAGACTTATTATATGGAACATCTCGAGAAACATGGAGAGAGAGCGTATATGACATCACCCATGAACGAAATTCAATGCAGAAAGAATCGATACGAGGCCAAGGACGTAAAGTTGTACTCTAATACCAATATGTTACGCCCCGGCCCCGGAGAGCCGAACGTCCTCGCATGGACGTGATACCGTGCGAGCCTAAGGTGTGCTCGGGCAAGGCAAGCACCAAAACGACTAATGAAATTGCTAAGCCACAGAGCCGCACAGATGGTCCCTAAGCAGTGAAAGTTGAATAAACGCAAGTATGAAATGAAACAAATCTCTTTATTGATATTGAAACATAAGTTACAATGGTTCTAGGCCGAATATTATAATAGCTCAGGCTCTCTCTCTCTCTCTCTCTCTCTAAACAAGAAAATGTGCCAAGCGGCTTACAACTTTTAGAATGATATAATGGGTGATGTTTCGATACATTATGTCTAGTATAGGGCTTCAGCTCCTACCACAATGCTCCAATGTGCCAGAACGAACTAAACGCCTTAACGCGCACGAAGGAAACTCTTTACCGAACGAGTACTCCCGCACCCTGCAAGTAATCTGGTAGGTTATCATTACATTGAATGCACTGGTAGGGAGACTTCTCTTCTGTCACACCCCGATTCTGAAGAACCGAAAGTAGCCACGGACGTGATACCGTACAAGCCTAGATTGTACTTGTACAAGGCAAGAAGATAGATAAGACATGGTATATCTCAGAAATAACGATATTGCAGCAAAAAATAAGCAGACAAATTTGAAGTCACAACAGAATAGAATAAAAGTATCTCTTTATCGATAATAATATCTGAGTACATGGCTTACAACATATTACAAAGCTCTCAAATACAACTAATACTTGGCCAATTGGTTTACATTGATATTTGCATATTTACAATTACAGTGGATAAACCTTCGTTTAATAATAAACAAATAAACGTACAAAGAAATCCTTAGCAGAAGATCTAAGTACAATATTTAATCTGGGTAGTGTGACGATGGAGATCGAGCGCTGTAGCGACTCCTATACTCCATTGATGGTCCGATGAGTGAGTGAGGGTGGCTCTCTTCTCTTCTCTCTCTCTTGAGCTTGTGTGCACGTACGTAGCTATGCCCGGGTGTATGGTCTCTTAAGCAGAAAAACTATTCCCTTGGAATATCCAAGTTGCTCCAATGTATAGCCATCATGCGGATGGGCTATAGGTGTCGCATATGCTTCTGTTTGGTGGCCGCAGGGGGCTCATTTAACAGGATGCGGTTGCAACTATAGCTGCATGCCATGGACAGACTGCCATGTAGTCTTGGTTAAGATATCTTATTGATGAGATATCGAGGATGGTTTTTAACCCGTTGTGTCCATGACTTTGTCAGCTAGACACGTAGTCAGCACTGATCGTGTGAGAATTTTTTTTGGTTGTAACCGAAAGATTCTGTAAGTCGAAAGCTGCATAAAGTCTTAGCCGCATAGTGATGTTGCCGCAAATGTGCTCTCAATTGGCCTTGGTCGGATGGACACTCTGGCCGCATGATGACGAGGCCGTATGTGTATGTAGCCGCATACGTGCTCTCATTTGGCCTTGGTCGGATGGACACCTTGCTCGCATAATGACGATGTCGCATGGATATGTAGCCGCATATGTGCTCTCGTTTGGCCTTGGTCGGATGGACAGTCTGGCCGCATGATGCCGAGGCCGTATGGGTACGCAGCCACATACGTGTTCTCGTTTAGCCTTCGTCGGATGGACATTCGGGCCGCATGATGACGAGGCTGTATTGGTACATAGTCGCATAAGCACATGGTGTATCGCGTCTGACAAGGCCATTAATGAGTTGATATGACCTTTCTTCTTTTTCTGAGCCGCCTTCTTCACGGGTATCGAAGCGTCTTAATGTGATGAGTGATGTGTCAGAGAGTCTAACAGACATCAAATATTGTGTCAGGGGGTTCTTATGCAGCTAGGTTGATCAAGCCGTATGTGGCTCCTCTACGGCTAAGTTATTCAGGCCGCATGTGACTCATCTGCGGCTTTTTGAGGGGCATGACCTCTACTCTAAGCGGTGTCACTATCACTTTTCGGAGAGGGATAATTTTATCTTTTTCTAATATTAGTAATATTGTGAATATTGGTATTTCAAATTATTGTTTTGAGTGATAATTATTTATAAAACTAGTACTGATAATTTTATATTTATAATTGGTATAGTTGTAAATATTATATGTATTATAATAGTTAATGGTTAGTTGTTAGCCATTTGTTAGATTAGTTGTTAGTGAACCTATTTGGACTTAACTAGACTTTTCATGGACCAACATTTAATTAGTTTAGACTTGAGCCCAATTATTTAGTCATATCATTAAGTCAAGTGATTTAATTAGTCAAACTATTAGGAATAGAACCTTCCTTCCTTAATCATTTTTTTCATGACAAGCCAATAAGGACCTTTTAGTCATTTCATAAATTCTTGCACCCCAAGTAGGGGGCCGGCCACTAAGTGGAGTCTCTCTCTCTCTCTCTCTCTCTCTTCATTTCATTATACTTCCAAATTCTAGATCTAGAATTCTCTCCCCAATTTTCTTTATCTCTTACACCAATTCCTAACCAAATTCTCTACTAATTCATTTCTACTTCACCATTGGAGACTCTAGAAGCAAGGAGGAGGTAAGAACCTATATTTTGGAGAAATTTGTACAAGTTGAGGCTTCTTTGTGTTCATTGGAGACTTTCAATGGGAATATATCTCCCAATAGGTATAATTCAGTTTTTTTCTTCTAATTAGACTCTAAATCTATAGTTTAATAATTAGGAACCTACCTATTGACTAGGGCTACCCATAGGAAGAAGAATTGACTACTAGGGACCCCTATTGTGAATGTTATAATGTATTTTGTGTCCAATTTGGGGAAAATCTGATATTTGTGCACTATGTGTTTGTCAATTGGACCAAATTGATACATGTTTGGTTGTGTGAGACTAGTGGCGTATCCACAATTGGATACATGTAGGCCGTATCATGGTAATTTAGTGATACGGGTTGATTTGGGAGTTTTTGTTTCGATACGTGTGCCACACACGTGTCAAATTGTGTCATGACACTTGGAATGGCTTGCCAGCACTTAGATTAGACTATAATCACCATATTGAACTTGTTGGTAGGCTTTGGGTTGATTTTGGATAGGTTTGGGGTGCGTATCATGAGCGTATCCTAGCGTATCTCAAGTGGGCACCCCAAGAGTTTGGTATAATGCCTATTGGTCTATTTTAGCTCTATTATTCAGTTTGTACATGTAATATATAGATATTCATAGTGAGTTGCTACATATATATATATATATATATATATATATATATATATATATATATATATATATATATATAGCCATGTGTGTATGTGTAGGTGTATGTATATGTGTGTGCAGGTGTGTGTGGAGTTCAGATTAGAAGAGAGGGAGGAGAGGTCTGTCCAAATATGGGTTCAGTTAGGGGCAACAGCAACAGCATTAGAGCTACTGCTAGTGCAGTAGATAAAGGGAAGGGCATGTGCTTTGGTATGGATCAAGTGCAGACTTTGCATTTCACTTTAGGTGCCAGGTAAGAGTTGGGGTATTTTGCAGTAGCTTACCAGAGCATAGGCTCGGACATCAGTGGGAATCAGTTGTGGGTGTTTGGGATTGAAGGGAAGGAAGTTATGTAAACTGTGAGCTCGAGTACAATTCCAGACAACTGTGTCTGGTAGGTTGAAGTGCTAAGTGAGGATATTATTGAGGTTTTAAGGTTCCAGGTTTAGCTAGGTGTATTAGAGGTGATATATATATATATATATATATATATGTCACCCCCACTTTTCAGATTAAGGATATTTTTGTCTTTTCGTCATTAATGTGTAAATGATTTGCATGATAATTAATTATATTTAAAATTGCTGTGATTTTATTTGATTGTAGTACTTTACCGTTGTTTCGATAATTAGAACACTACACTAGCCATTATCTTCCAACAGATTTTACACCCTTGTCCTAGACGTGCCAGACTGTTATTTTAATCTTTGTATGACTCATAATTATGTCTTGTTGTACTTTATTTTAGACGCGCAACATTCGTCGCAACCGATTGTATTTAATTCTTAATAAATTTAACTTGTACCCTTGTGTGTTCCAATCGAAATTGGAGACACAATCTCAAATTTTGAGCAACCCAAATTAGGATAATATTCTACACTGAGTCTACTTTATTCATGATGCTTGTGTCCCACTTAAATTCAGTCCCTTGTACTTCTAATTTATTTTAGAACACCACTTGCATTTATTTAATTAATTAAATAATAAATCCAATTTTGTGCAATTTTCTAATTGTTGGGCACTTTTATGCAAAGTGCATTAAGGTGTCCACCCCATTGGACACGACACGTGAATAAACCCATTTCTCCTTCATGTGTATTTTTTATAATTTTTGGGAGTGTGTAATACAACATCAACCTCCTATAACTACGGCCCTCAAACCTTGAACCAAATGCAATCCTAGCCATTTATTTGGAACCCATTTTAATCATGGCCCTTGAAATATCTCCATGACAAGGCCCAATCCCAAGAGGGGTTGACCAAGCCCTAATTCTAGGTCAACCCATTGTATTACATATATAAATATTATGCATGTTACTGTATTCAAATTGGCTTGCTTCTATGTATCTTGTTACGTCCCTCTGAGGACCTGGTCCCTTTCCAGGCGTATCTGTTCTTGAGTATTTGCAGGAGCACAGATTGGGATGGTTACATAATTTTGAGGATGTCTTCTCTTCGAGCCCGTGATTGTTAGCTGGTATTCTTATATTGTGTTATTGTGTTGTACTTTTTCATTCGAGTTGGTAGTGGATTTATTTCCATCCAACTATCATCTTTAGATACTTCTTATTGAGATCTAGTTATATAAATGTTGGTTATTTATATTGATTTTCTGTGGATGAGATTTAGATTTTACCCTGTGACTTGTGATAGATTTTTACCGCTTGTGGATTTGATATTCATATTACAGCGTACGTATGGGTTATGGTTTCCATATATTGGAGTTGCCATATGCATGCTGCTGGCATGCTTACGTGACCTAGTCCTATGTATTTTGGGACTGGGGCGTGACATGTTTTTGTGGTGGCCCATGCAGGTCGAGAGCATATTGTCTCGGTTACGTTACTGTACCGAGCAAGCCTGCACCTAGGAATAGAGTATAGGATCTCATCCACAATTGACTATGATTCGTTCACCTTCCAGTCCATTCTATTTAAATAATTATATCCTGCTTGATTCCTGTACTTTCCTGATAATTCTTTGAGTATAGCCCCCTCCTCGAATATATAGGTCCCTATTGTTAGATGATAAGTAGGATAACCTTCCTATTAAGAATACGACTAGAGTATTGACACATCACTAAGTTTAGAAGATCTAGTGAACCCTAGCATTCCTTAACTATAGATTGGTTTACCATTATCCCTTGAGATAATTATGAGGACTTGAGAGTAGTATAAACACTACTAGAGTTAGTTAGAGATTTTACCATAATATTTGACCCTAGTATTGAGGAACCAATAGAAATTCAAGGTTCAGTATTAGGACTAATATATCTTTACGTGGTTAGATAGTACTAGAGAACTATAAATTTAGCTTTTGTCTTAATAGTAGCAGAAAGTACCATAGAAAGCCAAGACCAATGCATAGAATATTTTCTTGATCATACCTCAAACGCAGAGATTAGCATAGCATCTTCCCTTAGAAAATTATGCCATTATCTAGAGTCTTTCTATTTAGTTTTATGACTTGTTCATCTGAACCCTTAGCGCTCGCTATTAGTGAGACGACTAAATTTCTTTCCTTCATCTTTCAATTCGTGCCACACAAACCTCTCTGATTATAGACCAAGTGATTTTATTCTATGTTAGGATATATAGCTTGCTAGGATTATAGTTGTAAACTTGAATTTTGAATTCCTGTGCTTAGTAGTTAGAACTTGATAGTTTTAAGTTATTCTTGTAGATTACGACCTGATGATTATCCCTTAGTTTTTAAATTGCGTAACATGTACCCCTACCTCGATACAAGTTATATTCCCTTTCCCTTGAGGCCAGTAACTGTTCCATTCTTACTATTGACACTTGCACTAAGACTAAGACTTATGACGACCATGACCTATGTAATAAAAGAGGATACCCTAATAAGTACCAAGACCCCTTCTCGTAGACCTTAACAGGAGTTTCTACGGTATCCTTAAGACAATTACAGTATTAGTTTACTGTTATAAGTTGGTTAGTATACCTCAAAACCTAGTATCACATAGTCTTTTGCCCTATTATTGAAGTGTAGCTGAATAACATTAACTGTGTGCTAGCATAAGAAGATAATGTTTCATCAGACTGTAGAACTTAGAAGCCCATACCCCTATTTGGTCGACTATCGACTTAGACAAGGAGTTAGTATGATAACTATAGAGATTGTAGAGTCTTATCTTCTTTGAGAACTTGGATTATTTTGTAACTTCTCTTATCATAATCTAGCGTACTTCTATTTCCTGTACTACCTTGATTTATGCTGCTATTATAGCCTAGTTTTTGCAAGCTTATTCTTTTATCGAGCTTGATCGTGACATATGTATTATTGGGTGCACACAATGATACAATTGTCTAATCAGAATCGGTGTATTAAGGTCTAGCTAACCTTAGTGCGCTTGGTTCGCTCTTCGCATGACTATTTTACGTGGATTGAGATATATGGTAGTAGACGAATATACTTGCCCCTAGACATGTCTGACACATCGTATCGGTTACATAACTTTACTGATACAAGCATGTAAATAGGAAATTACCAAAAATAGGATTTTAATCCACAACTGTCCTGACAACTCGCTTTTTGAATTCTTTAATCTCTTTGAGCCTCGTACTTCTATTCTATCACCTTCACCTTGAATTCTTTATTATTGCTCCCTGTCTTCCCCTATTTCGGAAAGATGAAACCTCGTGCTGGTATAAGTTGACACTGATAGTACTAGATATACCCCATAAGGCTAATCACATGACTTAGTGACTCCCTTTTTGATTAAGGGCATATCATAGGTGATATATTTTGTGTTAAAATTTTGAGGATTAAATAACATGATTAAATAAGTTGAGGAATAGTTTTTCTAGATGTATAACCTTAGGTGATAGATGGATAAATTTTAAGTTGGGTAGATTGTAGACCCTCACCCAAGAATTAGACCTACTTGGCTTAGATAGTGAGACTAAGGCTAGATTAAGACCAGTTAGAGATAGAACACGGTATTTTTTATTTTGCAATAATTATATCACTTAGCGCACCTTACCGTGCTTCGATAATTAGAGCACTACACTAGCCACTGTCTTCCTACAAATTCCACACCCCTATCCTAGACGTGTGCATCTTCCATTTTGACCTATGTATAACGCGCAACATCGTCCGCTCCTTTAAACCTAGCCTTGTATTTTAAACAATACAAATCTTATACCATCCTTGACTTTCTACCGTGGCTTAGTTTTAATTTCGAGGACAAAATTTTTATAAGTTGGGTAGAATGTAAAACCCCTATTCCTAGAAATCTTATATACCCTTTTTAATTATTAATTATTAATTTAATTGTAGTAATTAGTGGCTAATTAGGAGAAATAGATTTTTATTAATTTTTATTTTAGGTGTTGGTGAACTTAGAAGATTTATGAGGCCATTAAAAAATTTTCCGAATTTATTTCATGTAGGAGACCCCTTGAGCAATTGCTAGCTTAATGGTGTGCATTAATATAATTCTAGATTTTTCTATGAGTATATATATATATATATATATATATATATATATATATATATATATATATATTAAAAGAATTATAAAAGAGAAAGATTAGAAAAAGAAAAGAAAAGAAAAAAAACAAACAAACCCATAATAACTACTAATCAACCTAACCACCCCTTAGCAAAAGCAAGCAGCCACCCGCGCTTGCAATTGCAGCCTGCTCCTTAGCAAAATGAAACCACCCCCTTTTAATTAGAACCCCCCCTTGGCCCGCGTTAACCGACCCCCCCTTCCTCTTATATATATATATATATATATATATATATATATATATATATATATATATCACTTATTTTAACTAAAATCCTAACCCTAGATCAATCCAAACTCTTCCTCTTCCCATCTAGACTTAAGGAGCGCCGCCACCGCAGCCGGAGAACCCCGTCAGACTGTCACGACCCGCACCCGGGGTAAGGGTACTAGTCGGAAACAACGCCCAGCCTACGCCACAGAATCGGCGGTAGAACGCTGTCTAGAAAGTCTATCTAATATAATAAACCACCAAAAGATAGTGTACTCAATCACAGAACTAAGATAGAATGAACACGAATCAGATAAGAATAGAATAGTCACAATACAACTCATGAGTCTAAAATAATACATCAATGAGTCTGAAGAAAAATACAGAAATATGCTGGAGACAAATCCAGTACAAAAGAATACTACAAAACTATAAAGCTACAACTCCAGGGTCAACTGTCTCAGTTGGGATAAGTCCCTCTTGAGCCAGGGTCTCAGAATCTAAACCCACAACATCCTGGGGTCCATAATAGGTAGGGTACTCCTCAGTGTCATCTGGAAAAATATTTCCAGTCAGGAAAGAGCAGAGTACAACCCTAACAGCAGTTCTCAAATAATGATAAAAACTATGTAACAGTAAATAGCTGTGGATAAACAAGATGCATAAATAGATACAAGAAATGTATAGACAATAAGGAAGTACTGGAAAGAAATACAATAATAAACAATATGCTGATGGAACAAGAATACTAATGACTAAGTGTGTGAGTACTAGCTTTAACATGTGATCGGCTTGGGAACTTGCACAAGAGTATAATGGCCTGGCTGATTATACGTGCGGTGTATGATCAACACTCACAAGGAATAAGACATGCACAAGGAGGGTATGATCACATATCTACACTAAAATACTCCCCACCCCCGACTGGTATAATAGATCCAACCACGGTACGTTATGGCACGAGATTCCCCAAGAAGAGAGCGACTTCTCCCGAAAATCGGTGTCTGTACATGTACAAGATAACCAATGAAACAATACTTGCACCATATACACCATATACCAAGGAATAACATCTCATGACGAGATCCGGATATACCAATCCGTGTAACAATAGTGTCAAGAGAACATGTAAATCTACACTTGATACAACAAACATAGAGGATATCATAAATGAGAAACTATCAGAGAATGTACTCGCCTGAAGTCCAATGAACAGTCTCACAAATGTCTGACTCGGTGCCTCGAAGACCTAGATATGGAATACCACATTAATACAAGGTCCCGAAAAGAGAACAAGTCAAACTAGGCAATTTCTAGGTCAATAAGTCAATTCTAAGTCAAAAGTCAACTATGGTCAACTCTAAAGTCCACTAAAGTCAAACATGGTCAAACCCAAAGTCAACCTCACAAGACATCCATAAAATAATATAAAAATAAAATACAACAATTTAGGAATCAAATTAGATTCCAAAAGAAACTCACACAAAGTATACTAATAATACAATTAATATATACCTTAAAAATATATATATACAACCCAATATTCATATAATTAAAATACTATATTATAACAATTATTATACCTCACAAAACACATATATATATACATATAAATATATACAAATATAATATATAATATATACATTAAATCTGTCAAAGCGTCACTGAAAACAGTGAACTAAGAATACAATTTAATTAAAACGGCTAATAGTGACAGTTTCGTCTGTCACCGAAAAACTGTCGCAGAAAAAACTGAATACAATTCCTACTGCCGACTGGATCGCTGACAGTTAAACTGTCGCGGAAAAGCGTCGCAGAAAAGCTGCTGTTTCCCGCTGCTGCAATTAATGACAGGTTTGTCATTAATTGCCCGAAGGCTACAGCGGCTGCTATTAGTCGGCTAATTAATGACAGTTTTTTACTGTCATTAATTCACTGTCACTAAAACAAGTTGTATATATATAATTATATATATATAAACAGAATATATAAACAATATATATATATATATAAACAGAATATATAAAACAGTATATATATATATATATATATATATATAAACCATTAATACAAAAATGTACATATATATATTAATATACACATAAACTTATACCTTCAAATATTTAACAAAGAACATATAATTTACATGGCTAGAAGCACACCTAAAATATTTACATTAATATCCAAATAATTACATAATAATTATAAATAATATAATTACACAATTAAACATACAAATATATTTTATAAAATATTTTATGTATAAATTATATTATTTAACAAGTAGTAACATATATATTTGCATGCAAGAAAGCTACATATTATATTGTACATTATATTAGCACACCCAAAATATAGATCTATGCTACAATAATTACTATAATAAATACACAAAATAAATATTTAATATCCATATATATATACTAATTATAAATGAAGAATTGAACCACAATTAATTAGATCTATGCAAAAATACACACAATTGGAGAGTATCTCACCGTATCCCACTAGATCTAGGATACGCATGCGACACGAGTCCAACACACAACCAAATGCACCCCGAAGGACACAAACAAATCACAAATAATATTTATGAACAAATCAAAGCGTCAAAAGTAGATCTATGTGTCCGTGTCAAAATACGACATGTTCAAAGCCCCGTGTCGGAGGAAAACCCCCAAATGACACGTATCACCAAATAGTTGGAATACGAACCACAAGTATCCCAATATGGATACGACACTAGCCTCAAACACAAATCTCATGTTCAATTGATCTATAGGATCAATTGACACACACAACAAAATATAAATTCGGAATTCCAACAAAATTGACACAAAAAGTACCATAACTTTCTCCATGGGTCTCCTATGAACACAAAATAAAATCCTATACATACATATAGGTTGATTTTACATGATTAAATCCCAGATTTAGAAGCTATTTAAATGGGAAAATCTGAATTATACCTATTGGGAGATGGATTCCCAATGAAACCTCCAATTGAGATGAACTTGCTTCCAAATTGTAGATCCTTGCTCCTCTTTGTAGATCCTTGCTTCCTTCTTCTAGATCCTTGCTTTCTCCTTCTCTAATGGTGAATTAGGAAGAATTTGGAATGAATTTGGTAGGGAATTGGATTGGGAATGGAAGGAATTTGGTAGTGGGAGAATTCTAGATCTAGATTTAGAATGAGATGAGAGGAGAGAGAAATTTCCCCCCCTCTTTAATAGGCCGGCCATAGCCCCTCCCCCAAGCAATTGTAAAATGTCCAATGTACTCCTTGGGACCTCTCATGAAGAAATAATTAAGGAAGGAAGCTTCTAGTCTAATCATTTAATTAATTTAATCCATCTCCTTAACTATGGGCTTTCTAAATGGGCCAAGTCTAACTAATTAATTCATGTTGGTCCATGGGTCCAAACTAAACTAGTTGGGTCCACTAAAATAAGTCCAAAATAATTAAATAACATCCAACAATAATTAAATAATACAACAAAAATTTATTTACCATGCACAATATTTATTTAAATAGGAAATTACCAAAATACCCTTTCCTAGAAAATGTGGTAGTGACAAGTCTACCCTCCTTAAAATAATTTCGTCCTCGAAATTCAAAGACGAAAACTATCCCCAGAAAATCACAGAACAGAACTAAAGAATCACAACTAACTAGTGAACAGAACATAACAATGAACAGAACATAACTAGAAATAACATATCTCAAGGTACAAACAAATATGGATAACGCTCTCGCATGTCATCCTCTCTCTCCCAGGTAGACTCCCCCGGAGAGTGATGCCTCCATGCGACGCGCACCAAAGGAATAGTCTGGTTCCTCAGCACCTTCTCTCTTCGATCCAGAATTCCAACTGGCTGCTCTGGATAGCTAAGAGTAGGGCCCACCTCTATCTCTGAGTGATCCAATACTTGACTAGGATCTGCCACGTATCGTCTCAACTGTGACACATGAAACACGTTGTGCACTCCCTCCAATGCGGGTGGCAAGTCTAGTCTATAAGCAACTGCACCGACCCTCTCTAGAATAGTGAAAGGTCCGATGAATCGCGGACTAAGCTTTCCGCCTCCACCGAAGCGAATCGTGCCTCGTGTCGGAGAAATCCTCAGAAACACCAAACCACCCACCTAGAACAAAATACCACCTTAAGAACTTATCTATAACAAACAACCAAGAACAAGCACACAAAATAAAATCTAAACTATACCTCAAACTCCAAGGGTCTCCGATGGCTATCGGCCCAATGCCGTTGTCTGTCCTGTGCCACTCGAAGTCTGTCTCTGATCAACTGAACCTTCTCTGCTGCATCCACAACCATCTCTGGCCCAAGCAAAACTCTCTCTCCAATATCGTCCCAAGACAAAGGAGTACGACACCTCCGACCATATAGAGCTTCAAAAGGTGACATCTCTATACTGGCTTGGTAACTGTTGTTGTAAGCAAACTCTACCAAATGGAGATGGTCCTCCCAAGAACCCTCGAAATCTAGTACACAAGTGCGCAACATATCCTCGAGAGTCTGAATAGTCCTCTCTGACTGCCCATCTGTCTGGGGATGATATGCAGTACTGAACTTGAGCTGAGTGCCCAAACTCTCCTGCAAACTCCTCCAGAAATGAGAAGTAAAACGACTATCCCGATCTGAGACTATGCTGACGGGAACTCCATGTATCCTAACGATCTGCCTCATATACATCTCTGCCAGCTTCTCCGTAGACAAACCCACCTTGAAAGGCAAAAAGTGGGCCGACTTGGTCAACCTATCAACAATGACCCAAATCGCGTCTTTTTTTCCTGGAGATCGTGGTAGTCCGGACACAAAATCCATAGTAATGTGTTTCTACTTCCACTCTGGAATGGGTAATGGCTGAAGTAAACCTACTGGCCTCTGCCTCTCGACTTTCACCTGCTGGCACACTAAGCATCTGGATACAAACTGTGCCACTTCCCTCTTCATGCCATACCACCACACACTCTCTCGCATATCCCGATACATCTTGTTAGCACCTGGATGTATGGAATACTGAGAGCGATGCGCTTCCTGCAATATCTCCTCTCGCAACTCCCCACTAGGCATACACAATCTAACTCCATGCCTCAAAGATCCATCCTCTGCAATAGTGAAATTATCCTCCAATCCTGCTCTCACCTGAGCTCTGATACTCCTCAAAGATACGTCATCATACTGTGCTGCCTTGATCCTATCCATCAAATCTGAATGTATCTGCAATCCCCACATCTGCATAGCACCACCCGGAACAATCACCTCAATGCCCAAGCTCTCCAAGTCCTCCAACAAATATCGATCCTGCGTCAAGAACATAGCTACCGGATACCTGCTCAAAGCATTGGCAACTACATTGGCCTTCCCAGGATGATATTGCAAAGAGATATCAAAATCCTTCATCAGTTCCAACCACCGACGCTGCCTCATGTTCAACTCCTTCTGCGTGGAAACGTACTTCAAGCTTTTGTGGTCTGTGAAGATCTCCACACGCTCTTCGTACAAATAATGTTTCCACAACTTCAGGGCGAATATGACAGCTGCCAACTCCAAATCATGGGTAGGATAGTTCTTTTCATGAGGACGCAATTGCCTGGATGCATAGGCAATCACTTTCCCATGCTGCTGAAGAACACAACCTAAACCCTTCCCCGATGCATCACTATAAATAGTGAAACCTCCGGACCCTGATGGCAACGTCAAAATAGGAGCAGACGTCAACCTCTTCTTCAACTTCTCAAAAGCAACCTGGCAATCCTCCGTCCAAACAAACTCCACATCCTTCCTTGTGTGTCTGGTCATCGGCTCGGCAATCCTCGAAAAATCTTGCACAAACTTCCTGTAGTAGCCTGCCAATCCCAAGAAACTCCTGATCTCTGCTACCGAACTCGGAGTCTTCCAAGATTCCACTGCTGAAATCTTCTTCGGATCCACTGAAATACCATCACCAGTCACAACATTCCCCAAGAATTCCACCTTGTCCAAGAAAAATCATATTTGGACAACTTCTCATACAACTTCTCCTTCCTCAGCACATCCAACACAATCCTCAAATGCTCCTCATGCTCCTCCGGTGTCTTCGAGTATATGAGTATGTCGTCGATGAACACCACCACGAACTTGTCAAGGTACTGGTGGAACACCTTGTTCATCAAGTTCATAAATACCGCCGGTGCATTAGTCAAACCAAACGGCATCACCATAAACTCGTACTGACCATACCGAGTTCTAAAAGCAGTCTTCGGTATGTCCTCCGGCTTCACCTTCACCTGATGGTAGCCTGATCTCAAATCTATCTTAGAAAATACCTTCGCACCACTCAACTGATCAAACAGATCATCAATCCGTGGCAAAGGATACTTATTCTTGATAGTGAGATTATTCAAAGCCCTGTAATCAATGCACATACGCACCGATCCATCCTTCTTCGGTACAAACAATACCGGGGCTCCCCATGGTGAAGAACTCGATCTGATAAACCCCTTATCCTGCAATTCGTCCACCTGCTTCTTCAACTCGACCAGCTCGCTGTTGTTTACTCTATAGACATGCTGCGAAATCGGTTCTGCACCTGGCACCAAGTCTATAGAAAATTCAACATCTCGATCTGGCGGCAATCCTGGCAATTCTTCAGGAAACACATCCAAAAATTCTGCTATCAACGGATGCGGCAATTCCTTGTCTTCTACCATAGCTCCACAAATAATGCCTTCTCCCTTCTCTGCAGCTCCTCTAGCAAACTCGAACTCTGGCTCTCCTGGCGGACCAAACAAAACTCTACCTCCTCTACAATCTATGCTAGCACGGTGCCTACTCAACCAATCCATCCCGAGTACAATGTCGTAGCTCGGAAGTGGCATTACAAGTAGACACGCACTCAACTCCCGGCCTCCCAGAGTAACTCTTCGATCTTTGCAAATATCATTAACCAGGATAATGCCTCCCCCGGTCATGATCTTGCAAGTCCTAAGCAAAGACTCAGCTACCAAACCATGCTTTAGAGCAAAAGAAACAGATACAAAACTATGGGAAGCACCACTATCAAACAAAGCTAAAGCTGGAATAGAATCAAGAAGAATAGAACATGCGATGACATCTCCGGTGGGTTCCTCCTCTTCGACTGTCATAGCAAACGCTCGTCCTTGCCGAGCACCTCCCTGCTGCTGATGCTGGACAAAATGCTGCTGCTGTGTCGGAAGCGGTCCCCTCGGTTGTGCTGCAGGTGGTCTCATCTGTGCCCACGGAGCTGGAGCTGCTCCCTGAACTGCACGACGAGGACACTCCCTTGATTGATGCCCTTCAGTACCACAATACAAACAAACTCCTAGCCTCCTCCTGTAAACTTCCTAGATGTGGCCGGGCTTCTTGCAGAAGTTGCATGGGGCCTACTGTAACTGCCTCTGCTGCTGAGGTGCCCGGTGAAAATGCGCTCTAGCTGGAGTCTGGTTCTGCTGTGGCTGCTGGAAAGGTCTGGACTGGAAATGAGGACGTTTGGCAGATACTGCACTGCCGTTGGCCCCCAGAAAAGAATTACGGTCTCTCTTGGTCTTCAAACCCAGATCCCGCTCAATCTTGCGTGCCTCCGCAAGTATCTCCGAGTATGTCTCATAAAAAGACGGAATGAGAATCTTCACTTCCCAGTTTAGACCCTCTCGAAAACGAATAGCTCGAACCTCCGGCTCCCTCATCAGATACTCTGCAAATCGGCTCAGCCTACCGAACTCCGCAGCGTATTCCTTCACAGACATGCTCCCCTGAATGAGACTCTCAAATTGTCTTCCCAAGTCAAGCCTGTCTATCCGGGCGAAAAACATTTTCTTGAAAAGGTCCTTGAATACCTCCCAAGATTGTCCTGCGTCAACCAGAACCGGCTCATTCCTGAACCAAGTACGAGCGACGTCGAACAGTTGAAGTCCTACCGCCTCAACCTTCAGATCTTCAGAAAGACGGGACACCCTCATAAGACGCTAAATGTCCTCGAGCCAATCATCAGCATAGACGATGCCCTCCGTCCCTTTGAAAACCCTAGGCTCCAGTTTCTTGAAGTCCTGAATGTTGCCTGGCCGAAGCTGAGCAACCTGAGGAACAACCTGCTGCTGGACCGGAACTCCTCTCTCAACTACAGCACGAGCAAGCTGATGAGCACTCTCGATGCCCTGCCGTAGAACGTCGGTCTGCCTCTGATGTGCCTCCGACTGAGCCCTCTGTGCCTCGAGCATCTCACGAAACAGAGTAAACATCTGTGACGCCTCTGCTGGCACAGGAGGTGGAGGTGGAAGCCCCTCAGATACAGCTGGCACAGTCCTCTGAGTGGGTGGTGGACCTTCGAAAGCAGCTGACACTCCAATCACCGGAGAAGTGACTGGTGCAGGCCCTCGGGATGTCGCAGACCTCTCAGAAACTGCTCTCCCTTGCTGTGATCTAGTCTTAGGCGGCATCCTGAGACAAAGCGAAAGAAGAATCAATATGGCACAAGATGTAAGATATTCAAGGAAAGGACAGTTTAAGAGATCAAGTATCAACGTCAAAGGAGAATAGTTGAATCAAAAGAATTTTTCTAGATGTGATTGAGTATCTCAGCCTATATTCTATATCCTATTGCAGGCTCGCAGTAGTACAACTAAGTTGTCGCACTACCACGACATCATATACTTGTGAAGCTAGACCTGCATGGGCCACCACCAAAAACGTGTCACGACCCGCACCCGGGGTAAGGGTACTAGTCGGAAACAACGCCCAGCCTACGCCGCAGAAATGGCGGTAGAACGCTGTCTAAAAAGTCTATCTAATATAATAAACCACCAAAAGATAGTGTACTCAATCACAGAACTAAGATAGAATGAACACGAATCAGATAAGAATAGAATAGTCATAATACAACTCATGAGTCTAAAATAATACATCAATGAGTCTGAAGAAAAATACAGAAATATGCTGGAGACAAATCCAGTACAAAAGAATACTACAAAACTATAAAGCTACAACTCCAGGGTCAACTGTCTCAGTTGGGATAAGTCCCTCTTGAGCCAGGGTCTCAGAATCTAAACCCACAACATCCTGGGGTCCATAATAGGTAGGGTACTCCTCAGTGTCATCTGGAAAAATATTTCCAGTCAGGAAAGAGCAGAGTACAACCCTAACAGCAGTTCTCAAATAATGATAAAAACTATGTAACAGTAAATAGCTGTGGATAAACAAGATGCATAAATAGATACAAGAAATGTATAGACAATAAGGAAGTACTGGAAAGAAATACAATAATGAACAATATGCTGATGGAACAAGAATACTAATGACTAAGTGTGTGAGTACTAGCTTTAACATGTGATCGGCTTGGGAACTTGCACAAGAGTATAATGGCCTGGCTGATTATACGTGCGGTGTATGATCAACACTCACAAGGAATAAGACATGCACAAGGAGGGTATGATCACATATCTACACTAAAATACTCCCCACCCCCGACTGGTATAATAGATCCAACCACGGTACGTTATGGCACGAGATTCCCCAAGAAGAGAGCGACTCCTCCCGAAAATCGGTGTCTGTACATGTACAAGATAACCAATGAAACAATACTTGCACCATATACACCATATACCAAGGAATAACATCTCATGACGAGATCCGGATATACCAATCCGTGTAACAATAGTGTCAAGAGAACATGTAAATCTACACTAGATACAACAAACATAGAGGATATCATAAATGAGAAACTATCAGAGAATGTACTCGCCTGAAGTCCAATGAACAGTCTCACAAATGTCTGACTCGGTGCCTCGAAGACCTAGATATGGAATACCACATTAATACAAGGTCCCGAAAAGAGAACAAGTCAAACTAGGCAATTTCTAGGTCAATAAGTCAATTCTAAGTCAAAAGTCAACTATGGTCAACTCTAAAGTCCACTAAAGTCAAACATGGTCAAACCCAAAGTCAACCTCACAAGACATCCATAAAATAATATAAAAATAAAATACAACAATTTAGGAATCAAATTAGATTCCAAAAGAAACTCACACAAAGTATACTAATAATACAATTAATATATACCTTAAAAATATATATATACAACCCAATATTCATATAATTAAAATACTATATTATAACAATTATTATACCTCACAAAACACATATATATATACATATAAATATATACAAATACAATATATAATATATACATTAAATCTGTCAAAGCGTCACTGAAAATAGTGAACTAAGAATACAATTTAATTAAAACGGCTAATAGTGACAGTTTCGTCTGTCACCGAAAAACTGTCGCAGAAAAAACTGAATACAATTCCTACTGCCGACTGGATCACTGACAGTTAAACTGTCGCGGAAAAGCGTCGCAGAAAAGCTGCTGTTTTCCGCTGCTGCAATTAATGACAGGTTTGTCATTAATTGCCCGAAGGCTACAGCGACTGCTATTAGTCGGCTAATTAATGACAGTTTTTTACTGTCATTAATTCACTGTCACTAAAACAAGTTGTATATATATAATTATATATATAAAAACAGAATATATAAACAATATATATATATATATATATATATATAAACAGAATATGTAAAACAGTATATATATATATATATATATATAAACCATTAATACAAAAATGTACATATATATATTAATATACACATAAACTTATACCTTCAAATATTTAACAAAGAACATATAATTTACATGGCTAGAAGCACACCTAAAATATTTACATTAATATCCAAATAATTACATAATAATTATAAATAATATAATTACACAATTAAACATACAAATATATTTTATAAAACATTTTATGTATAAATTATATTATTTAACAAGTAGTAACATATATTTTTGCATGCAAGAAAGCTACATATTATATTGTACATTATATTAGCACACCCAAAATATAGATCTATGCTACAATAATTACTATAATAAATACACAAAATAAATATTTAATATCCATATATATATACTAATTATAAATGAAGAATTGAACCACAATTAATTAGATTTATGCAAAAATACACACAATTGGAGAGTATCTCACCGTATCCCACTAGATCTAGGATACGCATGCGACACGAGTCCAACACACAACCAAATGCACCCCGAAGGACACAAACAAATCACAAATAATATTTATGAACAAATCAAAGCGTCAAAAGTAGATCTATGTGTCCGTGTCAAAATACGACATGTTCAAAGTCCCGTGTCGGAGGAAAACCCTCAAATGACACGTATCACCAAATAGTTGGGATACGAACCACAAGTATCCCAATATGGACACGACACTAGCCTCAAACACAAATCTCATGTTCAATTGATCTATAGGATCAATTGACACACACAACAAAATATAAATTCGGAATTCCAACAAAATTGACACAAAAAGCACCATAACTTTCTCCATGGGTCTCCTATGAACACAAAACAAAATCCTATACATACATATAGGTTGATTTTACATGATTAAATCCCAGATTTAGAAGCTATTTAAATGGAAAAATCTGAATTATACCTATTGGGAGATGGATTCCCAATGAAACCTCCAATTGAGATGAACTTGCTTCCAAATTGTAGATCCTTGCTCCTCTTTGTAGATCCTTGCTTCCTTCTTCTAGATCCTTGCTTCCTCCTTCTCTAATGGTGAATTAGGAAGAATTTGGAATGAATTTGGTAGGAAATTGGATTGGGAATGGAGGGAATTTGGTAGTGGGAGAATTCTAGATCTAGATTTGGAATGAGATGAGAGGAGAGAGAAATTTCCCCCCTCTTTAATAGGCCGGCCATAGCCCCTCCCCCAAGCAATTGTAAAATGTCCAATGTACCCCTTGGGGCCTCTCATGAAGAAATAATTAAGGAAGGAAGCTTCTAGTCTAATCATTTAATTAATTTAATCCATCTCCTTAACTATGGGCTTTCTAAATGGGCCAAGTCTAACTAATTAATTCATGTTGGTCCATGGGTCCAAACTAAACTAGTTGGGTCCACTAAAATAAGTCCAAAATAATTAAATAACATCCAACAATAATTAAATAATACAACAAAAATTTATTTACCATGCACAATATTTATTTAAATAGGAAATTACCAAAATACCCTTTCCTAGAAAATGTGGTAGTGACACAGACCCTCCAAACCAATCCCGACGACCACGACCCCGCGCACCCCGCGTACTGCAGATTTTTGCAGCGAGGTACCTGTGTTCCGGAGTTGTTTTCCGTCGCCTTGCTCAACCAAACGCCACCCCGTCTTCACCGAAATGTTCACCCCTTAACCCTCTTCCATATATGTGTGATAGTAGACCTCGAACAACACGTAACCATAGGCGAAAACAGCGCCAAAGTTGGCAGAAATAGACCAATTTCTGGGATCGCAGAAAACAGCGGTGATCACCCATGTTCCCGGATTCGTATCTCCCACCACAGAGATCCGAATTTGATGATTCGTTTTGGTATGCGTAGAACACTTGACCTAGTTTAATTTCTGTTAAATAACCCTAGATTATTAACTGTTGTAGATAGAATTAAATTCGTTGGAAAACTCCGCGAACACACTTTTTCAGAATTCCAAAAGTTGTGAAACGGAGCGCATCCCGCCAAACGGGACCGCCCCGCCGTGTACCAAGTGTACCAAACGGTGCGCGCAGCTGTAAACTCCCTGGACCAGATTTTACTATTTAAAATTATTTTTAGCAAATTAGAATTTATTGCAATATTTTATTTATTTACATCCTATTGATTGTGCACCTGTCTATTACACAATTAATTAGAGCATTGCACTAGCTGTAATTCCCAAACAAGTTCACATACCTGCCCTAGATATGTTAGACTATTTTTATGAATTTTGTGCAACTCCCAGATACTTTGTTTTGTGCTTCGTTTTAGTCGCACAAATATCGTTACAAACGTATGTATTTATTTTCCTATTTAATTTTCTGCTCTTTACCCATCTCTGTACCCCTAGAGATTTGAGGACCAGTAGGTACCTGTTTTGCCCAAACAAAAATACGATAATATTCTAGACTGAATATACTACAATTAGTGTATTGACACCGTAGAAAAATTATGATCCTAACTGCCCCTAAATAATTAGTGAACTTCGTGCGCAGTATTTATTAAATAATAAATACGATGACCCGTATCACCCAAAGAATCAGACCCTGCCTCTGCCCAGGCTCACCCCCACACTTTCCAAAATATTTTCCCAGCTTTCCCCCTCATTTCTGTACAATTTAGTATTTCGAGGAATCAGTATTTTATATCAGACAAATTGCGAAATTACGCAAAATACCAACTTTGGGACCTATTTACAATTTATGAAAGTTCAAGGGTTTTTATGCAAAAATGCATGTGAGGTGGCATAACCTCATTGGCTAGACAATAGGTGGCATGGGACCCATCTAAAAATCCAGAAAAATCTGCCAAAAATATCCTGAAATACAAAATTACCCAAATGCCCTTAAAGTTGCCATTAATTACAACTTTGCCATTGGGAGAATTCCTATATATATTCCCCTCCCCCTTCCCCCGAACACCCCACAACCCTCCCTCAGGCCACCGCCCTCCGCCGGACCTCCGCCGGACGCGTCGCCACCCTCTGGCCTCCTCCCCAGCCACCGGACCACCGCCCTAACCTCCGCCACCCACCGCCAGCTTCGGCTACACCACCATCACCAACAACAGCAGCATCACCACCCCACCACCCGAACGCCTCGACCGCCACCACCTGCCGCCGTAGTCCACCGCCACCACCCCCATCTACTCCGCCACCCTCCCCTCTATCGAACCACCACCGCCACACCCCCCCAAGACACCCTCCGCCGCCGGCAGCTCCCCCGCAACCCTCCACCGCCACACCCTGCCCATCTCTCCCGAGCCACTCCGACCGTCCCCCACCGCCACTCCGGCCACTCCCGATCTCCGCCACCACCACCAGGGCCTTCGCCTCCCTCCCCTCCGTCCACCCATCCGCCTGCACCGCCCCCTCCGCCACCCCGCTGGCCGCAGTAGCCCCCGCAGCTGCTGCTGCTACTGTTGCTGACTGCAGCTGCTGCTGCAGTTGCTGCTCCGGCCGGCCGCCTGCCGGACCACCGCCGGGCCTCCACCGGCGACGACGCGGGCCCCCCCCCTGACGTGTCAGGTATACCATCGTATTATACGTATTTATACATGTATTTAAATATATGTATGTATATATATATATAAGTATATATATATGTATATATATATATATATTAATGTTTATATTTATATATATTATATATTATATGATATATAATATATATATTATACTGTATATATATATATATATATATATATATATATATATATATATATATATATATATATATATATATATATATATATATATATATATATATATATATATATATATATATATATATATATATTTATGTATGCATCTTTTATTTCTATTTTTATTATTAATATATATATATATATATATATATATATATATATATATATATATATATATATATATATATATATATAT
Organism: Iris macrosiphon; assembly: GCA_036927795.1. Taxonomy (NCBI): domain Eukaryota; kingdom Viridiplantae; phylum Streptophyta; class Magnoliopsida; order Asparagales; family Iridaceae; genus Iris; species Iris macrosiphon. The sequence goes on along the minus strand of JAYESA010000020.1, from coordinate 46,816,696 downwards.
ATATATATATATATGTAGTATATATATATATATGTAATAATATATATAAATTATTATTATTACTATTATTATTACTATATATATATATATATATATATATATATATATATATATATATATATATATATTATTATGAATATGTATATATATATGTATGTTCATTTTTCTTCATTATATATATATATATATATATATATATATATATATATATATATATATATATATATATATATATATATATATATATATATATATGTATATATATTTATATATATCTATATATATTACTCTATATAATTATATATGTATTATATATGTATTATATATGGTATTATATATACTATATGATAATAATACTGGATAATAAGTATATATATAAATATATATATTTAAATTTCTGCATTTTTCTTTCTTTTGTATATATGTAATATAAGTATTTATATATGTATTTATAATTCCTGCACTGTATTTCTTTTTATTATATATATATATATATATATATATATATATATATATATATATATATATATATATATATATATATATATATATATATATATATATATATATATACTATATAATAGCGTACTGGATATACAGTACATCTATTATATATATATTACCTATGCTGGATAATACAGCCTACATATATATGTACATTTACATTTCTCGCAATGTCAATTCATTTTTTTTATATATTATCTATATACTATATAGTGCTGTATAATACAGTACCTATAAATACGTATATTTAAATTATGTACTGTCATTTCATTTTATTATTATATATCAGTGGATATACCCTGATAAATATTATATTATTATATATCAGTGGATACACCCTGATAATATATATAAACAGTGGTTATACCCTGCTAATATATATATTTACATTCGTGCATTTTCTTTGCTTTATATATATACTAAATATATACTACTACTATATATTATATCTATATATATATAAATACTATATATATATATATATATATATATATATATATGTGTGTATATATATATATATATATATATATATATTATACCTAAGTATGTACATACTTTTATTATACCCTGATAATCACAAACATGTATGTTTTAACAGAATCCAACTCCAGCACAGCCAGTGACCCCCTGTCACCAGCACCCTCAAACCTGAATTTGAGAACAGGTTTCCAACACTATCAGGGAGTAGGCAAGCATACCTTACCGAGTGTCTTGTTTAAATTCTAATATTGTTATATGCTCTTGTTTCTGAATTTTATATAACTATGAGTACCTGAGACTGCCTTGGGTACAGTCAACTGACATATTGACAATTAGTATAATTAACCTAGTTTTACAGACCCACCAACAACTGAGGATATCCTGATATTCTCCTAGACCCTATCACGGGAACACGCAACATGGTTGCAATACATATTGGGATGCGAGCTGCGTATTTGATTAGCTACCAATACGTGTGACCCGCATCACGGATTAGAATAAACAAAAGTAGGACCTGACATTTAGTACATTGGGTTGGGAAAGATAACTGGTATACGTATGGGACACCCCCTTCCTTAAATGTTTATATACCTTCGCACCATGCTCCTTGGAGATGGTCGATTACAGAGTTCCCTTGAACGGGGGCATATGTGGCATATACTAGTCAGTCACTATGGATTGGTGAATTATGTCAGCATATGTCTAGCCACACATTCCCATGCGTACTACAAGGTCTTTAAATTGCATTCACTTAGATGGTTAGCACCCTGTATTTATTTATTCAATATTTACATACATGGCATATTATTTTTCTGTATCTTGTTACGTCCCTCTGAGGACCTGGTTCCATGCCAGGTTTAGCTGAGATATTCTACCCCACAGTACCTGGACCTGGACAGGAGTCTGGACATGCCCTTGAGATGGAGTTAGAGGAGATACCATCAGAGTCTGCCTGAGTACATCTGGAATTGGAGCTATATATTTTGAGGACGATGCACTAGTTTATCTTATTTCACTTTCTGCTTATCTTTATGTAGTGGGTTTGTTCCCACTTGACTTTATCTGATTTGTATATGACATTTCAGATTTAGCATCTATATATTCAGTACTTTTCTTGATATTTTTGTGGATGAGATAGATTTACCTGTATTTAGACTTGTAGTATTTAGGACAGCGTAGCACATCACTTTGGGTCCATTAAATTGGGTGATCCCTTAGTGACGTGTCAGCTGGCCAGTGCCACGTGGCCTAGTTCCGTATATTTTTTGGACTGGGGCGTGACATGGTTTTAGTGGTGGCCCATGCAGGTCAAGTTAATTGCTAGTAGCATGATTACATGCCCAGCAAGCCTGCACTATGATAGGAACACTAGGTCTCATCCACTCTGACTTCACCCATAAATTCTTGCATCTTGCTTGATTATCATTTATTATTTCCTTCGTACTTTTCTAAATTATTCTATCTTCTTCAGAAATATGGACATACCCAGCGGACACGCTAATGATGGGGTTGACCAAGCAACAGACCCATCGCCAGATGTCCAAAGAACTCCAACCCTTCCGAGAGACCAATCCCCAAGAAGGATGCTGGTCAATCCAACAAACTCGTACCTTCCCCAGGACCCTACCCAGGAGACAACACCATCCCAGCTAGAAGGGAAAACTTTCCAAGCACCAACACCGCAGGCGGAGACACCTTTGCCTCTACCTCCAGCCCTCGCAGCCCTGATGCCACAGCTTGAGGGACAAACCCAGATGTTCCAATATTTCCAAATTCTGTTGCAGGCTCAGTAGCAACAAACTGAAGCCCTGAGACAGGCTCAGTGGCAACAAACTGAAGCCCTGAGACAGACCTTGATAACAGCTCTGGAGATGACAACTGCCCCGGCACTAGCACCTGTCCAACCCCTAACACTGTTCAAGGCTTTCGCCGAATGAGCCCGAGAACCTTTTCTGGCAGCGAAACTCCGGAAGAGATCTCAGACTGGATCTCCAACACGGAAATACTACTAGAAGATTCACAGCTTCACCCCGACCTATGGATGACCGCAGTAAGGGCCCAACTAAAAGGCAACGCCCATCACTGGTAGGACACCATCGAGCGCAGCACCGACAAGAACCATACTTGGGAGCAATTCCTGGAATACTTCAAGGCAAAATACTTTCCAGCCACGGTCAGAGATGATCTGTACTCCCAGTTCCTGCATTTGGAACAAGAAAATATGACCATCGACGCCTATGACGCAGAATTCAGTCGACTAAGTCAATTCGGTGCCATCCTAATACCTAACGAGCTGGAGAAAGCCATGAAGTTCCATCACGGCCTTACCCCCGAGCTCCAAGGGTATACCACACACAATCAAGGATTTCATGCGAGGAAGTTCTTTCAGAGGCAAGAATACAAGAAGCCATTGGCCGAGAAGTAAGACGCTCAAATCCAACCATATCAGCCAGAGACCAGACTGGAGCAAGAGGACCAATCCGTCACCAGGGAAATCAGACACAACACAAGACGGGGCCATATCAACACAAGAAACTTATAACTTGTCACCATTGTGGCAGGCAGGGACATTATGCCAAAAACTGCCGAAGAAAGTATAGACTGTAATACCCCGTTCCGCTCAAGCGGACTGCCGTCTCAAACGGAAATAGTGCAGCTGTCCCGACCTGCTTTGCCTCGATCAAGAAGCAAAAGATATCCAGACTTGTCCCTACAGGAATCCGGCTTGGACTTTCAGAGGCTCGCTCAGACGTATCGCTCTACCGAGGCGAATCATCGCTAAGGTGGGTGGCTACGGTGAACTTGTCTTTGCTTAGCCAGCACACATAAAACCTGGAATCATATATGCTAGTCGCTAGGTGAATCATCCCCTGCATGCTAATAAATCCAACGCACCTAGCTAAGGGAATAATCCCAACCTGTATTGCTATGCTAGAACATGGAAATGAAATACTGCTTATATTCAGACCCTTGCATGCTAAGTCCCTTAACGGTTTCATCTCTCGGACTACCTTCGGGCCCGAGCAAACGTGCTGATTATGTTCCTTAGAACGCATGCTTGTCTGCTTGATTGTTACTGTGTTTTCATCCAAACCCCGGGAGACTACTACGTAGTCGTTCCGTGTCTGAATGTTCCTGCAAGTATCCGGGACCGTTAGGTCACCAGGCAGCCCCGAACCAGGGAAATGCATCAAGACAAGTTAATCACTGTACAGAATCATGATTCAAGTACCTCCTGTAATCGTGCACTACTGTTGTAAACCCCCTCGACCAGATTCCAGTATTTTAGGAATATTTTTCACAATTTAGGATTTGTTGCAATATTTTAATTTATTTTGCTTACATATCCTATTGACTTGTGCACATGTCCATCACCTAATTATTTGGAGCTTTACCTTGACTGTTATCCCCAAACAAAGTTCGCATACCTCTCCTAGACTTGCCAGTCTACTATCCTGCACTTTGTGCAACTCCCAGATACTCAGTTTTGAGCCTCGTATGAGACGCGCAAATCTCGTTACAAAAGTCCGTATTTATTTCTTATTTTATTTCCTGCTCTTTACCCATCCCTGTTTCCATAGAGATTTGAGGCCCAACATGCACCCGTTTTGCCCAGACAAAAATACGTTAATTTTCTACACTGAGTATACTACATTTAGTGTATTGACACCGTAGAAAAATTATGACCCTACCTGCCTCTAAATAATTAGTGAACATCGTGCGCAGTATTTATTAATTAATAAATACGGTGATCCGTATCACTCAGAAACCAGGCCCAGTACCTGTCCAGACTCACCCCCACCCCCTCGGGACCCTCGCACAGCAATTTTCCTCAATTATGTGAATTTAGTAATTTCAGAAATCAGGTGTTTTTCTCAGACAATTTTGTAATTGCGCAATTTCACAAAATAGGACCTCTGCGCAATTTACGAAATTACAGGGACTTTTCTGTAAATTATCCTACGAGGTGTCACCCCCTGATTGGCCGGTGAACGTGCACCGTCCATTCCAAAAGGAGTCCAGATTCGATGTATCTTAAATATCCTACAAGTAAAATTATATTTTTACCCTTAAGATATTTCTATAAAATAAAAAGGAAAAAGAAAAAGAAAACAAAAATAACCCTAACCCTAACTCAGCCGACTCTACCCCCCCCACAGCCGCAGACTGCCGCCGGAGCCGAGCCCCTCGCCGGAGTCGCCGTGAGCTCCCGGCCGCGGCGAGCCACCCCCCCTGTCTCTCTCCGCCGCTCCCTCTCTCCGCTGCTCCCTCTCTCCCCCGAGCTCCCTCTTCCCCGACCCCGTCGGCCTCTCCCAGCCCGCCTCCGCCGGCGCTGTCCCCTCTCCCCCTCCCGCTGGCCGCCCTCTTCCTCCCCCCCGCCGCCGCTCCTCCAGCTCCTCCTCCTATTCTCCTTCCCGACCTCCTCCACGCCCTCTCCCCTCCGCCAGCGTCAGCCCCCATCTCCACCCTGTCGATTCCGCCACCACCACCATCATCATCACTAGCCACCACCACCGCCGACACCACCATCCCCAGCATCTCCTCCTCCTATTCTCCTCCGCCTGTCTCGACCAAGCAGCCCTGCTGCTCTCGGCTGAGCCGAGCCCCTCGTCGGACCCCCCTTCAACTATTCCCCCTCGACCTCGTCTCCTCCTCCCGCCGCCGAAGTCAGCAGCCACCCCGGCTCGACACCGCAGCCCCCATCCAGCCAGCTCCACACCCCCGTACCCCCACTCCGGTTCAATTCCTCCCCCGTCCGGCCGGTTGTGAGACTCCCTCGACACACGGTACAGACTTCCTCCGGCAGGCCAACGGAAGCTTCTCCAACCAACTGAGCTCCCCCGACCGGCCTGTACAGAGCCCCCGACCTCCAGCAGTGTAGTGCCCCAACCCACCAACTCCTCCCTGCTCACCTTCCCTCGACCAGAACCTATGACGCCACCTCGTCGAGACTCACCGCTGTCCATCGCCGGAGACCCGCTACTGAAGCCGACTTCGACGATCACCGGAGACCCACCAGAGACCCGCTGAACTCTGACTGGACACAGCCCGGACACATTTGAACCCCGGACACAGCTTGGACACAGTCGTATCGTGTCAAAATGACTCGCGGATAAGGAAAGTCAGATTCATGGAGCCCTGTTTAGGTATCGTTTTCTCACTCCTCGTTAATCCATTTTTAATTCTGTCAGTTGTGACACGTAGACTATGTGACCTTCTCGGTGCCCGTGCAACCCGCTCGGTGCATCACGTCCTGTGGCGATCGCGGCACGCGATCCAAAAACAAGAAAAACAACGACCCAATTCACCCCAGAACTGAGTACGCCCCGCCAAACGGGACGACTTGGTCGCACGCGGTCTTTACCAAAACGTGCGCGATGTTGATACGGATGTGTAGAAATTCGGAGAAGTTGATTTGGATGTGCGTGCACACCGAAATCAACGCGTATCCGCCGACACCGCCCCGTATCCGTCAGTTCTGGAACACGCTGCAACTTTGTGTATACACGTCGGATCGAGACGAAACTTGCGCCATCGGACTCGTAGCGATACGCTGGTCCTGTGAGCCAAGTTTGGTTCGATTCTGAGAACGTTGGCAAAATCCCGTATCGTGGGCCCCACAGGCTCCACTTGACGGACGATTTTGTGACCGGCTCATCGGAATCCAATTCTGGAAGTTCCGTTGAGTTCATATCAGCGTTCCTGACTTGTTGACACTAAATTTGGCGAATTTGGAGACCTTTGACCCTGACACGTTCTTCGGTGCAAAGTGGTCCACATGTGGACCCCGCTTTGACCGGAAATTATCATTTTTGCCCTTGTGTCCAAATTGGACGAAAGGACAGACGTTTCTAGCTATTTGATATTTTCTGAGACTGTTAGTGATATTTATTTCAGTATCCGGAGACATTTATTCTGAGGCCATAGTTCTGACTTTTGGCATTTGACATCTGGACATTATATTTGCAGCTCTCCTGCCAGGCAAGTATACCTTGCCTTGTTGTACTGTTTATATTCAGTTCTTGCTAGTTACATGTTTATTTATTTTTATATAAATGTGCACGTCCGAGCAGACTCGGGTGCAGTCAACGATGGCGTTGACGTTAGGACTTGTATCTGACCTAGTGTCTAGTAGACCCACCTAAAGTTGTAAAGTTATTGATATAACTTCCCAGGCCTTGACACGTATCATTACACGTCACAGAGTGAGTACATGTAGGAACGCGTGCCTCATGCGCGACTGGCCATCAGTGTGAGCAACACGTGTAGCGGTATGTAGCTCAGTTGTTTATTTCATAGAGACTTACATCATAGTAGGAGGTGTCCACGTTATTTTCATGACTTGTACATCTATATTGGGCGGGAAAGACATCTAGTAGGCGTATGGGACACCCCCCCCACTGATATATACTCAAGTTACCATGCTCTTCGGAGATGGGGATTACGGTATATATAGAGAGTTACCATGCTACTCGGAGATGGGGTATTGGTTTTCTTATTCCCATTACCGTGCTCCGAGGAGGATGGGGTATTATCCTTTGTTCCATACTCTGCAGGGATGGACGATTGCAGAGTTACCCGTGTGATCGGGGGCATATGATACATATACTAGCCAGTCATGACGATTGGTGAATTACGTCAGCATATGTCTAGCCTACACTTTCCCATGCGTACTACAAGGTCTTTAAATTGCATTCACTTAGATGGTTAGCACACCCTTTTATTTATTCAGTATTTACTTTATGGCATGTCATTTTTCTGTATCTTGCTATGTCCCTCTGAGGACCTGGTCCCCTGCCAGGTGTATATGTTCTTGAGTACTCGCAGGAGCACAGATCCGGACAGGCTACTTATGCTCCGAGGAGGTCTTCTCTTCGATCCTCGTGATTGTCAGATGTTGTTCTTATATGGTGTGTATTCTGGTTCCTTTTATATTTTATTTCGACAGTAGATTTGATTTCATCTGACTGTCATTCTTAGATATCTGTATTGAGATCTAGTTACATGGTTATTGTTTATTCATATTTGACTTCTGTGGATGAGATTTAGATATTACCCTGTGACTTATGATTAGTTATACCACTGGTGAACTATTGTTCATTATACAGCGTACGCACGTATATATGGTTTCCATATATTGGAGTTGCCATATATACGGGCCAGCTGGCATGGTTACGTGACCTAGTCCTACGTATTTTGGGACTGGGGCGTGACATATTTTTAGTGGTGGCCCATGCAGGTCGAGAGCATATTGTCTCGGTTATGTTACTGTACCGAGCAAGCCTGCCTCTCAGAGCATATTGTCTCGGTTACGTTACTGTACCGAGCAAGCCTGCGTCTCAGAGCATATTGTCTCGGTTACGTCACTGTGCCGAGCAAGCCTGCACCTAGGATTAGAATATAGAATCTCATCCAAATTGACTATGACTTATCTTCCTTCCAGGCTGTCCTACTTACATAATTGCATCATGCTTGATTCATGTACTTCCCTGATAATTCTTTTAGTATAGCCCATGCTAGAATATAGAAATCCCTGTTGATAGGATGATGATTAGGGTAGTATTCCTATTAAGATCACCACTAGGGCTTTGTCATATCTTTAAGTTCAGACTACTTAATGAACCCTAGTCTTCCGTATTACCTAATGAACCCTAGCACCACCTACCTATAGATTAACTTACCCTTATCCCTTGACATATTTATGTATGACTTGAGTATAGTATAAACACTACTAGGATTAGTTAGAGATTGACCATAGTATTGACCTTAGTCTTAAGAAACTAATAGAAATTCAAGGTTGGATACTAGGACAGAAACCCTCATCCTATGCTTGGATAACCAGAGTTTTACGCCAGAGACTCTTTACCCTTGTTGGCGTAAAACCCATTTGACCGTTGTTAGCATAAGAGCCAAACCCCTGCCTAGTTGGCATAAAAGCTAAATCATGTAGAAGCTTGTCCCCTTTACGCCGCCCTTAGTCTTCCTTATCCTGCGTATGACGCATCATGCCAGCCACGTAGGTAACTGCCCTGCGCAAACCTGATGATAATAGATAACCATTGTAGAGCAACCTGATTAGGCGTAACCTAAGAATAGAATGTGAGCGTATTGTTACAGCCTTAGCTTTCCCCAGCCATGACCCAATCTTGTGCATTAAATGCAGAGATACGCCTCGAGCCCTGTGCAAAAAGGAAACAGCTTTCTGACAGGACATCTAATTTTGTCTCATCTCAAGCGTAGATGACTGGTATCCAATAAGTCACTAACGACAATCTGGATCTCCGTGTAAACCATCATCATGACCATCCCCTCGATCGTTGTGCAAGTACTTTGTCAGATGTCAGGATTCATTAACTTGACTGACAAACTCATGAGTTTCTTGTACAACTTTACGCTGTAGCGTATGCTAGACTTTTTACGCTGGCAGATTTTTACGCAACCTTTAGGCAATACTTTACCCGCAGACTTTTACGCGGACAGCCCTGAAGCTCTCCCTTACGCTTCTCTGTTATACGCAGACAGTTTCGGATTAATACTCTACGCCAAATTATTTTTATCCTTGTTTTACGCAGACAACCTCGAACCCCTACTTTATGCGGACTTTCTTGGAATCTCTGTTTTAGGCGGACAACCTATAGTGTATATTAAGAGTATAGAACTTAGAAGGCCATACCTCTTTTGGGTCAACTAGCGACTTAGACAAGGAGTTAGAATAATAATTGTAGAGATTGTAGAGATTGTAGAGATTTGTCTTTTTGTGAATATGAATTGTTTTGTATTTCTCATATCATAATCTAGCGTACTTATATTTACCGTACTACCTTGACTTATGCCGCTATTATAGCCTAGTTTCGCAAGCTTATTCTTTATCAAGCTTGTTCTTGAGAGATGTATTATTGGAGTACTACACTAATACATTTCAGAATCAGTGTATTACGGTCTGATCAACCATAGTGCACTTGGTTCGCCCTTCGTATAACTACTTTACGTGGATTGAGATATATAGTGATTAGTAGATAGATGTACTTGCCCGTTAGTTATGCCTGAGCATATCGTATCAGCTACATAACTGTGCTGATCCGAATATGTGAATAGGGATTCCCAAAATAGCATCTCAAATCCACAATTGTCTTGACAATTCCCACTTGAATTCTTTAAACGCATTGATCCCCACACTTCTAATCTATTACCTCCCCCTTGAACTCTTGATTATTGTTTTCCGTCTTCCCTTATTTCGGAAAGACGAAACATCATGCTTAGTATAAATACGAATAGTGTATTATTTCTGTAACCATTTTAGTTTGTTTCTGGATAATTACCAAACCCTATTATTAGATATGATTGCAGTTTAAATTTGTGCTACCTTTAGGATGACCCTTCACTACCTACCTACCTACCTACCTACGTTTAATTACGTTCCTGATACGTGCATCCCTATAACAGCATTAAATTTTATTTTGCCTCGTAACTTGGGTCAAGTTCAGAACTCAAGTATTACGATGAAGAATATATCATTTTGCTGTCAGGAGTCTAAAGGGATTTCACCGAAGGAACAATGGATTGACTCCTGAATGGATAGCAGTACCTGTGACTAGGTTGACTTGTAAGGATCAAGATTCCTATGGACCGACTCTCCAAATCAGCATAATTCTTACCTATAGAGTTGACCAGTCTGCTGAAGCTTTAGCTAACTTATTTGAGGCAGATCGTAAGATGGCACGGCATACCAGTCAGCATTGTACCAGACAAGGATTCACGTAACCAGAATTGATAATCAACCGAAGAGACAGTTAAGTATATACAAGGATACTTGCGAGCAGTGCAAGACAGACAGAAGCAGTGGACAGATCGTCATCATCGTCCCTTGGAATTCAAAGAGGACGATCATGTTTTTTTTTTTGAGGATATCACCATTAGGCCAAGTCCTGTCGTATCAAGAGCAACCCGTGGGAACCCTTGACCATCGAGAAAAGGTATTGAAGAACCAGTCTTTTTCCCTTAATCCGCGTAGCATAGAAGCATGACGCGCCAGGAGAATCAACTCGGAAGCGCGAGTACGACATGCATAAACGTTTTCGAACCTATTCGTAACCCAAGATATAAATTACTTTGTTAAATTATATCTTATGTCGTCTTTCCCTTCTACCGTGGCTTAGTTTTAATTTCGAGGACGAAATTTTTATAAGTTGGGTAGATTGTAAACCCCCTCGACCAGATTCCAGTATTTTATGAATATTTTTCATAATTTAGGATTTGTTGCAATATTTTAATTTATTTTGCTTACATATCCTATTGACTTGTGCACATGTCCATCACCTAATTATTTGGAGCTTTACCTTGACTGTTATCCCCGAACAAAGTTTGCATACCTCTCCTAGACTTGCCAGTCTACTATCCTGCACTTTGTGCAACTCCCAGATACTCAGTTTTGAGCCTCGTATGAGACGCGCAAATCTCGTTACAAAAGCCCGTATTTATTTCTTATTTTATTTCCTGCTCTTTACCCATCCCTGTTCCCATAGAGATTTGAGGCCCAACATGCACCCGTTTTGCCCAGACAAAAATACGTTAATTTTCTACACTGAGTATACTACATTTAGTGTATTGACACCGTAGAAAAATTATGACCCTACCTGCCTCTAAATAATTAGTGAACATCGTGCGCAGTATTTATTAATTAATAAATACGGTGATCTGTATCACTCAGAAACCAGGCCCAGTACCTGTCCAGACTCACCCCCACCCCCTCGGGACCCTCGCACAGCAATTTTCCTCAATTCTGTGAATTTTAGTAATTTCAGAAATCAGGTGTTTTTCTCAGACAATTTTGTAATTGCGCAATTTCCCAAAATAGGACCTCTGCGCAATTTATGAAATTACAGAGACTTTTCTGTAAATTATCCTGCGAGGTGTCACCCCCTGATTGGCCGGTGAACGTGCACCGTCCATTCCAAAAGGAGTCCAGATTTGATGTATCTTAAATATCCTACATGTAAAATTACATTTTTACCCTTAAGATATTTCTATAAAATAAAAAGGAAAAAGAAAAAGAAAACAAAAATAACCCTAACCCTAACTCAGCCGACTCTACCCCCCCCCCCACAGTCGTAGACCGCCGCCGGAGCCGAGCCCCTCGCCGGAGTCGCCGTGAGCTCTCGGCCGCGGCGAGCCACCCCCCATGTCTCTCTCCGCCGCTCCCTCTCTCCGCTGCTCCCTCTCTCCCCCGAGCTCCCTCTTCCCCGACTCCGTCGGCCTCTCCCAGCCCGCCTCCGCCGGCGCCGTCCCCTCTCCCCCTCCCGCTGGCCGCCCTCTTCCTCCCCCCCGCCGCCGCTCCTCCAGCTCCTCCTCCTATTCCCCTTCCCGACCTCCTCCACGCCCTCTCCCCTCCGCCAGTGTCAGCCCCCATCTCCACCCTGTCGATTCCGCCACCACCACCATCATCATCACTAGCCACCACCACCGCTGACACCACCATCCCCAGCATCTTCTCCTCCTATTCTCCTCCGCCTGTCTCGACCAAGCAGCCCCGCTGCTCTCGGCTGAGCCGAGCCCCTCGTCGGACCCCCCTTCAACTATTCCCCCTCGACCTCGTCTCCTCCTCCCGCCGCCGAAGTCAGCAGCCACCCCGGCTCGACACCGCAGCCCCCATCCAGCCTGCTCCACACCCCCGTACCCCCACTCCGGTTCAATTCCTCCCCAGTCCGGCCGGTTGTGAGACTCCCTCGACACACGGTGCAGACTTCCTCCGGCAGGCCAACAGAAGCTTCTCCAACCAACTGAGCTCCCCCGATCGGCCTGTACAGAGCCCCCGACCTCCAGCAGTGTAGTGCCCCAACCCACCAACTCCTCCCTGCTCACCTTCCCTCGACCAGAACCTATGACGCCACCTCGTCGAGACTCACTGCTGTCCATCGCCGTAGACCCGCTACTGAAGCCGACTTCGACGATCACCGGAGACCCGCCAGAGACCCGCTGAACTCTGACTGGACACAGCCCAGACACATTTGAACCCCGAACACAGCTTGGACACAGTCGTATCGTGTCAAAATGACTCGCGGACACGGGAAAGTCAGATTCACGGAGCCCTGTTCAGGTATCGTTTTCTCACTCCTCGTAAATCCATTTTTAATTCTGTCAGTTGTGACACGTAGACTATGTGACCTTCTCGGTGCCCGTGCAACCCGCTCGGTGCATCGCATCCTGTGACGATCGCGGCACGCGATCCAAAAACAGGAAAAACAACGACCCGATTCACCCCGGAACTGAGTACGCCCCGCCAAACGGGACGACTTGTCGCACGCGGTCTTTACCAAAACGTGCGCGACGTTGATACGGATGTGTAGGAATTCAGAGAAGTTGATTTGGATGTGCGTGCACACCGGAATCAACGCGTATCCGCCGACACCGCTCCGTATCTGTCAGTTCTGGAACACGCTGCAACTTTGTGTACACACGTCGGATCGAGACGAAACTTGCGCCATCGGACTCGTAGCGATACGCTGGTCCTGTGAGCCAAGTTTGGTTCGATTCTGAGAACGTTGGCAAAATTCCGTATCGTGGGCCCCACAGGCTCCACTTGACGGGCGATTTTGTGACCGGCTCATCGGAATCCAATTCTGGAAGTTCCGTTGAGTTCGTATCAGCGTTCCTGACTTGTTGATACTAAGTTTGGCGAATTTGGAGACCTTTGACCCTGACACGTTCTTCGGTGCAAAGCGGCCCACATGTGGACCCCGCTTTGACCGGAAACTGTCATTTTTGTCCTTGTGTCCAAATTAGACGAAAGGACAGACGTTTCTAGCTATTTGATATTTTTTGAGACTGTTAGTGATATTTATTTCAGTATCCGGAGATATTTATTCTGAGACCATAGTTCTGACTTTTGGCATTTGACATCTGGACATTATATTTGCAGCTCTCCTGCCAGGCAAGTATACCTTGCCTTGTTGTACTGTTTATATTCAGTTCTTGCTAGTTACATGTTTATTTATTTTTATATAAATGTGCGCGTCCGAGCAAACTCGGGTGCAGTCAACGATGGCGTTGACGTTAGGACTTGTATCTGACCTAGTGTCTAGTAGACCCACCTAAAGTTGTGAAGTTATTGATATAACTTCCCAGGCCTTGACACGTATCATTACACGTCACAGAGTGAGTACATGTAGGAACGCGTGCCTCATGCGCGACTGGCCATCAGTGTGAGCAACACGTGTAGCGGTATGTAGCTCAGTTGTTTATTTCATAGAGACTTACATCATAGTAGGAGGTGTCCACGTCGTTTTCACGACTTGTACATCTATATTGGGCGGGAAAGACATCTAGTAGGCGTATGGGATACCCCCCCCACTGATATATACTCAAGTTACCATGCTCTTCGGAGATGGGGATTACGGTATATATAGAGAGTTACCATGCTACTCGGAGATGGGGTATTGGTTTTCTTATTCCCATTACCGTGCTCCGAGGAGGATGGGGTATTATCCTTCGTTCCATACTCTGCAGGGATGGACGATTGCAGAGTTACCCGTGTGATCCGGGGCATATGATACATATACTAGCCAGTCATGACGATTGGTGAATTACGTCAGCATATGTCTAGCCTACACTTTCCCATGCGTACTACAAGGTCTTTAAATTGCATTCACTTAGATGATTAGCACACCCTTTTATTTATTCAATATTTACTTTATGGCATGTCATTTTTCTGTATCTTGCTATGTCCCTCTGAGGACCTGGTCCCCTGCCAGGTGTATATGTTCTTGAGTACTCGCAGGAGCACAGATCCGGACATGCTACTTATGCTCCGAGGAGGTCTTCTCTTCGAGCCTCGTGATTGTCAGATGTTGTTCTTATATGGTGTGTATTCTGGTTCCTTTTATATTTTATTTCGACAGTAGATTTGATTTCATCTGACTGTCATTCTTAGATATCTGTATTGAGATCTAGTTACATGGTTATTGTTTATTCATATTTGACTTCTGTGGATGAGATTTAGATATTACCCTGTGACTTGTGATTAGTTATACCACTGGTGAACTATTGTTCATTATACAGCGTACGCACGTATATATGGTTTCCATATATTAGAGTTACCATATATACGGGCCAGCTGGCATGGTTACGTGACCTAGTCCTACGTATTTTGGGACTGGGGGGTGACAACTGTACTACTGTTATACTATTCTACTGTACCACTGTACCACTGTACCACTGTACTCCTGTTTTACAGTACTCGAGTATCTAGTGAAGGGGAAACTGACCCTGACCCTGACCTGCATGTCGCGGACAACTCAGAAATGAGGCATAGTTCCACGGACGGTCTCCGGGGCACTGGGGCCGCTCCGATCCGGATGGAACTCCACTGTTTCAGCCAATTGTACTGGACGAGATAGTGTGCAGCACCTACCGTTCTTTCGCTGCATACCATCCGCTCCATGGCTGAACTTACTGTATAGTCTACTGTACTAAACGAGATGGCTTGTAGCACCACTGTACTTTCGTTGCAAACTACTCTCGTTTAAGACTAGTGTCCATAATGGCTTTGCCAGCGACCGTGTTCATATAGATAAGTCATCCTCGCTTAGCGGCTATCCGCGTGCGAGTCACTGTATCTCCTCAAGAACAACTAAACACCTGAACGATCATGTTAAAACGACCCTCCTGTTTGCATATGCTTGCCTCCTGAATATCTATACATGCCTCTGCTCGAATTTATACTGTTTGCCTCAATGTTTGCCTTGGACAGGGAAGGAGATGGTAAGTTGGTAAGTCTCACCGTGTTTCCTCTAACATCGCACGGCGCACTGCCCGACACGTTAGGCTATTCAATATCTGCATGAAACTGATCCTAAGGCAACTAGAAAGACAACTTAATAGTTGTGCACGGAACCTGTATTACGTGTTTGGATTTGTCGAGCGGGCGAGTAGCTTCCCCACCAGTGCATTCAATGTACTGATAATCCACCAGTTTGATATACAGGGTGCGGGAGAACCTCGTACGGTGCGGACGCCTCCTTCGTGCGTGCTAAGGCCAGGAGTTCCCTCTGAAGCCTTGCAACGGTGCGTCCGGGACTGAAGCGCTTATACAAGACATAAGTTGTGAACATCGCCTGATCATCGCCTGTACATTTATTCCACAGATGTAGCCACTTGGCACGCTTTTACTGTTTCAGAGAGAGAGGCTTGAGCGACTTATAATCTCGGCTATACGCCGCCTGTAATACATGTTTCATATCAATAAAGAGATTACTTTACTTGTTTCAATGCTTCCACTATATTTGTCGACTCTGTGAACCTGTTACCGATCGCCTATGCGTTCATGACTCTGCTGCACTCGGACAATCTGTGCGACTCTGTGGCTTAGAACTCTTGCCGCCAGCCAATGAACCATGGCCTTGCACGGGCGTGGATCACGCTCGTGCGGCATCACGCCCGGATAGGTTAAGCGATCGTTCCGCGGGAGCGCTGGCGTGGGTTATTCTCGCCTAGCGGGGACGGCCGATTTGCCTGCGGGAGATCGGGGCATGACATAGACTATGCCTGATATGTGGAGACAATCAACATCGGGCCAGAGATTGCCCACAACACAGAGAAGCAGCACTCCAGAATGGGCAAGAACCAGCAGCACCAGCCCAGAGAATGCAACCCCCTACTAGAGGTCAGCATTCTCCAGCATCTGGAAGATTTCAGAGGGGACCACCCTTGGCCACCCAAGACACGCAGTACTACCTAGCTAGACAACAAACCAGAAGACAAAGGCACGGGCAGACCTTTATACTAACTGCAGTTACAGAAGAACCGGAAGGTGAAACCATTTCAGGTATCTTTATGATTGCAATATTACCTGTAAACCGCATTATTTGATTCTAGAGCTACACTGTCTTCACATCTAGTAGTTTCGTACCCATAGCCATATTTACCAGAGGAGGCATTGTTCCAGTTACCAACATTACTAAGGCATGCTAGTAGTCATGTATAATAGAGTAATGAGGACGCGATTCTTGGTACTTCCAATACCAAACTCCAACGTTGTCTTAGACATGGACTGGTTAAGCTAGTCCACATGCTATACTAGACTACGGGAAGAGAAGCGTCATCTTTAGACCACCAGGTTACCCATACAAATATAGATAGTACCTAGGATAGCAAATCATAGTAGTTAAACCCTAGTCACCTGATGACTTATAGTATCCAACCTAAATTATTTTTCCACCCTTAGATAATGATCAGGACTAAGCCCAAAAACCGACAGATCGATTGCTAGACATTGATTGCTAGGCTCAATCATATAAACAGAATGTATCTGAGTAATATAGCCAGTATCGGGAATAGAACCCTTAGATTGAAGGAGAAAGGGTAGACAGATGTTAGCCTTGAGAAAAACATCATGAACTACCAATAATATACGACCTGTTGTAAACCTGATGATACCCCTATGATTTGGATGAAGGGTATACATAGAGTAAAATAGGAGATCATGTAGATCCCACCTACCCGAAGAACTATTAGACTTGGAAGAAGAGGAAAAACTAAGCCCGAGGTACATCAAACCTTTCGAGGTGATGGAACACATCGGAGAAACGGATTACAAGATAAACTCTTCCTCAGACATTGGAAAGTACATGACGTCTCTCATGTATCCCAATTAAGAAGATACACTCCGAACCCAAGTCATGTGCTGGACCATTCAGAGATCACCATCGGTCCAAGCTTATCGTACCAGGAGGAGCCGTAGAAATCCTAGATCGAAGCGAGAAGATGTTGCAAGGCCAGACTATCCTTTAATTTGTATTGCATAAAAACATAATGCACCAGGCAAATCAACCTGGGAACGAGAAGAGGATATTCGATAATATTTCCCCCATCTATTTCCAGACCAGGGTTTGTCCAAATATTTCAAATAAATCAATCTTCAGCTATGACTATGTCTTAATATTTTAAAATTAATCAATCTTTCGTTCTCATTATATGTCTGTTTTTATTTCGAGGACAAAATATTCTAAGAAGGATAGATTGTAAACTCCCTCGACCAGATTTCACTATTTAAAATTATTTTTAGCAAATTAGAATTTATTGCAATATTTTATTTATTTACATCCTATTGATTGTGCACCTGTCCATTACACAATTAATTAGAGCATTGCACTAGCTGTAATTCCCAAACAAGTTCACATACCTGCCCTAGATATGTTAGACTATTTTTATGAATTTTGTGCAACTCCCAGATACTTCGTTTTGTGCTTCGTTTTAGTCGCACAAATATCGTTACAAACATACGTATTTATTTTCCTATTTAATTTTCTGCTCTTTACCCATCTCTATGCCCCTAGAGATTTGAGGACCAGTAGGCACCTGTTTTGCTCAAACAAAAAAACGATAATATTCTAGACTAAATTTACTACAATTAGTGTATTGACACCGTAGAAAAATTATGATCCTAACTGCCCCTAAATAATTAGTGAACTTCGTGCGCAGTATTTATTAAATAATAAATACGATGACCCGTATCACCCAAAAAATCAGACCCTGCCTCTGCCCAGGCTCACCCCCACACTTTCCAAAACATTTTCCCAGCTTTCCCCCTCATTTCTGTACAATTCAGTATTTCGAGGAATCAGTATTTTATATCAGACAAATTGCGAAATTACACAAAATACCAACTTTGGGACCTATTTGCAATTTATGAAAGTTTAAGGGTTTTTATGCAAAAATGCATGTGAGGTGGTATAAGCTCATTGGCTAGACAATAGGTGGCATGGGACCCACCTAAAAATCCAGAAAAATCTGCCAAAAATATCCTGAAATACAAAATTACCCAAATGCCCTTAAAGTTGCCATTAATTACAACTTTGCCATTGGGAGAATTCCTATATATATTCCCCTCCCCCTTCCCCCGAACACCCCACAACCCTCCCTCAGGCCACCGCCCTCCGCCAGACCTCCGTCGGACGCGTCGCCACCCTCTGGCCTCCTCCCCAGCCACCGGACCACCGCCCTAACCTCCGCCACCCACCGTCAGCTTCGGCTACACCACCATCACCAACAACAGCAGCATCACCACCCCACCACCCGAACGCCTCGACCGCCACCACCTGCCGCCGTAGTCCACCGCCACCACCCCCATCTACTCCGCCACCCTCCCCTCTATCGAACCACCACCGCCATATCCCCCCACGACACCCTCCGCCGCCGGCAGCTCTCCTGCAACCCTCCACCGCCACACCCTGCCCATCTCTCCCGAGCCACTCCGACCGTCCCCCACCGCCACTCAGGCCACTCCCGATCTCCGCCACCACCACCAGGGCCTTCGCCTCCCTCCCCCCCGTCCACCCATCCGCCTGCACCGCCCCCTCCGCCACCCCGCTGGCCGCAGTAGCCCCCGCAGCTGCTGCTGCTACTGTTGCTGACTGCAGCTGCTGCTGCAGTTGCTGCTCCGGCCGGCCGCCTGCCGAACCACCGCCGGGCCTCCACCGGCGACGACGCGGGCCCCCCCCTGACGTGTCAGGTATACCATCGTATTATACGTATTTATACATGTATTTAAATATATGTATGTATATATATATATAAGTATATATATGTATATATATATATTAATGTTTATATTTATATATATTATATATTATATGATATATAATATATATACTTAAAATACAGAATTTATACTGTATATATATTATATTTATGTATGCATCTTTTATTTCTGTTTTTATTATTAATATTTATATATATATATATATATATATATATGTAGTATATATATATATATGTATATATATATATGTAATAATATATATAAATTATTATTATTACTATTATTATTACTATATATAGTATATATATATATATACAGTGTATATATATATATTATTATTATGAATATGTATATATATATGTATGTTCTTTTTTCTTCATTTTATATATATATATATATATATATATATATATATATATATATATGTATGTATATATATTTATATATATCTATATATATTACTCTATATAATTATATATGTATTATATATGTATTATATATGGTATTATATATACTATATGATAATAATACCAGATAATACAATATATATATAAATATATGTATTTAAATTTCTGCATTTTTCTTTCTTTTGTATATATGTAAATATAAGTATTTATATATGTATTTATAATTCCTGCACTGTATTTCTTTTTATTATATATATATATATATATATATATATATATATATATATATATATATATCTATATATATACTATATAATAGCGTACTGGATATACAGTACATATATTATATATATATTATCTATGCTGGATAATACAGCCTACATATATATGTACATTTACATTTCTCGCAATGTCAATTCATTTTTTTTTATATATTATCTATATACTATATAGTGCTGTATAATACAGTACCTATAAATACGTATATTTAAATTATGTACTGTCATTTCATTTTATTATTATATATCAGTGGATATACCCTGATAAATATTTTATTATTATATATCAGTGGATATACCCTGATAAATATTATATTATTATATATCAGTGGATACACCCTGATAATATATATAAACAGTGGTTATACCCTGCTAATATATATATTTACATTCGTGCATTTTCTTTGCTTTATATATATACTAAATATATACTACTACTATATATTATATCTATATATATATAAATACTATATATATATATGTGTGTATCCTATATATATATATATATATATATATTATATATATATATATTATACCTAAGTATGTATATACTTTTATTATACCCTGATAATCACAAACATGTATGTTTTAACAGAATCCAACTCCAGCACAGCCAGTGACCCCCTGTCACCAGCACCCTCAAACCTGAATTTGAGAACAGGTTTCCAACACTATCAGGGAGTAGACAAGTATACCTTGCCAAGTGTATTGTTTAAATTCTAATATTGTTATATGCTCTTGTTTCTGAATTTCATATAACTATGAGTACCTGAGACTGCCTTGGGTACAGTCAACTGACATATTGACAATTAGTATAATTAACCTAGTTTTACAGACCCACCAACAACTGAGGATATCCTGATATTCTCCTAGACCCTATCATGGGAACACGCAACATGGTTGCAATACATATTGGGATGCGAGCTACGTATTTGATTAGCTACCAATACCTGTGACCCGCATCACGGATTAGAATAAACAAAAGTAGGACCTGACATTTAGTACATTGGGTTGGGAAAGATAACTGGTATACGTATGGGACACCCCCTTCCTTAAATGTTTATATACCTTCGCACCATGCTCCTTGGAGATGGTCGATTGCAGAGTTCCCTTGAACGGGGGCATACGTGGCATATACTAGTCAGTCACTACGGATTGGTGAATTACGTCAGCATATGTCTAGCCACACATTTTCATGCGTACTACAAGGTCTTTAAATTGCGTTCACTTAGATGGTTAGCACCCTGTATTTATTTATTCAGTATTTACATACATGGCATGTTATTTTTCTGTATCTTGTTACGTCCCTCTGAGGACCTGGTTCCCTGCCAGGTTTAGCTAAGATATTCCACCTCACAGTACCTGGACCTGGACAGGAGTCTGGACATGCCCTTGAGATGGAGTTAGAGGAGATGCCATCAGAGTCTGCCTGAGTACATCTGGAGTTGTGGAACTATATATTTTGAGGACGATGTACTAGTTTATCTTATTTCACTTTCTGCTTATCTTTATGTAGTGGGTTTGTTCCCACTTGACTTTATCTGATTTGTATATGACATTTCAGATTTAACATCTATATATTCAGCACTTTTCTTGATATTTTTGTGGATGAGATAGATTTACCTGTATTTAGACTTGTAGTATTTAGGACAGCGTAGCACATCACTTTGGGTCCATTAAATTGGGTGATCCCTTAGTGACGTGTCAGCTGGCCAGTGCCACGTGGCCTAGTTCCGTATATTTTTGGGACTGGGGCGTGACAACAACGTAACCGGACACGTGAGAGTTTGAGAAAACTGATTCGGATGCGTGTGCGCGCCGGAATCAGCCCGTATTTGCGGACAAATCTCGTGCCGCAACTTTTGTGAAAGTCGCGCGCATTTTGTGCACGCTCGTCAGATTGCGAAGAAACTTGCGCCACTGGACTCATGGTAACGCGCTGGTCCTGTGACCTAATTTTCACACAATTCTGAGACAGTTGACCAAGTCGCCAATTGGCGGCCCCATGGTTGACTTTTTGGGCAAAATTGTGTTTGGCCCATCGGAATCCACATTTGGACATACCGTTGGGTTCGTATTGACATCTAGAGTTTGTTTGACCTATAATTTATCCCATTTAGAGACTGTTACCTTTGGCACGTTTTTTGGTGCAAAATGGGCCACACATGGACCCCATTTTTACCCAAAATTATCGTTTTGCCCCTGTGTCCAAATTAGACGAAAAGGAAGTGCTTTCTAGCTATTTTGCTTATTCTGGGAACGTTGGTGATATCTATTTCAGCATCCGGAGATATTTGTTCTGAGGCCATAGCTTCTGATCCTGTGTATGGACTTCTAGACATTACACTTTGCAGCCTTCTTACCAGGCAAGATACCTTGCCAAATTGCTTACAGTATTTTGCATGCTTAGTATATTTCTGTATATATTATATTTCTGTATATTCATTGCATGTGTAGTTTCTTTCAGTCATTACTATATATTAGATATGTTGACACACACTTGACACCTAGTATCATGAGAGGACAATCATTAGGCGTATGGGCTTTTAACCACTCTGGTAAACCATAGTATATAGTTCGCACTACGGGCGTGTGTCGTGCTGGTCGCTACCCCCGAGGTATGTCAATTTCTGTAGAGTCGCGCTGGTCGCTACCCCTGAGGTATATCGATTTCTGATATTCTAGACGGGTGTGTGAGTTATGAGGCTTAGATCGAGTAGCCTACCCTTGGCCATACGTTGAAAAGTCCTCATTTGTATTCATATACATTGTCTTGTACAGCGTACTTATATATTTTCAAACATTATGCATGTTTACTGTATTGAAATTGGCTTGCTTCTATGTATCTTGTTACGTCCCTCTGAGGACCCGGTCTCTTTCCAAGCGTATCTGTTCTTGAGATTTATAGGAGCGCAGATTCGGATGGTTACATAATTTTGAGGATGTCTTCTCTTCGAGCCCGTGATTGTTAGCTGGTATTCTTATATTGTATTATTGTGTTGTACTTTTCCATTCGAGTTGGTAGTGGATTTGTTTCCATCCAACTATCATCTTTAGATACTTCTTATTGAGATCTAGTTATATAGATGTTGGTTATTTATGTTGATTTTCTGTGGATGAGATTTAGATTGTACCCTTTGACTTGTGATAGATTTTTACCACTTGTGGATTTGGTATTCATATTACAGCGTACGTATGGGTTATGGTTTCCATATATTGGAGTTGCCATATCCATGCGGGTGGCATGCTTACGTGACCTAGTCCTATGTATTTTGGGACTGGGGCGTGACATATTCAGCAACAGCAACCACAGAGACAGAATCAGCCCGTTGTCCCATGTGCGTATTGCGGAAAGATAGGACATACAAGAGATATCTGCAGGAAAAGGTTGGGTACATGTTTGTCATATGGATCATCAGCACATCAGCTGAGGGACTGCCCAGCTGTTCAGACTCGCCAGGGAGGAGTAGCAGCTCAGAGAGCACCAGCCAGAGCACCTATCATACCAGGAGGCCAGCAGAGAGGACCTCTACTTCCACCATTGCAAAAGAGGTTTGTTCAGCACCAGCAGCAGTAGAGAGGAGCACCACAGGGACGAGCTTATGCCATAACTATCGAGGAGGCCGAGCCAGCTGGAGACGTGATTTCAGGTTCAGTTTTACTCGATTCTATTCGAGTACTTGCGTTATTTGATTCTGGCGCTTCCCATAGTTTCGTATATGTATCTTATGCCCTTAAGCATCGTTTAGAAACAGAACCATTAGATAGGACTTGCAAGATCACGACAGGATGAGGCATTATCCTAGTCCGTGATTGTTGCAAGGATCGGAGAGTGTCATTGGAAGGCCGAGAGTTGAGGTGAGTTTACTTGTCATGCCACTACCGGAATACGACATTGTACTCGGAATGGACTGGCTGAGTAAACACCATGCTACTATAGATTGTCACGGAGGTAGAGTAGTATTTCGACCACCAGGAGGACCATAGTTCGAGATCGCCAGAGGAGCAGAGGAGCGGAGCAGAGGCACTTTTTGCGGAGCCAGGATGGAAGAAAAGGAGTTACCACATCCACTCATAGCGGAGTTCCTGGATGTATTTCCAGAGGAGTTGCTAGGTTTGCCGCCAGACAAAAATGTTGAATCTCTATAGACTTGATACTAGGAGCGGATGTCACACCCCAGTCCCAAAAATACGTAGGACTAGGACACGTAAGCATGCCAGCCGCATGGATATGGCAACTCCAATATATGGAAACCAAATCCACACGTACGCTGTAATATGAAAATCAATCCACAAGTGGTATAAACATATGTCACAAGTCATAGGGTACAATCTAAATCTCATCCACAGAAAATCAATATAAATGACTAACCAGCATCTATATAACTAGATCTCAACAAGAAGTATCTAAAGATGATAGTTGGATGGAAACAAATCCACTACCAACTCGAATGGGAAAGTAAATACAATATAAGTACAACTCACAACAACACCATATAAGAACACCGTCTAGCAATCACGGGCTCGAAGAGGAGACATCCACGAAACATATATAGCCATCCGATCTGTGCTCCTGCAAATACTCAAGAATAGATACACCTGGCAGAGGACCAGGTCCTCAGAGGGACGTAACAAGATACAGAAAATACGAGCCAATTTGAATACAGTAAACATGCATCATATTTGAAAATAGATAAGTACGCTGTACAGGACAATCTATATGAATGTAATTGAGGACAACTTTTTGACGTATGGGCAAGGGTAGGCTACTCGATCTAATCCTCACAACCTCACGCTCGTCCATGAACATCATCAGCTGACATACCTCTGGGGTAGCGACCCTCGGACTCCATCAATCGACATACCTCGGGGGTAGCGACCATCGGACACGACCCACCATAGTGCGTGCTAGTGACTACGGTATTACCAGAGTGGTTAAAGCCCATACGCCTAATAATTGTCCTCTATGATACTAAGTGTCAAGTGTGTGTCAACATATCTAATATATAGTAATGACTGAAAGGAAAACTACACATGCAAGAACTATACAAAAATGAAATAAATAAACAGAATATAAATAGCATGCAAAGTACTGTAAACAATTTGGCAAGGTATCTTGCCTGGTAAGAAAGCTGCAAGGTGTACTGTCCAAAAGTCAAACGCACAGGATCAGAAGCTATGGCCACAGAACAAATATCTCCGGATGCTGAAATAAATATCACCAATGTTTCTAGAATGAGCAAAATAGCTAAAAAGTACTTCCCTTTCGTTCAATTTGGATACAGGGGTAAAACGGTAATTTCGAGTAAAAGTGGGGTCCACATGTGGCCTACTTTGCACCGAAAAGCGTGCCAAGGGTAACAGTCTCTAAATGGGACAAACTATGGATCAACAACTCTAGATGTCAATACGAATCCAACGGTATGTCCAAATGTGGATTCCGATGAGCCGAACACAATTTTGTCCAAAAAGTCAACTGTAGGGCCCGCCAATTGGCGATCTGGTCAACCGTCTCAGATATGCGTGAAAATTGGTTCACAGGACCAGCGCATTACCACGAGTCCAGTGGTGCAAGTTTCGTCACAATCTGACAAGCGTGCACAAAATACGCGCGAGTTCCTCAAAAGTTGCGACACAGGATGTGTCCGCGGATACGGCCTGATTCCGGCGCGCACACGCGTCCGAATCAGTCCCCACAAATTTTCACGTGTCCGGTTATGCTGCGTGCACCATTCGGTATACCTGGTACACAGCGAGGTGGTCCCGTTTGGCAGGGCGCGCTCCGATCTCCAACTTTTGGAAAACCAAAAAAAGTGGGTGCGCACAGTTTTGTGACGAATATCATTCTGTCCACAGCGACTAATAGCACAGGATTATTATACAGAAAATAAACTAGGTCATGTAATCTACAGGTATAAAAAAGAATCACCGAATTTGAATCTCTGTGGTGGGAGATACGAACTCGGCAATATGGGTGGTCATTCTAGAATTCTGCGATTTCAGAATTCTGTCTGCTCGGCCAACTTGGGCGCTATTTTTTCACCTAGGGCACACGTTTTTCGAGGTTGGCTATAAAACAAGTATTGGAGAGGGTTGAGGGGAGATCATACCTATGAAGACGGAACAGCGTTTGGTCGAGCGAGTCGACGGAAAATCACGCCGGAGCGAAGGTGCCTCGAGTGGGAAACTGCAGTTCGCGAGGTCGGCGTCGACGGGATGGTTGGATGGCTTGGTGGGGCTTCTCTGGCTGCGGTGACGGCTCTAGATGGGAAGAGGAGGTCTGGAAATTTAGGTTAGGATTTTGAGAGCTAACTATATATACATATACTAATAGGAAGAGAGAGGGTGAGCGGATGGATTTGGGTTTGGCCGCTGAAGGAAAGGTCGGTCTCTGGCCGCTGAAGTGGGGCGGGTTAATCAGCAAGTGCTGATAGGGGGCTTTAAGTGGCGGTCAAAGCAAATGCTAATGCAATGGCTAAAGTTGCTGAATGGTTCCCTGTGTATTTGTTAAGTTGCAGCAACTTGCAAATTCAAGTTCCTAGGAATTAATATACTAAGTAGTTTAGTTTATATACTAAGGGGCGGGTTAATGCCAATAGGTGGAATTGCCAGTTGCTGCAAGGTTGGAAACAATGCTTAAGGGATGGTTGGATGTATACTAAGTAGTCTATTTGTTATTATTATTATTATTATATTATTATTAGTGTTATTAAATTCTTATACTTTCTTTCCTTAAATATATATATATACATATATATATTTGCATATATATATATATATATATATATATATATATATATATATATATATATATATATATATATATATATATATATTCACACATAAGAAAATTTATAGATTAGGGTATTGTACATTGTTAGGCTAGCAACTGCTCAAGGGGTCTCCTACATGGAATAAATTTCGAAAAATTTCTGATGGTCCCACGAGTCCTCTAAGTGCCCGAACACCTAAAATAAAATTATTAAAAAATCTATTTCTCCTATTTAGCCCTAATTACTATAATTTAATTAATAATTAATAAATAAAAAGGTATATACGATTTTCTAGGAAGGGGGTTTTACAGCGGAGCCTATTTCGCAACATGTCTATAGAGTCAACAACAACGAGTTAGTGGAACTGAAGAAGCAAGTTGAGGATCTGCAAGACAAAGGTTTTATTAGATCCAGTTCATCGCCATGGGGAGCACCGGTATTATTCGTACCAAAGAAGGACGATACGGTACACATGTGTATCAATTATAGAGCTCTGAATAACCTCACTATCAAGAATAAATACCCGCTGGCGAGGATAGATAATCTTTTCGATCAATTGAGCAGAGCGAAGGTGTTTTCAAAGATAAACTTGAGGTCAGGCTATCACCAGGAGAAGGTGAAGAAAGAAGACATACCGAAGACAGCCTTTCAGACCAGATATGGCCAGTTTGAATTTACAGTAATGCCGTTTGGTTTAACCAATGCACCAACAGTATTTATGAACTTGATGAACAAGGTATTCAATCAGTACCTTGACAAGTTCGTAGTGGTATTTATTGACGACATTCTAATATATTCGAAGATCCCAGAAGAGCATGAAGAGCACTTGAGGATGGTCTTAGAGACTCTCAGGAGAGAGAAATTGTACGGGAAGCTTTCAAAGTGTGAGTTCTTCCTTGACAAGGTTGAATTTCTTGGATATATGGTAACGGGTAACAGAATTTCAGTTAACCCAAAGAAGATCGAAGCAGTGGAGTCATGGGCTACCCCCAGTTCGATAGCTAAGATCATCAGTTTTCTCGGACTAGCAGGCTACTATAGAAGATTCGTACAAGACTTCTCCAAGATTGCAGAGCCAATGACTAGGCTAACCAAGAAAGATGTGGAATTTGTCTGGATAGAAGATTGTCAAGCCGTATTCGATGAGCTGAAGAAGAGATTGACGACAACACCAGTTCTAACATTGCCATCAGGGACAGGTGGATTCCATAGATGCTTCAGGAAAAGGTTTGGGATGCGTTCTTCAACAACATGGAAAAGTAATTACCTATGCTTCAAGACAATTACGCCCTCATGAAAATAACTACCCCACTCACAATTTGGAGTTAGCAGCAGTTATCTTTGCCCTAAAACTGTGGAAGCACTATCTGTACGGAGAGCGTATGGAAATCTTCATAGACCAAAAGAGCTTGAAATACGTGTTTACACAGAATGAGCTGAACATGAGGCAGAGAAGGTAGTTAGAGTTGATGAAAGATTTTTATATCTCATTACAATACCATCCAGGAAATGCCAACGTAGTCGCCGATGCCTTGAGCAGGTATCCGATGGCTATGTGCTTGACTTCGGATAGACATTTATTAGCTGATCTTAAGAGCTTGGGAATTGAAGTACTAGTTCCAGGAGTTGAGATTCATATGTGGGGATTGCAGATACAATCAGAGCTGATGGACAGAATTAGAGCTACACAGTATGATGATGAGACTCTAAAGAATATCAGGGCACAAGTTCAGACAGGATTGATAGACGAATTCACTATTGCGGATGATGGATCCTTACGGCATGGCACGAGGATGTGTGTGCCAAGTGGAGAGCTGCGCAAAGAAGTTTTACAGGAGGCACAACGCTCTCAGTACTCGATGCATCTCGGAGCCAACAAGATGTATCAAGATTTGAGGGAGCATGTATGGTGGTATGGAATGAAGCGCGAAGTAGCACGCTTTGTATCCCGATGTTTAGTATGCCAGCAGGTAAAAACAGATCGACAGAAGCCAGAAGGATTGCTTCAACCGTTACCCATCCCAGAATGGAAGTGGGAGCATATGACTATGGATTTCGTTTCAGGACTCCCTCGTTTTCCAGGAGGAAAGGACGCAATTTAGGTCATCGTCGATAGGTTGACTAAATCAGCCCATTTCTTACCATTCAAAGTGGGTATTTCAATAGAGAAGTTAGCAGAGATGTATATACAGCAAATTATCAGATTACATGGAGTTCCTGTGAGCATTGTCTCAGATCGGGATAGTCATTTTACTTCCCATTTCTGGAGGAGTATGCAGGTTAGCTTGGGCACTCAGCTCAAGTTCAGTACCGCGTATCACCCCCAGACAGACGGACAGTCTGAAAGGACTATTCAGACCCTCGAAGATATGCTACGCACTTGCGTTTTGGATCTCGGAGGCTCTTGGAAGGATCATCTATACCTAGTAGAGTTTGCTTACAACAACAGCTACCAGGCCAGCATTGAGATATCACCATTCGAGGCTTTATATGGACGAAGGTGTCGTACACCTTTATCTTGGGATGATATTGGAGAGAGAGCTTTGTTAGGACCAGAAATGGTCGTGGATGCAGCAGAAAAGGTAAAATTTATCAGAGACAGACTGCGAGTGGCGCAGGACAGACAGCGGCATTGGGCCAATAGCCACCGTAGACCCCTAGAATTTCAGGTATAGGTTTTGTTTTATTTAGTTTGTGATTATTTTGTTTAAGATTGCATGTTAAGATCGTTTGTTCTAGGTTGGTGATTTGGTGTTCCTACGGATTTCTCCGATACGAGGCACGATTTATTTTGGCAGAGGCGGAAAGCTTAGTCCACGATACATCGGGCCCTTCAGTATTCTTGCAAGGGTCGGTGCAGTGGCCAATAGACTTGACTTGCCGCCTGCTCTAGAAGGAGTGCATGACGTGTTCCACATGTCGCAGCTGAGACGGTACGTGGTAGATCCTAGTCACGTATTAGATCACTCGGAGATCGAAGTTGGACCGACGCTCAGCTATCCTGAACAACCCGTTGAGATCTTGGATCGTAGAGAAAAGGTATTACGGAACCAGACTATTTCCTTGGTTCGTGTTGCATGGAGACATCACTCTCCAGAAGAGTCAACCTGGGAGAGAGAGAGGACGAAATGCGCGAGCAGTATCCGTATCTCTTCGAGACTTGAGGTATAATTCCTTGTTTGATTGTTCGTTCTTGTGCTAGTTTATTTTAATTTCGAGGATAAAATTCTTTTAAGGAGGGTAGACTTGTCACCCCCACTTTTCAAATTAAGGGTATTTTGTCTTTTCGTAATTAATGTGTAAATAATTTGCATGATAATTAATTATATTTAAAATTGTTGTGATTTTATTTGATTGTAGTACTTTACCGTTGTTTCGATAATTAGAACACTACACTAGCCATTGTCTTCCAACAGATTTCACATCATTGTCCTAGACGTACTAGACTGTTATTTTAATCTTTATATGACTCATAATTATGTCTTGTTGTGCTTTATTTTAGACGCGTAACATTCGTCGCAACCGATTATATTTAATTCTTAATAAATCTAACTTGTACCCTTGTGTGTTCTAATCGAAATTGGAGACACAACCTCGACCTATTTTGAGCAACCCAAATTAGGATAATATTCTACACCGAGTCTACTTTATTCATGATGCTTGTGTCCCACTTAAATTCAGTCCCTTGTACTTCTAATTAATTTTAGAACACCACTTGCATTTATTTAATTAATTAAACAATAAATCCAACTTTGTGCAATTTTCCAATTGTTGGGCACTTTTATGCAAAGTGCATTAAGGTGTCCACCCCATTGGACACAACACGTGAATAAACCTATTTATCCTTCATGTGTATTTTTTCATAATTTTTGGGAGTGTGTAATACAACATCAACCTCCTAAAACTACGGCCCTCAAACCTTGAACCAAATGCAATCCTAGCCATTTATTTGGAACCCATTTTAATCATGGCCCTTGAAATATCTCCATGACAAGGCCCAATCCCAAGAGGGGTTGACCAAGCCCTAATTCTAGGTCAACCCATTGTATTACATATGTAAATATTCATTTTTCCCTTTCTTTTAATTTTTTCTTCAACCAAAACCTATAGCAGCCGACCCCAACCTTCATCTTCATCTCTTCCCCATCCCTGTCGAGATTCGCTCGCCGGAGTCAGACCCCCTGCCGGACCAGAGCCCTCCGTCTGACGCGGGAGCCCGCTGCAACTCGACCGCGTTCGCCTGACGCCGGAGCCGCTGCAACTCGACCGCGTTCGCTTGAAGCCGGAGAACCCCGCCTGTGTTCGATCAGAGCCCGACCACCCATCCTCCCTCCGCGACCGACTAGAACCTGACGCAGTCTTCTCCTGAACCGCTGCCACCTCTCTCCGGTGAACCCCAACCCGCGACTGTTTCCCGCCAACCTTCCTGACATCCCCTCCGGCCGCCGAGCCCGACCTCCTTCTTCCCTGCCTCCTACTACTCGACACCACCCTCGCCTTCATTCATCATCATCGTTGCCATAGTCGTAACCGTCGCCCTCGTCGTCATCATCGTTGACATCATTGTCATCGTTGTCGTGTCGCGCGCAGGTTCGTTTCTGCCCTCGTTCCCGTTATTTCATGTGATTATGTATATGTAACTATAAGGATGTATGTATGTACGTATTTGCATACGTATTGGCATATATTCAAAGGTATATATTGGTATATATATATATATAATATATTCTTAAACTAGTATATATATACATATGTATATGTATTGTATAGGTATTCCCTAGTATACGTTTAATATGTATAAAAATTGATTAGTATGTATATGTATACGTATATAAATATATATATAGTATAAACTCTATTAAGTATGTATATACATATATCTATTATAATTGCAATTAATTAGTATTAAAGTATATGATAGATAATAAGTATTATATGTCTATCTACTAGAGTGTAACCACGGATACCCCATAGTTACATTAACCCGTGACCATGTAGCATGATAACAGACTGCCATATGTACACTAACGTACTGGCAAGATCGTACCATTGACTGTCTGTTATGCACAGCAACTACAGACGTAACCCCTAGCGTCGTCTCTGAGATTATGGTGTTGATTGTGTATTAGTGTAATATCTGATGCAGTATTGTGTTTATGATATATCTATAGGACTGTTGGATCATTCAGATGATACTTTGGAACCAGGGCATTGGTATTGCCAGCTAAGGACCACATGCGAGTACATTCTCTGACAGTTTCTATTATGTTGATTATCTCTATAACTCTTGTTGTATAGTGTACATGACTCTGACACTGTTATTTATACGAGTTGGCATCATTGAGACATGTCACGAGGAGTCGTGATTTGGAATCCATCGTGCTTGCTGGGGAAAACGGGAAATATTAGTAGATTGTGTGATCATATCCAAACTTTACATGCATCATAGCTCACCCATACCTCACGTCGGTGCAGCCTGACCATTACATGCCTCATAGCTGTTATATGTGGTTAGCCTGACTATTACTCACATCATAGCTATCCGGATGGTTAGCCTGACCTTACAAGGATGATAGCTAACCAATGTAACGAGCCTGATCAGTCCCAAGCCGATCACATGATATGCTAATGTTTCACACACTTAGTTAGATGTTCTTGACATGTATCTCTAGTATATTGATCTAGCATCTCTACATGTTCTAGTTATTATTCTTGTACACATTTACATACCAGTTCATTGTTCTTGCGTGTACCTGTATTTCTATTTTATTGCTAGATGTATATTGATGATGATGCTCCAGTATTCCATTTATTTTATTTATTCCAGTATTTCTTATTGCCAGTTATTCATATCTGTCTTGTATTTCTTTACACCGTGTTATAGTTTTTGTTAATATATGTGGAACTGTTGTTAGTGCTTGTACTTCATTCCAATCTTGACTGGATATTTTTTCCAGAGGATCTTGAGAATTTCTGTACCATACACTATGGACCGGGTATAGATGTAGACTACACACCAGAGATCTTAGAGGAGACTATTCTTTTAGATGAGACATTGCCTGCAGCTATCTAGATAGTATTTATATTATGCACTGAGAATTATTGAGGTTATTTCAGTTTATGTTTAGACTTGTGTTAAGTTTAATTTGAGACTTTTGGAGACTTGTGTTGGACAGCTAGACTGTGGTTTATCTATACTTTGAGACATGGTGTTTTACTATGTCCTTCTTTTCATCTCTTATCGTGCCTTTATACTCTTATAGTTGTTGTGATTGAGTTTATATTATGAGATATTGTGAGATGTATATTGTCCTCCTTATGGAGATTGATATTATTGACAAGTATTTAGTTATGTTAGTATTTATTGTGACCTAGATAGCGTTCTACCGCTGATGCTCTGCCGTAGGCTGGACGTACCCACGCTCTCGTGTCCCTATACCGGGTGCGGGTCGTGACAGTATATGAATATATCTATGTATTGGTGTGGCTGTAGATATACTAGAGAAGGAGTGTTACCTGGACATGCAACAACAACAGCATCATTGCTTCATGTTCTGATGTTGGGCTCAGATCTATGAAAGACCAACAGTAGCAGCAGTGCACTTAGAGCACTATCGTGCAATGCATTGCTGTTAGGACACCAACAGCAGCTGTAAGGGAGCAAGAGGGGTGATGTTGCATATAGGTTGGTATCTGAGTTGTTAAAGTATCTCAGTTGCAGACATGTGTGCGTTAATATTGCATCAAGAGTAGATTGATATGTATGTGAATGCATGTGTGATTGGATAGGGTTATATAGATGTGGATTTGTGTGTGGAGGGGGGAGATCACTGTGACTACAGGTGTTGTGGACTGCAGTTCAGACAATGCACACATTTTTGCACTATTGAGAGGGTATTACAGTAGCCTGTGTTCACCAGTTGAGGGTGTAGTGGCAAGTTGGTTGGAGAGATGGAGGCTAGATGTGGGTAGCAGATTAGTGTGGCATTGCAGTAGGACTAGGACAACAAGCAGAGCTCGAGTGAGAAGTTTCAGGTATTAGCATCAGATTTGGGGAGGAGCTTGGCAATATCTGAACTGATACACTAATGTATCAACTGTATTGCCTACAGCAACAGTTGGTTAAGGGTGTATGATGTGAGTATCAATAGGTATTAAGTGGGTATCCTTTGTGTGTATTAAGTATAAATGTCAACTATCATAGATGGTTTTGCACCAAGATTTGAGTTTGGAGTATATCAAGGTGTAAGTGAGAAGAGCATTAAGTGAGGTCAAGTTATGGTAGATACTAGCTAAGAAAGGTATAGATATTAGGATATTGATATAAGGTATTGGCTTTGGGTCAAGAGTGAGATTTTGGTTAAGGTATTATTGATACCAAGGTAATGGGTAGTAGGTATTGGCATAGTAATAGGCTTGGTGTTAACTAGTTATGAATTGATACTAAGGTGACTGATATAAGGTATATTGTATATAGTATTGTATAACTTATATATATAAGATATTGATACTAATGTAACTCTAGTGTTAGCTATAACTAGTATAAGGTAATATGTATATTACCTAGTTTATTAACTAGTATAAGATATATATTAATTTTTGATATATAAGGTATCCTAATACCTAGTATTAGCTAATATGACTTGTATCATTAAGATACCAATCCAAAACTCAGATATAGGCTAATACAACCTAGACATGGCGAGTTTGACCAAGTTTGACTACTTTGACCTAGAGTTGACCTAGTTTGACTATTTTGGCCTAGTTTGACCTAGAAGTGACTTAAAGACCTAGAATTTAACTAGTTTAACTTCTTTATCATTGCAAAATATGTGTTGATGTTATATTCCATATTTATGTCCTTGATGCACTATTACGGAGACCGTTGATACTTCATCCCAGATTCCAGGCGAGTATATTTTTTGACAGATTTTCGTTTATGATATCTTCTATGTTTCTTGTATCTAGTGTAGATATCCTTGATTTTTTGAAACGTGGTTACACGGATTGATATTTTCTAGATCCCGTCATGAAATATTATTCCTTGTGTATCTTGTGCAAGCCTTGTGACTCTTGTGCATGCCTTGTGATTCTTGTACATGTATAGACACCGATTCATGAGAAAGAGGGCTCACTTCTTATAGAATTATGTGCCGTAGTATGCCATGGTTGGATCCACTGTACCAGTCAGGGGCGGGGAGTGTTAGTGTAGATATGTGATCATACCTCCTTGTGTTTGTCTTGTTACTTGTGAGTGTTAATCATACACCGCACGTATGATTAATCAGGCCATAATCCTTGTACAAATTCCCAAGCCGATCATATGTTGAAGCTAGTACTCACTCGCTTAGCTAGTTGTATTTCTTGACTCTTATAAATGATACATCTCCCTTGTATTTATTTCCCGTATTTATTATCTTGTATATTTCCTGCTATGTTCTATTCATCTTGTATATGCTCTCTATTTACCATTACATAGTCTTTATCATTTATTGGAACTGCTGTTAGAGGTGTACTTCGCTCATTTCCTGATTGGATAATATTTTTCAATGATTGTTGTGCTCTCCATTCCAAAATTTTAGAGTGATGCTATAGACATGAATGCTCTTAAATAGTTGACTTGAGGTGACATTGTAGAGATCCAATTTGTGTCCCTTTTTCATATCTTGTCTAGTTTTTTCTTTTTCTTTTAGAATGATTATTTGAGTTATCTTTCTTGTTCATTCTTCCTTTAGATTATTATGATTAAATACATGATAGAACTAGTCATAATAGTATGATTGATAAATAGATATGATGACCTAGACAGCGTTCTACCGTCGATGTTGTGGCGTAGGCTAGACGTACCTACGTACTCGTATCCCGATCATGCGGGTTCGGGTTGTGACATGCGACCTGCATAATTTTTTTATGCTTCTACAAGACCCCTTTCAAAGTTTTCAAAATGACAAGTTTGGAATACTTTGAATAAGAAGCATGACCGAACACTATTCGCCACATATGAGGGACATATTGCTTAGACTTATGGCCGCATAGTTGTCTCTGACAGGCTATCAGATCATTAAATAAGATTTTGGCTTGCCCTTTGACCGAATCTTCTCGAGATTCTGAGCCACCTCTTGACGCGGGACTCGAGGAGTCAGTTTTCAAGAAGATTAATAAGGATCTCACAAATCGAGGCATCAGGTTCATCTCATTAACCGCTTGGTTCATTGCCTCGATCTCTTCACACAGTTTTAGAGCCTATAAATAGGCAGTTAGGTGGAGAGAGAGAACTTTTATCTCTTTGCTACATTTCTTCTTTTCCTTCTAAGGATGCTGAAGGCTGCGACTCTTCTCGCCGAGGAGCTTATCACGGGCAGCCTTGATCCGTGGTCCCCTGACTTTGTTGTTTTACTTGGAAGTAGGGGAGTACCCTACTTTTTTGTGTTGGGCTGCCAAGAACACAAAGACACCGGTGCACAGTCTTGCTGCGTGGATGAAAATTTATCTAGAACACGTGCAGACTTTTTATACAACC
Source organism: Iris macrosiphon (assembly GCA_036927795.1). NCBI lineage: Eukaryota > Viridiplantae > Streptophyta > Magnoliopsida > Asparagales > Iridaceae > Iris > Iris macrosiphon. Next base: position 46,780,199 of record JAYESA010000020.1, on the reverse strand, counting down.
TTGTCGCATGGATGAGAGATCATCACAAACATGCGCGGGCTTATCTCGTGAGTCTGGTCGCATGACAGGGTAACCACCATGCGCTAGCTAAACTCTGCTGCATGGACGAAAGCTCGACCTGGACATGCGCCAGCTAAGACTCTGCCGCATGGATGAAGGCTCGTCCTGGACATGCGACCACCATGACTCTGCTGCATGGATGAAGGTTGTATCAGGATATATGACCACCATGACTCTGCCGCATGGATTAAGGCTCGATCTGGACATACGACCACCATGACTCTATCGCATGGATGTCAAATTTTCTTTGTTTGCTAATGCCATATATTTTCTTGTGCAGTCTTTGTTCTCCCTCATGCTGATCATGATGGAACATGGAAGGATATCATAACACCTGTTGTTCGAAGTGAAGACAAAACTTATGCGTCAGTTTGCTAAGAACTGATCCAGGAGATGAGGACAGTTTGCCAAGAATTGATCCATGAGACGAGAACAGTTCGCCAAGAATTGATCCATGAGACGAGGACAGTTCGCCAAGAACTAATCCAGGAGACGAGTATGAACATCCTGTGTCATACGCTGAGCTGTCCTTGTTCATGCAGCGTGCTAGCTGCATTTCTCCATTTTATGCAGCTTGCTACCGGTCGGGGGTCTGGGGTGTCGATGACATAATTTGGATTAATTGCCATTCATGTCTTTGATCTTTTTACATGGTTGAAAAGCGCCTACTCCTGCTCCTCCCTTGCTATCCATCAGTATGGGTTCTTTTTCATATGCTGAGCTTTGCACTGTGGAGAGATGATCCACAAAGCATTAAGTTTTGCTGAGGGCTCGACTTGTGTTAGTAGCAACAATAACACGGAGGGGCTTTTGGATGGAGAAAGTTCTGATTGTAGAATTTTCCATCACATAGACTCATGATCTTGAATATTAATAAAAAGCCCTTGAATGTAATGGATTTCCATCGTATGTACTCATGATCTAGAATATTAATGAAATTTTTTTTATCTTTTCCAGAACTCCTCTTTGTACTTATTGTGTTGCATGTTATCAACTTTGAATATTATGCTAGAGGTAATATGAACGAAGTACAACACCATAGTCTTTCACGGACATCCTACTGGGAGATATTTGGTGGACCTATTACTTCTTGCGCACATAAGTGCAAGTAATTGATTAGAAACAAGCCTTGTCGGAGGTGATATAAAAGTGGCAAGTTTTGTGGACTTAACACCACTGACGTACTTAGAGTTAAGTACGGGTGCTAAGTTTAGATGACGATCGATATCAGAGATAATATGGACGTGATAATCGAGAGTCAAGTCGGAAGATTTTGCTCAGAGATAAGAAGGACATGGCAAACCCTACTAGGGAGGACGTGAGGACGACAGCTCAGAGGTAACGTGGACATGAGCTTATCGATAGTCATACCGAGAGGTTAGGTACGATCCCGATATTTTTGTGGACGAAAAAGGAAATGAGCTAGAGGTAATATGAATGTGGCTATTTTTTTTGGATGGGTAACCTGGGCATCTCATAGTTCAGAGGTAATGTAGACTTGAACCGTTTGCTTCCATCGAGGATATCCCACTGGAGGATCTTTGGTGGACCTATTACTTCTTGCACACTAGGTTCAAGTAATAAGTTCAAAATGAAACCCTATAAGAGGTGATATAGATGTGATAGGTTTTCTGGACCAATTACTTCTTGTACACCTGAGTGCAAGTAATAGGTTTGAGACAAGCCCTGTCTGAGGTAATATGGACGTGGCAGATTTTATGGAAATAATACCGCTGGTGTACTTAGAGTTAAGTACGTATGCTAAGTTGAGATGACAACCGATATCATATATAATATGGACATGATAATCGATAGCCGAACCCGGAAGGTTTGCTCAGAGGTAATTTGGATATGGCAAACTTGGCTGGGAAAAAATGCTAGGACAATAGTTCAAAGGTAATATGGACGTGAACCAATATCCGGGAACTCACCGAGGAGTGGTTTGCTGAGTATGGTCTACCCGGGAATATAGATAGACCTGAGGGTTACTCCACTGGGGAGTTTGTTAGGACGGTATCTTAGAGGTAATGTGGACGTGAACTGGCGTCTAACGAGGTTTTTTTTTTTGGTAGTCCCTGCGGGAGTGTGCAGATGGACCTGGGGACTGCTCTGCTGGGGAGCTTTGAGGATCCATTATCCATTACATATACAGGACTCCTGAATATCAATAATGGCTTATTGAAGAATGGTAATGTTATGCATAGGCACTCGCTGGGGTGGATGGGGGAACCCTGTACATCTTTGTTGTCTTGCTGGGGATAGAGAGAAGTACAAGCCTAGCCTCAGACATAGTACTTTTTTTCAGGAACTTGTCATTAATGGGCATCATGAGCAAGTCGCCATTAGGTTTTGGCGTCGTTGGAGAATACAAAATTTACGACGAATGGGCCTTCCCATTTGGGTTAAAACTTGTCGGCCGTCTTGTGGGTCATGAACATCGGACTTCTTACTGTCAAGACGAGGTCACCCACTTGGTAAGTCATCTTCTTGACCCGTTTGACGAAGGATCCTAAGAGGCGTGATTGGTACAGCTCAAAGTATTCTAGAGCTAAGAGTCGCTTCTCATCGAGTGTGTCTAACTCTTATAGCCGTCGGCGGTGATTATCGTCGACGGTTAGCCGGTTGGAGAGAGCATCTATGAGTGGGGGAATTTGGAACTCGAGGGGAAGGACTGATTTGCTCCTATAGACCAAGAAGAATAGCGTGCTGCCAGTAGGTGTCCGGACCGTTATACAGTAGGCCCAAAGATATTCACCCAACTTCTCATTCCAATCGCGTTTGTTGGACGATACAAATTTTTTGAGTAGCTTTATGATGGTCTTGTTGAATGCTTCCGCCATTGCTGGGTTGTAGGCGGTCGAGGCTACATTTTGAATTCAATTTTTGTCATAAAACCGGTATAAAGTGCAACTTGCGAATTATAGACCATTGTCATGGATGATCCTTTGAGGCAAGCCGAAGCGGTATATGACGTGATGCTTGACGAAGCTGATCATGTTTGATGTTTTAACCTCAGCAAGTGGTACAACTTTCGCCCACTTGGAGAAGTAGTCGATAATTGTCACTACCATATTTTTAGAAAAGGGTATTTTAGTAATTTCATATTTAATTAAATATTGTGCATGATAAATAATTAATTATTGTATTATTTAATTATTGTTAGGTGTTATTTATTTATTTTGGACTGGCGTGACTCTCTCGGAGAATCAGGGGCCTCAAAGCATGTCGTCTTTTGAACGGCAGAGGCCGCCAGTAATATATAGTGGTCATCATCACCCGTTTCTCTGGTGGAGAATCCGGGCGTACAGGAGAAAAGTACAAAGGAGCCCAAATGCTTTACTTATTGTTCTCCCCACCCCATGCTCTAAGTATGCCATATCCATGACACGATAAAACCTCTAAATAACTGCCAGGTCTACTAGCATACAAAGTTTCTATCAGCAGTTACCCCTAACGCACGACACTTACGTATAGGGGGCCAACCCGATACGTAGTCCGAGATCTATATGAGACTCACAACTCGTGTAGCAACTGTGTCCCGACCAATGAACCTACTGATGCTCCCTAAAACTGGGTGGTCTCATAAATAGGTCCAAAATCTACAAAATAAATATCTATATAGGCAGAATTAAACATGCATGTATCAACTGGAATGTAAATAATTGTACAGTGGCAAGGTATACTTGCCGAGCAAAAGTCCTGTATAGTGTACGTTTCAACAGTGTTAAGTTATAGTAAGAAGAAGTGGGTTAGGGTTTTGAGAGTTGTAATTATATATAGGAATAAGGAGGCGCTGGGATTTACTTAATAGTTAAGAAACTATTGCCACTGCTATTTTCCTTTTATTGGTTTGGGTGTGCGGTTTAGGAGATTTTTAAGGAGTGGTGGAATGAGAAACTTACACGTGTGGGAAAGCAAAGCAAAGCAAAGTTGGGTTTTGCTTCTGCTGCTGATATTTTCTTCTCCTAATGGTTTATGGTTTGGGTTTTACGCGTGGTGAAAGGAAGAGTTTACGTGGGGTAAAATAAGCGGTGGTTTAGTTACTGCTGCTGTAGTTTACGCGGGGGGTTTTGCTATTGCTGTTGATATTTACGCGCGGAGAAGTATACGCAGTGTGGTGAGCGGTTTGTTGTTGTCTATTTACGCGGGGTGAGCTGCTACTGCTATTTCCTTATTTTACGCGCGGGACTGTGGTTAACGGGTTACGGGTTTGATCCAATAGGAAATTCTATTTTCTATTCTTTCTTTTATTAATAATATATATATATATATATATTTATATATAAAAAAATTTACAAAATTATGTTGGTGCATACGGTTAAACTAGCAACTGTCCAACGGGTCTCCTACATGGAATAAATTAAAAAAAATTATAATAGCTCCATAAATTCCTTAGATGTACAATAAATATAAATTCAATAAAAATATATTCCCTCTATTCATAATTACCACAAATAACTAATTAATATGGTTTTCAGAAATGGGGGGTTTACACTCTCCCCAACTTATAAAAATTTCGTCCTCAAAATTAAAACTAAGCCACGGTAGAAAGTCAAGGATGGTAGAAGATATAAATTAACAAAGTAAATTTATACCTTGGTCTGCGAATAGGTTCGGAAAACGTTTGCGCATGTCATCCTCGCGCTCCCAAGTAGATTCTCCTGGCGAGCCAGGCTTCCATGCTATGCGGACCAAGGAAATAGATTGGTTCCTCAATACTTTCTCTCGACGATCGAGAATTCCCACAGGTTGCTCTTGATATGACAAGCTGGGCCCAATGGTGATCTCTGAATGGTCAAGAATATGACTGCTATCTGCCACATATCGTCTGAGCTGCGACACATGAAATACATCATGTATTCCCTCAAGTGAAGGTGGTAGCGCAAGTCGATAAGCTACTTCTCCCACTCTCTCTAGCACTGTAACATTCGTATCCAGAAATTCTTGCTTAAATATTATTATTAGGTTAATTTGGGACTATTGGAATTTTTCCATAATTTTTAGCTAATTAAAAACTAGTAACCCTAATTTCTTAGGACTTTCAAAAATTTATTTTATGGTCAAACTTAATTAAAAATATCCCAAACTTTTATTTTAGGTTCTAAATAATAAAATATATTTTCTAGAATTTTTTTGGGAATTTTCTGCTTATTTTTAGCATTTATTTTGAGTTAATTATGAAAAACTGAATTAAAAACTAATTTCTGAAAGAAAAAACCCAAAAAGTAATTAATTCTGCCCAGTCAGCAAACAAGCGGACCATCTGTCAGCCTCCCGCAGCGAACATTGCCGGGCCCGCCTGTCAGTGACCGCGGGGTGGGTGCGAGCCGAGCCGAGCCGACCTCGAGCCGAGCCGAGCCGAGTCAGAGTTCGACTCGGACTCAGCTGAGCCGAGCCGCGTCAGATTCGGACAGTCCGATTTGGGTGGGGCAGCATGGATGGCTGCCACGTGTCAACTCCGAGCCGCGGCTGTACTCTCTCTCCTCTATATATATAATAGTTTAAGTTATTTTCTAGGGTTTTTCTTGAGCTAATTTTTGGAGAATTGCCATCTAAGGTTTCTTCATCTTCCAGAAGTCATTGCACATAGCTCCGGACACCAAACGTGGCCTAGTTTTTAGTGTTAGAATTATATTGAGGTTAGATTTCTGAGTATATAAATTGTTTTACAAAATTATGAGTATTAAATTCTGAAAAATTCGTAGAGCACAGTATGTCCGAAAATAGACGTATTTCGATGTTTTTGCGATTTCGGAAGAACCAGGAATCAGAATCATGAACCGTTAGAAGTTTCGGAAAAATAATTTCGAGATCATTGACATATATTTTTCCCAGAATTTAATTAGAAATATTTATATACTGTTAATTCTGTAGAACTTCTAGGTTAGAATTTAACCATCGGTGCACCATACGAAATTTGTATGTGCCATAATTCCCAAACGAATTTGAATTTGGACAAGCCATAAATTCTAGCATGTTTTTTACGCTGAAATCTATAGGAATTCATGCATGAAATTCGAGTTTGTGTCGATTGACTTTTCGGTCAACAGATCACCTCGATTTGCGTGCCATGAGTCTCGAGTCTATAAAATTCAGTTCTTTTGGATAAAAATTTAGGAATTAACATAAAAATAAGAATAATAAGATTAAAATAAGATTTTAGAGTAATTATTCCAAAATTAAATAAATTATCTTTTGACATGGTAAATTTGTAATACATAGGCTATTTGGACTGTGACTTAGATTCTGATTCATACCAGCTAAGGACCCCAGGCGAGTACATTCTCTGACAGTTTTTATTATGTTGATTATCTCTATAACTCTTGTTGTATAGCGTACATGACCCTGACACTGTCGTGGTAGTGCGACGTCTTAGTTGTACTACTGCGTGCCTGCTATAGAATATAGGACATAGGATACTAGGATGAGAGAGGATACTCAATCACAAAAATTTTTGAGAGATTCCTGGGACGACCCCTTGAGAATCTTATTATAATTTCCAATTTAAATCTTTTTCCTTGTTTCCGTCCGCTCTCGCTTGTTGTTATTGAACTTGATTCTTGTTGATCAGTTATTAAATTAAAATCTTGGTATCATTGTTGAGTTTGATTCTTGTTGACCAGTTGTTAAATTTAACTCTTGGTGTCGTTGTTGAGTTTAAATTTTTTTTATCGAGATGAATTTTACGGACTAAACTTTACGATATCATCTGATGACATATGTTGATGAGGACAGTGAGAAAGGTAAAACGTCTACTTTGGTTATGGAACCTAGAGTTTATCGCAGCCATATTAGCTGTCGTGACGAGAACGTAGGAACCTGACTTAGATGTACATACTTAAGTTATGGAATTTAGAGTCTCTCACAGCCATACCGGTTGGCGTGGCGAAGATTCTAGATGACATGATTATAGAGTTGCATACCTTAGTTACGGAACCTGTCGTTTATCGCATTTATGCTTACTGGCGTGGTGAGGATTCTGAGTGTCATGATTTCTGACAGACGTGTATGATTATCATGTTGTATCTTAAAATGGTTCTTAAAGTATCATCTCAAGACTTATCTATTTCCGTTATTACATGACTTTGTTCCATCGCTTCTTTTCTTTACTAGCAGTAAAGATACCTTCAGTCCTTAACCCAGTTCTTTTGAGCCTTATTTCTTTAAGGATCCTTGTTAGTGTGATAATTAGTGACTTGTAATTTTGTTTGTGTCTTGTATTAGTGTTAACTGAGTGTGACTTATGAGTTTGTAAGTGTTTCTTAGTTGGACATGGGAGCATTAGGCATTAATCTAGAGATACCCATAGCATAGTACCTTGTATCAATAGTTCTATAATAGGTGTTATTATAATTAGTATTGGTATTATAAAAAGAGGAGTAAGAGTATCAGTGAAGGTTCCAAGAGTAAGTATCAGAATCAGCATGCCAGTCTTGGATAGTCATTAAATTATGTAATTGGATGATCTACTTAAATAATTAAGTATCAAGGAATTGTGTTAAAGATTAATGGAGCATAATGTTCAATTTGATGATTGATACTGGATGTATCAAGAGTAAAGAAATGTATATGCATAAAGGGTTTTAATGAGATGCCATAAGTAGAGAAATATCAAGATTGGTAATGAAAGTTGTAAAATATATCACAGATTAGTTTAACAGGCTGTAAAAGGTTTAAGAGATATGCTTATACATCAATCGAGATATGGAACCATATGCCTGCCCTTGAGATTGAAGTAAAGCATAGGTATTATAGAAAGTGCAAGTGATCATGAGTTGTAATAAGTTTGATGAGATAATCTAATGATGAAGCTAGTGTTACCATACTAATAGTGCTAGTGATTCTATATCAAAGATTTGTTGAGCAATGTGCTAATGACAGTAAGTACTTCGTGTGAGGATAATTAGATTGGTGTATCAATTAATATAGATAGAAAATCATTGGAGAAAATACGTGTGATAATAAGTTTGATCACTTGGAAGTAATAGTGCAAGTAATTCGGGCAGTACAAGTTTCAGTACACAGTTGAGAGTTGTAGACAATGGGTGTATTTGAGTGCACCTTTAGTATTAGAGACTGTGAGTATTTATATGTATACTTGTGGATTTAAATTTATAAATTGAAGAATGGAAATGAATTTCAATTTTTAAGAATTTTGAGGAGTTAAGATTTTATGTTATTAAAATTTTTGAGGATTCAAATTCAATTCAATAAACATAGTCAAAGCTATAAAGATTTTTGGAAGTGATTAAATTTTATTTCGAATATTTGACTTTTGAGGAAAGTATATACATTTTATTTTAAATTGTTCGAGAAGTTAAATTTTGATGATTTTATTTTGAGGATAAAATTTTATGGTGGGTAAGAAATGTATAACAGTATATGAGTGGTTGATGTGCATGTGTAAGGATCTATTGGCTTGAGAATGCTTGAGATGGCACTGCAAACAGACTTGGGTGTCTATCTAGAGTTGCATTAGAAGGAGCAGTACTTAGTATGGTGTGTTGCACTTGGTGTGCACTTGAGTGATAAGAACGACTAGTATAAACAATTGCTGTAGGTAAGATAGCTAGCAGTGAGTGTGCTTGTAGTAGAAACAGTAGTACCAAGGGATAGAGGTATCAAACTTTAGATGCATTATTAAACTATGGTTGTGTTAGAGATTCTTGGTATCATATCTAGGTATCAATAGACAGGTGTATGCAATGAGGATGTATTCATGGATGTTGTGGACTAATGATTAGTTGGTATGGATATCAGTATATAGAGATAGGAATTAGTGAGTGAATGTGCCAGAGTTAAGTGTATATTAGAGGATTAAGATGTCCAAGTAATGGGTTAGAAGGCTATGTTCTGTTCTTTCCTCATATTCCTTTTCCATCTGTTTGTTTGATTGATTGATTCCTTAGTACCATAGCTTGTATCAATAATTTTCCTGTTAGAATATAGTTAATAGTACACCCTAGCAGATACTGCAATCCCCCTGATTTTCAAAGAATTTTAATTTGGATTTTTTTAGAATTTTCTGGAATTTTCCAGGATTTTTCTGTAATTAAATACCAGTGTTTTAATTATTAAAGGATTTTTTAATTGATATTAAATGGTATTAAAATATTATGAAAATAATATTTTATGGTGTAAAATGAAAAACTAGAAATATGGTAATTTTCCGGGAATTTATTGGACCCCGGATGATTTCTAAAAGCCCTAAAAACTATTATTATTAATTTTAATTAATTAATCATTAAATTGGGTTAATTATTTATTTTTCAATTGAATTTGGCCCAGCCCAATACCCAGCAGCCCATTAGCCGGCCCAGCCCACCAACCTAGCCCAGCCCGCTCCCGACCGGGTTGGGTCGGGTCCGACAAACCCGCTCACCCGCAGACCCGCGAACCCGAATCCCCTTCTCTCCCAGCCGAACCCGCTCCCCGACTTCTCGCCTCCCGCCTTCGGCCGTTTCCGCCGCCGGCGACGCTTCCGTTCCAGCTCCCTCACCCGCCGCCGCCGACCTATCCTCTTCCCCTCCCCCGTTCAACCGCCGTCTGCCGTTCGCCTCCCCCTTCCTCCCTATATAAACCCTAGGATCTCCACCCTCCGGCCACCTGAATACCCGCCGACCTCAAGCTTCCGCCGCGCGCCGCCCCGACTCCAGCCTCGCCCGGCCCTTGCCTCCTCCCTTCGATCGGTCCCGCGGCCAGCCTCGGCGTGCAGTGGCCACCCAAGCCAGAGCCCATCTTCGTCGGCCGTCCCCGAGCCCATCTCCGCCGGCCGCCCAGACCGTAGCCGACGCCTCCCCGAGCGCCGCCCGGCGACAGCGAGCTGTTCCGCCACCCCAGCCGTGGTCAGCATCTCTCCGGCGAGCCGCAGACACAGCAGTATTCGACACAGAGGACGCGGACACAGGAGATCTAAACCTAACCCTAGACACGAGGACACGAGGATTCGGTTTTCTGGAACCCACTTCAGGTATTCGTAACTTTGTGCTCGTAGCTCGGAATTCGATTCCGTAAATTGTATCGCGTAGCCTGCATGACCCTCTCGGTGTCCGGACAAACCGCTCGGGGCATCGCGTCCTGTGGTGATCGCACACCGCGATCCAAAAACAGGAAAAAACTTAGCCCTGTTTCACCCCGGTATCGAGTACGCCCCGCCAAACGGGACAACTTGGTCGCGTGCGGTCTTCACAGATACGTGTGCGTCGTTGATACGGACGTGCGGGTTTTCGCAGAAGCTGATTTGGATGTGCGTGCACACCGGAATCAGTGCGTATCCGCGAACAACGCCCCGTATCCGTACTTTCTGTTTCTCGCTGTAACTTAGTGTACACAGGTCAGATCGAGACGAAACTTGCGCCATTGGACTCGTAGCAATACGCTGGTCCTGTGAGCCAAGTTTGGTTCGATTATGAGAACGTTGACAAAATCGTGTGTAGTGGGCCCCACAGGCTCCAACCGACGGGCGATTTTGAGAACGGCTCATCGGAATCCAATTCTGAAAGTTTCGTTGGGTTCGTATCATCGTTCCTGACCTGTTGACACTAAGTTGGGCTGATTTTGAGACCTTTGACCCTGACTCGTTTTTCGGTGCAAAGCGGCCCACATCTGGACCCCGCCTTGACCCGAAAATGACGTTTTTGCCCTTGTCTCCAAATTGGACTCAAGGACAGGCGATCCTAGCTGATTAATATTTTCTGAATCTGTTGGTGATGTCTATTTCAGCAACCGAAGTACTGCTTGGAAATCCAGCTGAAGCTCGAGCTATAATTGATACAGGAAATCCAGGCAAGTGTACCTTGCCATAAAATGCAGTTAATGATTCAGTTTAATTCTCCTGTTTTAATTTCTGTGACTGTTGTACTTGCTCTATCAAATACTTTATCCCCAGGACACCTGACACAAAGCATGATACAGAATCTTCCTGATTATTCAAGGGGATTTTGTTTAGGATATAGATTTCATAACTTGAGCTTTATGTTTTATCCTGACTAGCTGCATTAGTTTCAATCTTGCGTAACATGAATATTGAGATCTGTGACGTGAGATTCATTGGGTGGGGAGAGTATTACCATATCAAGGCTGATTATATTATATATATATCTGGTTATCTGGAAGTGTCCTAGTCTCTGACACAGAGCTTTGGCACCTGTACTGGCCCTTCAAGAAAATACTGCTATGGTTTCTTGTCACTGATCCTGTAGTAGTCTCAGCCTGAGTATGAATAATAACTCTCAACTTGCATGATCACTTAGCTAGTTTAATTATTTACCCAGATTTGTTTGATAGCAACATCGGCATGCCACTGTCTTAAACTTATTAATTTCTTGTGCTTCTCTTGTGTTTAACATTTTGGTTGACTTGCATGCTCATTCACTGTATTATGGCTCGTATTCTTCTGTACCTTGTTACGTCCCGCTGAGGACCTGGTTTTGTTCTCCAGTTATAGCAGACGAGAGCTACCCTGAGGTGTACGGAACAGGGGCATTACTCGGAGCAGTACATGAACCTGAGGACGAGGTGATCGCTGAGGACTTCTCCTGAACAATTGCTTCGCCCTGCTCAGTCTTTTGGCAAATAACTTTATTTCTGTTTAATTGAACTCTTTATTTCTTGTCTTTGTGAACTTGTGTAAACAGACTTAATATCGGATTGTTCTCCGATTTATTTGCTTGACTGTTGTTGTTTAATATTTCTTTTGGATGTTATTGCTATCTTATATCTGTGGATGAGAATAGTAAAACCCTGACTGATGTAAAACAGCGTAAGTATGCCCGATGGATCCATTAAATTGGGTTTGTCCAACGGTGCATGCTGCTGGCCATATTCACGCATCCAGTCCCTCGGTATTTTGGGACTGGGGCGTGACATGGTTTTTGTGGTGGCCCATGCAGGTCAACGACTAAATTGTTCGGTTTCAACTTAGGGACCGAACAGGCCTGCAATAAGAATAGGATAAGTTTTTAGGATCTCATCCACTTGCTTGCAAACGTTCTTGATATCTGTATCGTATTCATTTTTGAATTTGCATCTTGCCTTGATTCCTGTGCGCCTCTTATAGTTTATTTTGATGCAGAGAAATGGATTCACAAACAAATGACGGAACACCAGCAAGGACACCAATAGGTGCTGAAGCCACCTACGGAGAAGATGAAGTGACGCTATTGAGTGGAGATCCCTCTACTCACCGAAGCAGACAAGCAGATCCGCAATCTTCTAGATTTCGGCGTGATGATATTTGTCACCACCCCATTTCCAGAGCCGGGTATTTTTTTTTTTTTTAATTCAGTTAATTATGGATTATTTATATTTAATTGTATTTATATTTAATTAGTGATTGCTTTATTTTTTATTATTTTTATTTTGATTGTTTTAGGATTTTTGCTAGCCTGGACCCATGTCAGACCCTAGTGGACCCATGTCCGACCCAGCCCACACCCTTGTGATAATTATTTTTGGGGCTTAGAATATTTATTTTATTTTTAGGAGGTTAGTTGGAGAGATTTGGAACTAGTTTGAGTGCTTTTGGAACCCAGAACCCAAAACCGAGTGAGTAGGGGCGTTTTGGGAATGTGGAACTTAGTGTAACCCTTATATTTAGCATGGCCGGCCCCAAACCCTTCCCAGACCCGTATGAACCAGCAGGAGCTTCTTCCCCACTTCCTCTTCTTCTTCATTCTTCATTCTTCTTCTTCTTCTTCTTCTTCTCCATTTTCCACTCTTCCTTCTTCTTTTCTTCTTCCCACTTTCAAGTAAGCTTCCATTTCTCTTCTTTCTTCCTCTATTCTTCTTTATGATTAACCCTAACCCTAGATCTTTTCCTAACCTAGGTGGGTAGAGCCTAGATTTGGTGTTGGAGCTTGGATTTGAGGCTTGGAAGCTTGGATTGGAGGATTTGGAGAGATTTGGAGATTTTGGCTTGGGATTCCAACTCCCAAGAGGTAAACCCTAAATTTTCCCTTGTAATTACTCTTTTATAGTGTAATTAATATTTTTGAACCTTCCTAGACCCGTAGGCTACCCGTGGGAGGAAGTTGGAACTAGTTGGGTAGTGTTTGGAGACTTTAACACTAGGTTTTGTGTCAATTTCGGGTGGAATCCGAATTTAGCCCAATTTTTTGTGATGCCCTAGGTTAGACAGACCTAGGTAGACGTTGTCGGGTGTCTAGAGGGTGAGTGCGTGTCTCCGTTCGGACACGGGAAGCCGTGTCGCGGAGAAACGGGCGTTTCGGGCGAAATTGGGGCTTTTCGTCGTCGCCGATTCTAAGTGCGTGTGCGTTTCCGCCACGGACCTAGAATCGATGTGGGAGCGCATTTTCTAGGATCTAGACATCGTTTAGGACACGTGGGTAAATTTTGGGCCGATTCCGAGTTCGTTTGGTGTGCGTTTCAGGAGGTTTTCCGAACCGCGCACCACGTGTTCGTCGAAATGACCGAACGGCCATTTCGACTCGGTTTCCTCGTTTCGGGCTTGTGCGCGCGTTGGGTTAGTATCGGGGAGTATGTGCTAGAGTTTTCGAGCTATATTATATATATTTTAGGGTGTTGGTGAGTGTCGGGGTCGTTGGGCGTGAGTGGGGCGTGTGGTTTGAGTGTTGTGTGCGTGGTTGTGTGAGTGTTGTGTTTGTGTATATATATATATTTATATATATTTGTATGTGTGTTTATGTATATATATTTATATATATGTGTGTGGTTATGTGTTTGTGAGTGTGTTAGTGAGTGCTAGTGTATGTGTGTTAGTGAGTGCTTGTGTGAGTGTGTGCTAGTGCGTAGGTGAGTGTGTGTGAGTGTGAGTGAGTGCCTATATATATATATATGAGTTTGAGTGAGTATATGTATATATATTTATATATATATGTAGGAGTGTTTGTGTGTGGGGTTGTGTGTTTGTGAGGTTGTGTGAGGTTGAGTGTGTGTGAGTGTGGATATATATATATATATATATATATATGTTTAAGTGTGTGAGTGTGTGTGTATATATATATATTAGTGTATATATATATATATATATATATATATATATATATATATATATATATATATATATATATAGATATATGTGTGTATGTATATATAGAGATGTGTTTGTATATAATTATGTGTGTGTGTGTGTTGATAGTGTTGTGAGTGTGTGTGTGTGTGTATTAGTGTGTGTTTAAGTGTGTGTGTGTTAGGATATAGATAATAGTTTGTGTATATATATATATCTAGTGGTATATATATATAGATATATAGAGTTATATTATGTATATAGGTGTGTGGTGTATAGGCAGCGAGGGGGGTGGCCAGTGCAGCGCAGCGCAGCGGGGGGAAACTGAACTGCAGCAGCAGCAGTTCAGCTGCAACAGCAGCAGCTAGCTGCTGCTAGGAGAGCAGCAGCAGCAGCTCCAGAAGGAGCAGCAGCAGCAGCACATGTAGGAGCACCTGCAGCAGCAGCAGTGCCAAGAGGAGCAGCAGCAGCGCAGCAATAACAGCGTGCAGCAGCAGCATTTTGAGCAGGGAGCAGTAGCAGTAGAGTACTAGTGAGGGTTAGGAATAGGTAGAGTGCTAGATAGATGTATCTATCAATAGGTTGATAGTTAGATAGATAATATAATAGATAGATGGTTAGGTAATTAGTTAGATAGTTAGATAAGTAGATAGCTAGTTAGTATTATAGATTATATACATAGATAGTTAGATATATCTATGGATTGATAGATAGTTAGAATTAATAGATAGATAGTTAGTTTATTAGATAGATAGCTAAGTAGTTAAATAGATTAGAGAGATAGATATGTAGTTGGATAAATAGGTAAGATAAGTTATGGATAATTAGATAGATAGATAGATAGATATTGATAGATAGATAGCTAGGTATTTAGATAGGTAGATAGATACTAGATAGGTAGATAACTAGATTCTTAGATATACCTATCTAAGAGATATAAATATCTATATGCCTAAGTTATATACATATATAGGTGTATAGGTAAGATAATGGGTAATCGGGTAAATGTGTGTGGATATCTATATACATAGGTATATACATACTTAGATATATATAAATATAGTAGATATCTATATTACCTAGCCTAGATTAATAACTAGGTATATAATTAATAGCTAGGTAGCTAGTTAGAGGGTTTTAGAGCGAAACCTCAATACCTTGAGATACCGAGGTATCTCGATACCTTGAGATATTCAAGGTATTGAGTTTCGAGCGGGGTATTTGAGCATTAGCCTAGAAAATGCTTGGGAATTATTTTTATATGTTTATATATATATAATTACGTGTGCTAGCATAGGTTTTAGCGGGTTTAGGCGGGGTGCGTGGCCTAGGGCGAGGTATCGGATACCGAGGGTATCCCGGTATCTCGATTAGGCGAGTTTGTGAGTTTAGTAGCTTAATGAGCTCGGTTTGATCTAGAATTTCAGGGGCACCCTAGTTTGACCCAGACTTGACCGTAGTTGACTCGGTTGACCGCCAAAGTCAACGTTTGACCTAGTTTTGACCCAGAGTTGACTTTTTGGACCCCGGGTTGACTTTTTTGACCCGATTTTCACCGGTTTGACCCGTTTGACCTAGAACGACCCTAGAAGCCTATTTTTAGTTATTTTATATCTGTTTAACTCATTAGAACCCTGTTTAACCTTACTTTTCGCTTTAGGTCCTTGCGACACCGGTTCGGATCGCCAGTTGCTCAGGACGTCAGGCGAGTACATTCTCTGATAGTTTTTATTATCTGATATTTATTATGATTCAGCTTCTAGTATAGTATCATCTGATTATTCTGGCACCACACGGGACACTGACTGGTATTTCTGGATTCATTTACTTGCGACACGTATATTTCATGTTTCTGGCCTCTATTCTGGAATCACTACAGGCATCACCTACAGGCATCACTACAGGCATCATTCATGTTCAGGCTGGACTCATCTTGATTTGCGTGTCGGGTCTTGGATCCACTTGTATTAGTCGGGGCGGGGAAATACTCGAGTAGACATGTAAACATTCCCATCTGGAATTATCAGGCATCACTCCCTCTGGTCTAATCTGGAATGATAGCAGCCGCGCACCCAGTGCGCGGTGAGCCGTACTTACCCCTAGCCGTTTACATGTCGAAACAAGTATTTCAAAGACACCGAGTTCATTCTTTATAGTCTGGACTCTCATGCATTTCTTGACTTGTCTCACTTACATGTTTCTGGACTTGACTCACTACATATTTTTCATGCTAGACTCACTACACGTTCATGTGCACGGACTTGATCTTAGCTTAGATTCTTGTATCTTACAGTTACTACTATCTTGTTTCTGATATTCCTGCATCTTTACCTTTATGCACCAGTGATACATGTTTATTTCCTGTTTCATACTTACTTCTTTCTTCTTGCTACTTGCTATAACTGTTTTATAGTTTTTATCATTTAAATGGAACTGCTGTTAGAGATGTACTTGCTCCAGTCCTGACTGGACATATTTTTCAGAGTATCCGGAGGATTGGTGTCCGACGTTTTATGGACCTGAGCCTGTCGATGGTGCAGACAGGGACCCTCTAGTTTAGGAGTGATTTCCGGGTTGGTAGCCGGGATCACTAGGACTTTGTTGTTGTTTTTATTAGCTTTTAGCACCGGATTTGTCTCCGGTTTTGGATTGAGACCTTGTTTGTATATTATTTTGGACATTGTTGTATTATTATTTGATGTTGTGGTTGTTGTAGTAGTTGGAGGTGGTTAGATTTTATAGTTGTTAGTCTTCTTTGTTATCTATCGTGCTTAGATTCGTGATTGAGTACTTGAGATTATCTTTTGATATTGCTCCTCCGTTTGGAGTTGAGATCTTGGCAGATTTATATATATTGTTTGTGTGGTTGCCCTCCTTTTTGGAGAGGTCATGCCCGATTTTTGTGTGAGATTATTATTTAGTTAGTTGACCTAGACAGCGTTCTACCGCCGATGCTGCGGCGTAGGCTGGACGTACCCACGACTCATGCCCGATTTTCCCGGGTGCGGGTCGTGACCCGTTTTTGGTGGCGGCCCATGCAGGTCTCGATTCGCAATTAGTGCGATGTCGTGGTGGTACAACAACTTAGTTGTACTGCTGCGAGCCTGCTATAGGATCTAGGATCTAGGATGAGAGTGTACTCAATCACGACTAGGAACAATTCCAATCTAATTATTCTGAAATTGCTTCTTTTGAAATATTACTGTCCTTCTTTGATGATATCGTATCTTGCACCGTATTGACTTTTTTTAATCTGTGTTCAGGATGCCTCCGAAGACACGATCCCATCGTACCGTTCCAGCAGTTGCCTCGGAGAGGTCTGCTACCTCTCGTCCAGCTCGTATTCAGGCAGCTGCTACCGCTCCACTCACCACTCCTGCGGTTGAGGGAGCATCTGCTTCTCTCGGGGATCCTCCTTCACCAATCGATCCGAGGACTACCCCAGTCGTTCCGGTGGTTCCTCCACCACTTCCTGCTCCAGTAGATGCCGCGCAGTTGTTTGCGTTCTTCAGGGAGATGATGGACGCGCAGCACCGTCAGGTGGATGTGATGAGGCTGGGCATTGAGAACGCCCACCAGGTGGCCATGACGGCAGTGGATAGGGTGGCACAGGTTCAGCCACAGGCAGATCAGATTCAGCATCCGAGGCCGGGCAGTATTATCGACTTTCAGAGGATGCGGCCCAAGGAGTTCCGTGGTACAGAAGGGATCCTGTACGCGGATGACTGGATAGAGCAGATTGAGGGCATCTTCAGGCTGGCACAGATTCCAGACAGTATGCAGATAGAGGCAGCGGGCAGTCAGATGTTCGACCTCGTCTTGACATGGTATCGCACAGATACGAGGATTGCAGCGCCAGGGCTTACTTGGGAGGCTTTCAAGAGGCTTTTTAAGGAGAAGTTTTTCCCAGATGTGGCGCTTAGTGCTTTGGAGAGCCAGTTTGAGGCACTCGTCCAAGGGAGCATGACAGTGGACGAGTACGCAGCGGAGTTCTGCCGTCTGGGCAGATTCGTGGATGGCTTGAGTGAGGCAGCCAAGGCGAGGAAGTTTCGCAAGGGCTTGGTCATGGCGGTCAAGTCTTTGACCAGGAGCGACCGCGAGGCGACTTTTGAGCAGATAGTAGGAGATGCTCAGAGAGCAGAGGATGACTTGGAGCTCAAGCCCAAGAGAGGCAGGGATGATTCAGGCAGTGCCAGTGGTAGTGCGGGACCAGCTAAGCGTCCCTATGTGCAGAAGGCAGCGCAGCAGGATCAGGATCAGAGAGCGCCCACTTGTGCCTACTGCAGGAAGGCAGGACATACCTGGGATGTTTGTAGGAGGAGGCTG
The DNA here is from genome assembly GCA_036927795.1 of Iris macrosiphon. NCBI lineage: Eukaryota > Viridiplantae > Streptophyta > Magnoliopsida > Asparagales > Iridaceae > Iris > Iris macrosiphon. The sequence continues at coordinate 46,761,823 of JAYESA010000020.1, read as the reverse complement.
AAGGTGTGTTTGTTCTGTGGATCCGCTGCTCACCAGATGCGAGATTGCTCCACTGCACCTCCATTGGGTGGAGCACAGGATCAGAGAGTTGGAGCTAGGCCATCTGTGGCGCAGCATCATGCCCCGCACCAACAGAGGGATACACCCCAGCAGGGCAGGGCTTATGCATTGACGGTCGAGGAGGCCGATGCTACGGATGTCGGTTTAGCAGGTCTGTCTCTTGTTTCTTCTTCCTGTCCTTTTCCATTCCTTGTGTGCTTCATTAGTACCTGTTAGATTTTCTTGTGCTGTGGTAGATAGTATAGTGACCCTGATTGAGACTGTGATAATACGACCAGTAGGACCCTGATCTTGTGTGTTGTTTAGGTAGAATTTCTTGACTGTGATTGTTGGGGGTTTGACCTAGAGGAGTGTGATTGACTTTAAATTTCGAGGACGAAATTTTCTAAGGAGGATAGGCTTGTCACCACCCCATTTCCAGAGCCGGGTATTTTTTTTTTATTTTTAATTCAGTTAATTGTGGATTATTTATATTTAATTGTATTTATATTTAATTAGTGATTGCTTTATTTTTTATTATTTTTATTTTGATTGTTTTAGGATTTTTGCTAGCCTGGACCCATGTCAGACCCTAGTGGACCCATGTCCGACCCAGCCCACACCCTTGTGAGAATTATTTTTGGGGCTTAGAATATTTATTTTATTTTTAGGAGGTTAGTTGGAGAGATTTGGAACTAGTTTGAGTGCTTTTGGAACCCGGAACCCAAAACCGAGTGAGTAGGGGCGTTTTGGGAATGTGGAACTTAGTGTAACCCTTATATTTAGCATGGTCGGCCCCAAACCCTTCCCAGACCCGTGTGAACCAGCAGGAGCTTCTTCCCCACTTCCTCTTCTTCTTCATTCTTCATTCTTCTTCTTCTTCTTCTCCATTTTCCACTCTTCCTTCTTCTTTTCTTCTTCCCACTTTCAAGTAAGCTTCCATTTCTCTTCTTTCTTCCTCTATTCTTTTTTATGATTAACCCTAACCCTAGATCTTTCCCTAACCTAGGTGGGTAGAGCCTAGATTTGGTGTTGGAGCTTGGATTTGAGGCTTGGAAGCTTGGATTGGAGGATTTGGAGAGATTTGGAGATTTTGGCTTGGGATTCCAACTCCCAAGAGGTAAACCCTAAATTTCCCCTTGTAATTACTCTTTTATAGTGTAATTAATATTTTTGAACCTTCCTAGACCCGTAGGCTACCCGTGGGAGGAAGTTGGAACTAGTTGGGTAGTGTTTGGAGACTTTAACACTAGGTTTTGTGTCAATTTCGGGTGGAATCCGAATTTGGCCCAATTTTTGGTGATGCCCTAGGTTAGACGGACCTAGGTAGACGTTGTCGGGTGTCTAGAGGGTGAGTGCGTGTCTCCGTTCGGACACGGGAAACCGTGTCGCGGAGAAACGGGCGTTTCGGGCGAAATTGGGGCTTTTCGTCGTCGCCGATTCTAAGTGCGTGTGCGTTTCCGCCACGGACCTAGAATCGACGCGGGAGTGCATTTTCTAGGATCTAGACATCGTTTAGGACGCGTGGGTAAATTTTGGGCCGATTCCGAGTTCGTTTGGTGTGTGTTTCAGGAGGTTTTCCGTACCGCGCACCACGTGTTCGTCGAAATGACCGAACGGCCATTTCGACTCGGTTTCCTCGTTTTGGGCTTGTGCGCGCGTTGGGTTAGTATCGGGGAGTGTGTGCTAGAGTTTTAGAGCTATATTATATATATTTTAGGGTGTTGGTGAGTGTCGGGGTCGTTGGGCGTGAGTGGGGCGTGTGGTTTGAGTGTTGTGTGCGTGGTTGTGTGAGTGTTGTGTTTGTGTATATATATATATTTATATATATTTGTATGTGTGTTTATGTATATATATTTATATATATGTGTGTGGTTATGTGTTTGTGAGTGTGTTAGTGAGTGCTAGTGTATGTGTGTTAGTGAGTGCTTGTGTGAGTGTGTGCTAGTGCGTAGGTGAGTGTGTGTGAGTGTGAGTGAGTGCCTATATATATATATATGAGTTTGAGTGAGTATATGTATATATATTTATATATATATGTAGGAGTGTTTGTGTGTGGGGTTGTGTGTTTGTGAGGTTGTGTGAGGTTGAGTGTGTGTGAGTGTGGATATTATATATATATATATATATATATATATATATATATATATATATATATATATATATATATATATATATATATATATGTTTAAGTGTGTGAGTGTGTGTGTATATATATATATTAGTGTATATATATATATATATATATAGATAGATAGATAGATATATGTGTGTATGTATATATAGAGATGTGTTTGTATATAATTATGTGTGTGTGTGTGTTGATAGTGTTGTGAGTGTGTGTGTGTGTATTAGTGTGTGTTTAAGTGTGTGTGTGTTAGGATATAGATAATAGTTTGTGTGTATATATATATATATCTAGTGGTATATATATATAGATATATAGAGTTATATTATGTATATAGGTGTGTGGTGTATAGGCAGCGAGGGGGATGGCCAGTGCAGCGCAGCGCAGCGGGGGGAAACTGAACTGCAGCAGCAGCAGTTCAGCTGCAACAGCAGCAGCTAGCTGCTGCTAGGAGAGCAGCAGCAGCAGCTCCAGAAGGAGCAGCAGCAGCAGCACATGTAGGAGCACCTGCAGCAGCAGCAGTGCCAAGAGGAGCAGCAGCAGCGCAGCAATAACAGCGTGCAGCAGCAGCATTTTGAGCAGGGAGCAGTAGCAGTAGAGTACTAGTGAGGGTTAGGAATAGGTAGAGTGCTAGATAGATGTATCTATCAATAGGTTGATAGTTAGATAGATAATATAATAGATAGATGGTTAGGTAATTAGTTAGATAGTTAGATAAGTAGATAGCTAGTTAGTATTATAGATTATATACATAGATAGTTAGATATATCTATGGATTGATAGATAGTTAGAATTAATAGATAGATAGTTAGTTTATTAGATAGATAGCTAAGTAGTTAAATAGATTAGAGAGATAGATATGTAGTTGGATAAATAGGTAAGATAAGTTATGGATAATTAGATAGATAGATAGATAGATATTGATAGATAGATAGCTAGGTATTTAGATAGGTAGATAGATACTAGATAGGTAGATAACTAGATTCTTAGATATACCTATCTAAGAGATATAAATATCTATATGCCTAAGTTATATACATATATAGGTGTATAGGTAAGATAATGGGTAATCGGGTAAATGTGTGTGGATATCTATATACATAGGTATATACATACTTAGATATATATAAATATAGTAGATATCTATATTACCTAGCCTAGATTAATAACTAGGTATATAATTAATAGCTAGGTAGCTAGTTAGAGGGTTTTAGAGCGAAACCTCAATACCTTGAGATACCGAGGTATCTCGATACCTTGAGATATTCAAGGTATTGAGTTTCGAGCGGGGTATTTGAGCATTAGCCTAGGAAATGCTTGGGAATTATTTTTATATGTTTATATATATATAATTACGTGTGCTAGCATAGGTTTTAGCGGGTTTAGGCGGGGTGCGTGGCCTAGGGCGAGGTATCGGATACCGAGGGTATCCCGGTATCTCGATTAGGCGAGTTTGTGAGTTTAGTAGCTTAATGAGCTCGGTTTGATCTAGAATTTCAGGGGCACCCTAGTTTGACCCAGACTTGACCGTAGTTGACTCGGTTGACCGCCAAAGTCAACGTTTGACCTAGTTTTGACCCAGAGTTGACTTTTTGGACCCCGGGTTGACTTTTTTGACCCGATTTTTACCGGTTTGACCCGTTTGACCTAGAACGACCCTAGAAGCCTATTTTTAGTTATTTTATATCTGTTTAACTCATTAGAACCCTGTTTAACCTTGCTTTTTGCTTTAGGTCCTTGCGACACCGGTTCGGATCGCCAGTTGCTCAGGACGTCAGGCGAGTACATTCTCTGATAGTTTTCATTATCTGATATTTATTATGATTCAGCTTCTAGTATAGTATCATCTGATTATTCTGGCACCACACCGGACACTGACTGGTATTTCTGGATTCATTTACTTGCGACACGTACATTTCATGTTTCTGGCCTCTATTCTGGAATCACTACAGGCATCACCTACAGGCATCACTACAGGCATCATTCATGTTCAGGCTGGACTCATCTTGATTTGCGTGTCGGGTCTTGGATCCACTTGTATTAGTCGGGGCGGGGAAATACTCGAGTAGACATGTAAACATTCCCATCTGGAATCATCAGGCATCACTCCCTCTGGTCTAATCTGGAATGATAGCAGCCGCGCACACCAGTGCGCGGTGAGCCGTACTTACCCCTAGCCGTTTACATGTCGAAACAAGTATTTCAAAGACACCGAGTTCATTCTTTATAGTCTGGACTCTCATGCATTTCTTGACTTGTCTCACTTACATGTTTCTGGACTTGACTCACTACATGTTTTTCATGCTAGACTCACTACACGTTCATGTGCACGGACTTGATCTTAGCTTAGATTCTTGTATCTTACAGTTACTACTATCTTGTTTCTGATATTCCTGCATCTTTACCTTTATGCACCAGTGATACATGTTTATTTCCTGTTTCATACTTACTTCTTTCTTCTTGCTACTTGCTATAACTGTTTTATAGTTTTTATCATTTAAATGGAACTGCTGTTAGAGATGTACTTGCTCCAGTCCTGACTGGACATATTTTTCAGAGTATCCGGAGGATTGGTGTCCGACGTTTTATGGACCTGAGCCTGTCGATGGTGCAGACAGGGACCCTCTAGTTTAGGAGTGATTTCCGGGTTGGTAGCCGGGATCACTAGGACTTTGTTGTTGTTTTTATTAGCTTTTAGCACCGGATTTGTCTCCGGTTTTGGATTGAGACCTTGTTTGTATATTATTTTGGATATTGTTGTATTATTATTTGATGTTGTGGTTGTTGTAGTAGTTGGAGGTGGTTAGACTTTATAGTTGTTAGTCTTCTTTGTTATCTATCGTGCTTAGATTCGTGATTGAGTACTTGAGATTATCTTTTGATATTGCTCCTCCGTTTGGAGTTGAGATCTTGGCAGATTTATATATATTGTTTGTGTGGTTGCCCTCCTTTTTGGAGAGGTCATGCCCAATTTTTGTGTGAGATTATTATTTAGTTAGTTGACCTAGACAGCGTTCTACCGCCGATGCTGCGGCGTAGGCTGGACGTACCCACGACTCATGCCCGATTTTCCCGGGTGCGGGTCGTGACCATATTCCACCTCTGCCCCAGTTCACTCCTCAGATGCCTGTCTTCCCACCAGGCCAAGCAATGGATGACAACAGATGTTCCAGATGTTCTTCGCAATGATGCAAGCTCAGCAACAAGTCCAAACTGAAGCCCAACGTCGAGAAGCTGAGTACTTGAGGAACAGTCTAGTAAATGCACTAGAGCAGGCCAACTTACCAGCTAGACGGCAACCGACGGGCTCTATCACAGACTTCCGCCAGCTGAAGCCCCGTACTTTCTCTGGCAAGGAAGGACCAACAGAAGTGCATGAATGGCTCACCAATATTCGTCATCAATTAGAAGCAGCTGAGCTTCCCCGAGAACGTTGGATGACCGCCGTAAGAATGCAATTGACGGACAATGCTCATCACTGGTGGCTATCCGAAGAGACCAGGCTCGGACCAGACCGAGTTACTTGGGAAGAGTTCTCTAGACTCTTCCAGGAGATGTACATACCTGCTATCGCTCGATCTGAACTTCGGGACAAGTTCAATCGCCTCACTCAGGATGCTATGACGGTGGAAGAGTACAACGCCGAGTTCATTCGTCTGAGTCGCTTTGCTCCTACCTTGATCCCGACAGAAGTAGAGAAGGCCAAGAAGTTTTTCGACGGACTCAACATTGAACTACAGAAACTGATTGGATCTGTCGTACCAACTTCGTACACGGACGTCCTTGCTGCAGCTCGACGCATGGAGCGCGTCACCAGGAGAGAAACCAGTATGAAGAGGCCTTCCACATCAGTACCAGCCAGAGCAAACAACGGAGAAGCTGCCAAGAAACCTTATCTGCAACAAGCACCACAGGGATCTGCATCCAAAGCCCTGACTCTTCCTACTTGTTATTACTGCGGCAGGATAGGCCATGTTGAGAAGGAGTGTAGACGTAAGCACGGACTGTGCTTAGGTTGCGGATCCAGACAGCATGCAGTGAAGGACTGCCCTGATCGTAGGGAAGCACCGAGGGCGAACCAACAAGCTCTACCAGCACCAGGAGGACAACAACCAAGGCCACCCTTGGCACATCAAGCAGCACCCTACCAGCAAGTCCAGCAACATCAGAGAGCACCACCTCAAGGACGCGGCCAAGTTTTTGCAATGACTGTAGGAGACGCGCAGAACCGTGGAGTTGCTAATGCGAGTAAGTCTTTGTAGTTGTTTCGTTTCTAGCATTTCTGTAGTTTGTGCCTGCTGGTTCGTGACCCCAGACTTGACCTGATAACCTTAACCTAATAGCTTTAACCTGTTAATAATTGATAACTTAGTGTTAACATAGTAATTTTTGAACTTGATAATAACTTAGAATTGTTAACCTGATAAGTTTTGAAAAGATAACCTGGTTTTATAAAAACAGTAATTTTCTAGATTTCCCACATTTGGGAAATTGCATAACTTTTAATGCTTGGGAAAAATAATTTTTCCTAGGTGTCACTCTCAATCTTGATTTTTGTGATTCGAATAAATTTTGCAACTGTGTCATCTCTGTTGACCGGTTATTATTTGATTGCGAGGACGCAATCCTCTTAAGGGGGTATATTGTAATCTCCCTGATTTTCAAAGAATTTTAATTTGGATTTTTTTAGAATTTTCTGGAATTTTCCAGGATTTTTTTGTAATTAAATACCAGTGTTTTAATTATTAAAGGATTTTTTAATTGATATTAAATGGTATTAAAATATTATAAAAATAATATTTTATGGTGTAAAATGAAAAACTAGAAATATGGTAATTTTTCGGGAATTTATTGGACCCCGGATGATTTCTAAAAGCCCTAAAAACTATTATTATTAATTTTAATTAATTAATCATTAAATTGGGTTAATTATTTATTTTTAAATTGAATTTGGCCCAGCCCAATACCCAGCAGCCCATTAGCCGGCCCAGCCCACCAACCTAGCCCAGCCCGCTCCCGACCGGGTTGGGTCGGGTCCGACAAACCCGCTCACCCGCAGACCCGCGAACCCGAATCCCCTTCTCTCCCAGCCGAACCCGCTCCCCGACTTCTCGCCTCCCGCCTTCGGCCGTTTCCGCCGCCGGCGACGCTTCCGTTCCAGCTCCCTCACCCGCCGCCGCCGACCTATCCTCTTCCCCTCCCCCGTTCAACCGTCGTCTGCCGTTCGCCTCCCCCTTCCTCCCTATATAAACCCTAGGATCTCCACCCTCCGGCCACCTGAATACCCGCCGACCTCAAGCTTCCGCCGCGCGCCGCCCCGACTCCAGCCTCGCCCGGCCCTTGCCTCCTCCCTTCGATCGGTCCCGCGGCCAGCCTCGGCGTGCAGTGGCCACCCAAGCCAGAGCCCATCTTCGTCGGCCGTCCCCGAGCCCATCTCCGCCGGCCGCCCAGACCGTAGCCGACGCCTCCCCGAGCGCCGCCCGGCGACAGCGAGCTGTTCCGCCACCCCAGCCGTGGTCAGCATCTCTCCGGCGAGCCGCAGACACAGCAGTATTCGACACAGAGGACGCGGACACAGGAGATCTAAACCTAACCCTAGACACGAGGACACGAGGATTCGGTTTTCTGGAACCCACTTCAGGTATTCGTAACTTTGTGCTCGTAGCTCGGAATTCGATTCCGTAAATTGTATCGCGTAGCCTGCATGACCCTCTCGGTGCCCGGACAAACCGCTCGGGGCATCGCGTCCTGTGGTGATCGCACACCGCGATCCAAAAACAGGAAAAAACTTAGCCCTGTTTCACCCCGGTATCGAGTACGCCCCGCCAAACGGGACGACTTGGTCGCGTGCGGTCTTCACAGATACGTGTGCGTCGTTGATACGGACGTGCGGGTTTTCGCAGAAGCTGATTTGGATGTGCGTGCACACCGGAATCAGTGCGTATCCGCGAACAACGCCCCGTATCCGTACTTTCTGTTTCTCGCTGTAACTTAGTGTACACAGGTCAGATCGAGACGAAACTTGCGCCATTGGACTCGTAGCAATACGCTGGTCCTGTGAGCCAAGTTTGGTTCGATTCTGAGAACGTTGACAAAATCGTGTGTAGTGGGCCCCACAGGCTCCAACCGACGGGCGATTTTGAGAACGGCTCATCGGAATCCAATTCTGAAAGTTCCGTTGGGTTCGTATCATCGTTCCTGACCTTTTGACACTAAGTTGGGCTGATTTTGAGACCTTTGACCCTGACTCGTTTTTCGGTGCAAAGCGGCCCACATCTGGACCCCGCCTTGACCCAAAAATGATGTTTTTGCCCTTGTCTCCAAATTGGACTCAAGGACAGGCGATCCTAGCTGATTAATATTTTCTGGATCTGTTGGTGATGTCTATTTCAGCAACCGGAGTACTGCTTGGAAATCCAGCTGAAGCTCGAGCTATAATTGATATAGGAAATCCAGGCAAGTGTACCTTGCCATAAAATGCAGTTAATGATTCAGTTTAATTCTCCTGTTTTAATTTCTGTGACTGTTGTACTTGCTCTATCAAATACTTTATCCCCAGGACACCTGACACAAAGCATGATACAGAATCTTCCTGATTATTCAAGGAGATTTTGTTTAGGATATAGATTTCATAACTTGAGCTTTATGTTTTATCCTGACTAGCTGTATTAGTTTCAATCTTGCGTAACATGAACATTGAGATCTGTGACGTGAGATTCATTGGGTGGGGAGAGTATTACCATATCAAGGCTAATTATATTATATATATATCTGGTTATCTGGAAGTGTCCTAGTCTCTGACACAGAGCTTTGGCACCTGTACTGGCCCTTCGAGAAAACACTGCTATGGTTTCTTGTCACTGATCCTGTAGTAGTCTCAGCCTGAGTATGAATAATAACTCTCAACTTGCATGATCACTTAGCTAGTTTAATTATTTACCCAGATTTGTTTGATAGCAACATCGGCATGCCACTGTCTTAAACTTATTAATTTCTTGTGCTTCTCTTGTGTTTAACATTTTGGTTGACTTGCATGCTCATTCACTGTATTATGGCTCGTATTCTTCTGTACCTTGTTACGTCCCGCTGAGGACCTAGTTTTGTTCTCCAGTTATAGCAGACGAGAGCTACCCTGAGGTGTACGGAACAGGGGCATTACTCGGAGCAGTACATGAACCTGAGGACGAGGTGATCGCTGAGGACTTCTCCTGAACAATTGCTTCGCCCTGCTCAGTCTTTTGGCAAATAACTTTATTTCTGTTTAATTGAACTCTTTATTTCCTGTCTTTGTGAACTTGTGTAAACAGACTTAATATCGGATTGTTCTCCGATTTATTTGCTTGACTGTTGTTGTTTAATATTTCTTTTGGATGTTATTGCTATCTTATATCTGTGGATGAGAAGAGTAAAACCCTGACTGATGTAAAACAGCGTAAGTATGCCCGATGGATCCATTAAATTGGGTTTGTCCAACGGTGCATGCTGCTGGCCATATTCACGCATCCAGTCCCTCGGTATTTTGGGACTGGGGCGTGACACGATTTTTGGAGAATTGCCATCTAGGGATTCTTCATCTTCCAGAAGCCATTGCGCATAGCTCCGGACTCCAAACGAGGCCTAGTTTTTTGTGTTAAAATGATATTGAGGTTAGATTTCTTATTATATAAATTGTTTTACAAAATTATGAGTATTAAATTCTGGAAAATTCGTAGAGCACAGCATGTCCGAAAATAGACGTGTTTCGATGTTTTCACGATTTCGGGAGAACCAGGAATCAGAATCATGAACCGTTTGAAGTTTAGGAAAACTAATTTCGAGATAATTGACATATATTTTTCCTAGAATTTAATTCGAAATATTTATATACTGTTAATTCTGTAGAACTTCTAGGTTAGAATTTAACCATCGGTGCACCATACAAAATTTGTATGTGCCATAATTCCCAAACGAATTTGAATTCGGACAAGCCGTAAATTCCAGCATGTTTTTTATGCTGAAATCTACAGGAATTCATGCATGAAAGTTGAGTTTGTGTCGGTTGACTTTTTGGTCAACAGATCACCTCGATTTGCGTGCCATGAGTCTCGAGTCGATAAAATTCAGTTCTTTTGGATAAAAATTTAGGAATTAACATAAAAATAAGAATAATAAGATTAAAATAATATTTAGATTAATTATTCCAAAATTAAATAAATTAAAATAAATTATCTTTTGACATGGTAAATTTGTAATACATAGGCTATTTGGACTGTGACTTGGATTCTGATTCATACCAGCTAAGGACCCCAGGCGAGTACATTCTCTGACAGTTTTCATTATATTGATTATCTCTATAACTCTTGTTGTATAGCGTACATGACCCTGACACTGTTCTTTACACGAGTTGGCATCATTGAGACCTGTCACGAGGAGTCATGATTGGAATCTATCGTGCTAGCTGGGGAAATGGGGAAATATTAGTAGCTTATGTGATCATGCCCAACTTTACATGCATCATTAGCTCACCCACACCTCACGTCGGTGCAGCCTTACCCTTACATGCTGTAATCCCCCTGATTTTCAATTTGGTTTTTTTCTGAATTTTCTGGGATTTTTGGAATTTTCCAGGGTTTTTCTGTAATTAAATACCAGTGTTTTAATTATTAAAGGATTTTTAATTGATATTAAATAGTATTAAAATATTATAAAAATAATATTTTATGGTGTAAAATGAAAATCTAGACATAGGGTATTTTTCCGGGAATTTATTGGACCCCGGATGGATTTTTAAAGCCCTAAGAACTAATTAAATTATTAAACCAAGAATAAACCGGGTTTTTATTAATTAAACCAAACCAATTTAAACCGGACCGGGTTTATATTTAAACCAATTCCTTATCGGGTCGGATCCGGGTCCAACCCAGACCCGACCCGCACCAACCCGACCCGTGCCCTATCCTAGCGGATCGGGTCGGATCCGCCTGACCTGACCCGACCCGCGACCACCCGAGACCCGTTAACTCATTCTCTTCCTCTTCCCGACTGCCCGACCGTTCGGCCGGCCAACCGCCGCCGCCTGGTCTCCCCCACCTCTCCAGCTTCGATAACGGCCGGCCGCCGACCGCCTCGCTTCACCTCCTCTCACCCGCCGGTCGCCGTTCGCCTTCCCCTTCCTCCCTATATAAAGCCCAATCCGCCTCGGCTCCTCCCCCATCGTGCCCTAGCTCCGGCCAACTCCTCCGCCCACGCCACTGTGACTCCCCGCCGACGACACCCGCACCTCGGCGCCGCCGCCCTTGCCGTGTCCAGCCACCCGCAGCGCCCAGCACCGGTTCCCTTCCTCCCTTCCTCCTCCTCCGGTGACTTCTCGACCCAGCAGCTAGCCGACAGCTCCGCCGCCTGCTCGCCGAGCCGCCGCAGCCCCGAGGCCCGACGCCGCCGGCCGCCTGCACTGAACTGCGCCGCCCTCTCCGGCAAAGACTCGACACAGCAGGACACAGCAGGACACAGAAACCCTAAAACCTAGGGTGGACACGAGGACACAAGACTCGACTCAGGACACGAGGACACAGAACTTCTCGGGTTTTCAGACCCACTTCAGGTAACCGTAACTTTTGACTCGTAGCTCGGAATTCGATTCCGTAAATTGTATCGCGTAGCCTGTATGACCCTCTCGGTGCCCGGACAAACCGCTCGGGGCATCGCGTCCTGTGGTGATCGCACACCGCGATCCAAAAACAGGAAAACCCAGACCCTGATTCACCCCGGAATCGAGTACGCTCCGCCAAACGGGACGACTTGGTCACGTGCGGTCTTCACCGACACGTGAGCATCGTAGATACGGACGTGCGGGCTTTCGCAGAAGCTGATTCGGATGTGCGTGCACACCGGAATCAGTGCGTATCCGCGGACAACGCCCCGTATCCGTACTTTCTGTTTCTCGCTGTAACTTAGTGTACACAAGTCAGATCGAGACGAAACTTGCGCCATCGGACTCGTAGCAATACGATGGTCCTGTGGGTCAAGTTTGGTTAGATTCTGAGAACGTTGGAAAAATCGCGTGTCGTGGGCCCCACAGGCTCCACCCGACGGGCGATTTTGAGAACGGCTCATCGGAATCCAATTCTGGAAGTTTCGTTGGGTTCGTATCATCGTTCCTGACCTGTTGACACTAAGTTGGACTGTTTTTGAGACCTTTGACCCTGACTCGGTTTTCGGTGCAAAGCGGCCCACAATTGGACCCCGCCTTGACCCGAAAATGATGTTTTTGCCCTTGTCTCCAAATTGGACTCAAGGACAGGCGTTCCTAGCTGATTGATGTGTTCTGGACCTGATGGTGATGTCTATTTCAGCAACCGGAGTACTGCTTGGAAATCCAGCTGAAGCCAGAGCAACCTTTGGAACCGAAAATCCAGGCAAGTGTACCTTGCCATTAAATGCAGTATTTAATTCATTTTGAATCTCTTGTTCTAATTTCTGTGACTGTGGTACTTGCCCTATCAAGTAAATTATCCCCAGGACACCTGACACAAGCATGATACAGAATCTTCCTGATTATTCAAGGGGGTTTGTATAAGATATAGATTTTATGATTTAAGCTTTAGAACTTAATAAATGACTGACTGCATTAGTTTCAAGCTTGCGTAACATGAACATTGAGATCTGTGACGTGAGATTCATTGGGTGGGGAGAGTATTACCATATCAAGGCTGATTATATTATATATATATCTGGTTATCTGGAAGTGTCCTAGTCTCTGACACAGAGCTTTGGCACCTGTACTGGCCCTTCGAGAAAACACTGCTATGGTTTCTTGTCACTGATCCTGTAGTAGTCTCAGCCTGAGTATGAATAATAACTCTCAAATTGCATGATCACTTAGCTAGTTTAATTATTTACCCAGATTTGTTTGATAGCAACATCGGCATGCCACTGTCTTAGACTTATTAATTTATTGTGCTTCTCTTGTGTTTAACATTTTGATTGACTTGCATGCTCATTCACTGTATTATGGCTCGTATTCTTCTGTACCTTGTTACGTCCCGCTGAGGACCTGGTTTTGTTCTCCAGTTATAGCAGACGAGATCTACCCTGAGGTGTACGGAACAGGGGCACTACTCGGAGCAGTACCTGAACCTGAGGACGAGGTGACCGCTGAGGACTTCTCCTAAACAACTGCTTCACCATGCTCAGTCATTTAGTCTTTATTTTCCTGTTCCATTAAACTCACTATTTCCTGTTTAATTGAACTCTTTTCCTGTCTTTGAGAATTTATGTAACAGACTTAATATCGGATTGTTCTCCGATTTTATTTACTTTGTCTGGTTGTAACTTAATATTTCTTTTGCTGAAGTTGCTATCTTTAAATTTGTGGATGAGATTAGTAAACCCTGACTTGTATAATACAGCTTAAGTACACTCCGATGGATCCATTAAATTGGGTTTGTCTATCGGTGTGTGCTGCTGGCCATAATCACGCATCCAGTCCCTCGGTATTTTGGGATTGGGGCGTGACATGGTTTTTGTGGTGGCCCATGCAGGTCAACGACTAAATTGTTCGGTTTCAACTTAGGGACCAAACAGGCCTGCAATAAGAATAGGATAAGTTTTAGGATCTCATCCACTTGCTTGAATCGTTCTTGATATCTGTATCGTATTCAACCAAATTTTTTATTGCATCTTGCCTTGACTCCTGTGCGCCTCTTATAGTTTATTTTTGATGCAGAGTAATGGATTCACGAGAAAATGACGGAACTCCAGCAAGAACACCAGTAGGTGCTGAAGTCACTTACGGAGAAGATGAAGTGACGCTACTGAGTGGAGATCCCTCTACTCACCGAAGCAGGCAAGCAGATCCGCAATCTTCTAGATTTCGGCGTGATGATATTCCACCTCCACCCCAGTTTCCTCCACAGATGCCTGTCTTTCCACCAGGCCAAGCAATGGACGGACAGCAGATGTTCCAGATGTTCTTCGCAATGATGCAAGCTCAACAATAAGTTCAAACTGAGGCCCATCGTCGCGAAGCTGAGTACTTGAGGAACAGTTTAGTAAATGCACTAGAGCAGGCCAACCTACCAGCTAGACGGCAACCAACAGGCTCTATCACAGACTTCCGCCAGCTGAAGCCCCGTACTTTCTCTGGCAAGGAGGGACCAACAGAAGTGCATGAATGGCTCACCAACATTCGGCATCAATTAGAAGCAGCTGAACTACCAAGAGAACGTTGGATGACCGCCGTAAGAATGCAATTGACGGACAATGCTCATCACTGGTGGCTATCCGAAGAGACCAGGCTCGGACCAGACCGAGTTACTTGGGAAGAGTTCTCCAGACTCTTCCAGGAGATATACATTCCTGCTATCGCTCGATCAGAATTGAGGGACAAGTTCAATCGCCTCACTCAGGATGCTATGACGGTAGAGGAGTACAACGCCGAGTTCATTCGTTTGAGTCGCTTCGCTCCTACCTTGATCCCAACTGAAGTAGAGAAGGCCGAGAAGTTTTTCGACGGACTCAACATCGAACTACAGAAACTTATTGGATCTGTCGCACCAACTTCGTACACCGACGTCCTTGCTGCAGCTCGACGCATGGAGCGCGTCACCAGAAGAGAAACCAGTCTGAAGAGGCCTTCCACATCAGTACCAGCCAGAGCAAATAATGGAGAAGCAGCCAAGAAACCTCATCTGCAACAAGCACCACAGGGATCTGCATCCAAAGCCCTGACTCTTCCTACTTGTTATTACTGCGGCAGGATAGGCCATGTTGAGAAGGAGTGTAGACGTAAGCACGGACTGTGCTTAGGTTGCGGATCCAGACAGCATGCAGTGAAGGACTGCCCTGAGCGTAGAGAAGTACCAAGAGCAAACCAACAAGCTCTACCAGCACCAGGAGGACATCAACCAAGGCCACCCTTGGCACATCAAGCAGCAACCTACCAGCAAGCCCAGCAACAGCAGAGAGCACCACCTCAAGGACGTGGCCAAGTTTTTGCGATGACTGTGGGAGACGTGCAGAACCCTGGCATAGCTAATGCGAGTAAGTCTTTTATAGTTGTTCCGTTTCTAGCATTGTTATAGTTTGTGCCTGCTGGTTCGTGACCCCAGACTTGACCTGATAACCTTAACCTGATAACTTTAACCTGTTAATAATTGATAAACTATTGATAACCTAGTTTTGAACTTGATAATAACCTAGAATTGTTAACTTGATAAGTTTTGAAATATAACCTGGTTTTCTAAAAACAGTAATTTTCTAGATTTCCCACATTTGGGAAATTGCATAACTTTTAATGCTTGGAAAAAATAATTTTCCTAGGTGTCACTCTCAATCTTGATTTTTGTGATTCGAATAAATTTTGCAACCGTGTCATCTCTGTTGACCGGATATTCTTTGATTGCGAGGACGCAATCCTCTTAAGGGGGGTATATTGTAATCCCCCTGATTTTCAATTTGGTTTTTTTCTGAATTTTCTGGGATTTTTGGAATTTTCCAGGGTTTTTCTGTAATTAAATACCAGTGTTTTAATTATTAAAAGATTTTTAATTGATATTAAATAGTATTAAAATATTATAAAAATAATATTTTATGGTGTAAAATGAAAATCTAGACATAGGGTATTTTTCCGGGAATTTATTGGACCCCGGATGGATTTTTAAAGCCCTAAGAACTAATTAAATTATTAAACCAAGAATAAACCGGGTTTTTATTAATTAAACCAAACCAATTTAAACCGGACCGGGTTTATATTTAAACCAATTCCTTATCGGGTCGGATCCGGGTCCAACCCAGACCCGACCCGCACCAACCCGACCCGTGCCCTATCCTAGCGGATCGGGTCGGATCCGCCTGACCTGACCCGACCCGCGACCACCCGAGACCCGTTAACTCATTCTCTTCCTCTTCCCGACTGCCCGACCGTTCGGCCGGCCAACCGCCGCCGCCTGGTCTCCCCCACCTCTCCAGCTTCGATAACGGCCGGCCGCCGACCGCCTCGCTTCACCTCCTCTCACCCGCCGGTCGCCGTTCGCCTTCCCCTTCCTCCCTATATAAAGCCCAATCCGCCTCGGCTCCTCCCCCATCGTGCCCTAGCTCCGGCCAACTCCTCCGCCCACGCCACTGTGACTCCCCGCCGACGACACCCGCACCTCGGCGCCGCCGCCCTTGCCGTGTCCAGCCACCCGCAGCGCCCAGCACCGGTTCCCTTCCTCCCTTCCTCCTCCTCCGGTGACTTCTCGACCCAGCAGCTAGCCGACAGCTCCGCCGCCTGCTCGCCGAGCCGCCGCAGCCCCGAGGCCCGACGCCGCCGGCCGCCTGCACTGAACTGCGCCGCCCTCTCCGGCAAAGACTCGACACAGCAGGACACAGCAGGACACAGAAACCCTAAAACCTAGGGTGGACACGAGGACACAAGACTCGACTCAGGACACGAGGACACAGAACTTCTCGGGTTTTCAGACCCACTTCAGGTAACCGTAACTTTTGACTCGTAGCTCGGAATTCGATTCCGTAAATTGTATCGCGTAGCCTGTATGACCCTCTCGGTGCCCGGACAAACCGCTCGGGGCATCGCGTCCTGTGGTGATCGCACACCGCGATCCAAAAACAGGAAAACCCAGACCCTGATTCACCCCGGAATCGAGTACGCTCCGCCAAACGGGACGACTTGGTCACGTGCGGTCTTCACCGACACGTGAGCATCGTAGATACGGACGTGCGGGCTTTCGCAGAAGCTGATTCGGATGTGCGTGCACACCGGAATCAGTGCGTATCCGCGGACAACGCCCCGTATCCGTACTTTCTGTTTCTCGCTGTAACTTAGTGTACACAAGTCAGATCGAGACGAAACTTGCGCCATCGGACTCGTAGCAATACGATGGTCCTGTGGGTCAAGTTTGGTTAGATTCTGAGAACGTTGGAAAAATCGCGTGTCGTGGGCCCCACAGGCTCCACCCGACGGGCGATTTTGAGAACGGCTCATCGGAATCCAATTCTGGAAGTTTCGTTGGGTTCGTATCATCGTTCCTGACCTGTTGACACTAAGTTGGACTGTTTTTGAGACCTTTGACCCTGACTCGGTTTTCGGTGCAAAGCGGCCCACAATTGGACCCCGCCTTGACCCGAAAATGATGTTTTTGCCCTTGTCTCCAAATTGGACTCAAGGACAGGCGTTCCTAGCTGATTGATGTGTTCTGGACCTGATGGTGATGTCTATTTCAGCAACCGGAGTACTGCTTGGAAATCCAGCTGAAGCCAGAGCAACCTTTGGAACCGAAAATCCAGGCAAGTGTACCTTGCCATTAAATGCAGTATTTAATTCATTTTGAATCTCTTGTTCTAATTTCTGTGACTGTGGTACTTGCCCTATCAAGTAAATTATCCCCAGGACACCTGACACAAGCATGATACAGAATCTTCCTGATTATTCAAGGGGGTTTGTATAAGATATAGATTTTATGATTTAAGCTTTAGAACTTAATAAATGACTGACTGCATTAGTTTCAAGCTTGCGTAACATGAACATTGAGATCTGTGACGTGAGATTCATTGGGTGGGGAGAGTATTACCATATCAAGGCTGATTATATTATATATATATCTGGTTATCTGGAAGTGTCCTAGTCTCTGACACAGAGCTTTGGCACCTGTACTGGCCCTTCGAGAAAACACTGCTATGGTTTCTTGTCACTGATCCTGTAGTAGTCTCAGCCTGAGTATGAATAATAACTCTCAAATTGCATGATCACTTAGCTAGTTTAATTATTTACCCAGATTTGTTTGATAGCAACATCGGCATGCCACTGTCTTAGACTTATTAATTTATTGTGCTTCTCTTGTGTTTAACATTTTGATTGACTTGCATGCTCATTCACTGTATTATGGCTCGTATTCTTCTGTACCTTGTTACGTCCCGCTGAGGACCTGGTTTTGTTCTCCAGTTATAGCAGACGAGATCTACCCTGAGGTGTACGGAACAGGGGCACTACTCGGAGCAGTACCTGAACCTGAGGACGAGGTGACCGCTGAGGACTTCTCCTAAACAACTGCTTCACCATGCTCAGTCATTTAGTCTTTATTTTCCTGTTCCATTAAACTCACTATTTCCTGTTTAATTGAACTCTTTTCCTGTCTTTGAGAATTTATGTAACAGACTTAATATCGGATTGTTCTCCGATTTTATTTACTTTGTCTGGTTGTAACTTAATATTTCTTTTGCTGAAGTTGCTATCTTTAAATTTGTGGATGAGATTAGTAAACCCTGACTTGTATAATACAGCTTAAGTACACTCCGATGGATCCATTAAATTGGGTTTGTCTATCGGTGTGTGCTGCTGGCCATAATCACGCATCCAGTCCCTCGGTATTTTGGGATTGGGGCGTGACACATGCCTCATCGCTTTTACATATGGTTAGCCGGACTTGTTGGGGATGATCGCTAATCAATGTAATGAGTCATATAGACCCAAGCCGATCACATGATATGCTGATGTTTCACATACTTAGTTAGATGATTCTTGACATGTATCTCTAGTATATTGATCTAGCATCTCTACATGTTCTAGTTATTGTTCTTGAATACACTTACATACCAGTTCATTGTTCTTGCGTGTACTTGTATTTCTATTTCATTGCTAGATGTATATTGATGATGATGTCCCAGTATTTCTTTATTCCAGTTTCCCTTATTCCAGTATTTCTTATTGCCATTATTTCATATCTGTCTTGTATTTCTTTACACTGTGTTATAGTTTTTGTCAATATGCATGGAACTGCTGTTAGAGGTATATTTCGTTCCAATCCTGACTGGATATTTTTTTAGACTGTGACATAGAGGACTTGTTTCCGACATACTTGGAGATTGGATGCTATTGATTGCAGGTTAGACTATTTATTGTTGTTTAGACTTGTCTTGTATTTTATTTGTTTGCTTCGATATCTCATCGTGCTCTAGTTTATGTGATTGAGTATTCCATATTATATTATGATATCTGTGTCTCCTTATGGAGTTGGATATTCGTGAGAGATTAATTAGATAGTATCATGACCTAGACAGCGTTCTACCGTCGATGCTACGGCTTAGGCTGGATGTACCCACGCTCTCGTGCCCCATATACCAGGTGCGGGTCGTGACAAGCACGTCAAATGGTCCAATATACCTTGGACTCAACTTGCCACGCCCTCCGAATAGAATAGTGCCTCTGGTAGGCGATATCCTTAAGAAGACATGATCGCCCTCTTTAAACTCCAAGGGACGACGATGAAGGTCTGCCCATTGTTTCTGCCTGTCAGCGCAAGTATCCTTGTATCTTTTTAACTGTCTCTACGGTGTTGATTACTAACTCTGGTCCCAGAATCTGACGTTCTTCTACGTCACTCCAACACACAGGAGACCTACACTTTCTTCCATATAATGCTTCAAATGGAGCCATCTGGATGCTTGCCTGATAGCTATTGTTGTAAGAAAACTCCACAAGATGTATGTGGTCCTCCCATGATCCTCCAAAGTCTAACATACAAGCCCTCAACATATCTTCTAATGTCTGAATAGTACGTTCTGACTGCCCATCTGTTTGTGGGTGATAAGATGTACTAAACTTAGACGAGTTCCAAGACTTTCTTGCATGCTCCTCCAAAAGTGTGATGTAAAGCGTGAATCTATGTCTGATATAATGCTGACTGGTACGTCGTGCAATCTCATGATTTGTCTCATATATAAGTCAGCTAAAGTTTCTGCAGATTGGCCAACTCTAAAAGGCAAGAAATGTGCTGACTTGGTGAGTCGATCTACTATTACCCATACTGCATCTTTATTATTGGGACTCTTGGAAAAACATGTAACGAAGTCCATGGTGATGTGTTCCCACTTCCATTCTGGAATTGGAAGAGGTTGCAATAACCCTGCTGTTCTTTGATGCTCCGCCTTTACTTGTTGACACACCAAACATTTAGCTACAAAGCGAGCTATCTCTCTTTTCATTCCATGCCACCAAAAATACTATCGTAAGTCACGATACATCTTGGTGCCTCCAGGATGAATAGAATATATCGAACTATGAGCTTCTGCCATCAGCTCTTGTCGAATTTCTCTATTTGGAATATATAGACGATCACCACATCGTAATATCCCGTCATCATGGATGCACAGTCCTGTCTGCTCTCCGGCCTCTGTCCTTTCCTTTAATCTTCTGAATCTGGCGTCTGTAGGCAATGCTGTCATGATTCTCTCTACTAGTGATGATTGTACTTGCAAATTGGCTAGTGTTTCGTCTGCTCCGGGTAATATCACTTCATTGCCAAGATATTGCAAGTCCTTCTATAATCTCTTTGTGTCGTCAAGAAGTAAACTGTTTGCTTCCGGCTTAATGCGTCTGCTACAACGTTAGTCTTGTCTGGGTGATAATATAGCTCTATCTCAAAATCTTTCATCAATTCGAGCCATCGACGTTGCCTCATATTTAACTCTTTTTGTGTGAAGACATACTTGAGGCTTTTGTGGTCTGTATAGATTTTCACTCGCGCCCCATATAAGTAATGTCTCCATAGCTTCAAAGCAAATACAACTGCTGCAAGTTCCAAGTCATAAGTTGGATAATTCTTCTCATGTACTCGTAATTATCTAGATGCATATGCAATTACCTTGCCATGCTGCATCAATACGCATCCCAAGCCTTTCTCTGATGTGTCACTGTAGATCACATAGCCTCCTGATCCTGATGGAATAGTTAATACTGGTGATGAAGTCAGTCGCTTCTTTAACTCCTCGAAAGCGGCTTGACACTCATTGGTCCATATGAACTCTTGATCTTTGCAAGTCAACCGAGTCATAGGTGTTGCTATTCTTGAGAAGTTTTCTACGAACCTTCGATAATATCCCGCAAGTCCAAGAAAACTTCTCACTTCTGCTGCTGATTTAGGAACAGGCCATGTCCCGACTGCCGAGATCTTTCCTGGATCAACAGAAATACCATCTCCCGTAATAACATGTCCAAGAAATGAGACTGTGTCTAATAAGAACTCACATTTATTGAGCTTCGCATATAATTGCTCTCTCCTTAAGGTCTCTAGAATAATCCGCAGGTGTTTTTCGTGCTCCTCGTGGTTCTTTGAATAGATAAGTATATCATCTATGAAGACGACCACGAACTGGTCCAAATACTGATGGAAGACTCGGTTCATTAAGTCCATAAAGATAGCTGGAGCATTGGTCAATCCAAACTGCATGACCAGAAACTCGTAGTGCCCATATCTTATCCGAAATACGATCTTCGGGATGTCCTCCTTCCGTACCTTCACCTGGTGATATCCCGATCTTAAATCTATCTTTGAGAATATCTTGGCTCCACTAAGTTGATCAAATAAGTCATCAATGTGTGGCAGTGGATATTTATTCTTCACAGTCACTGCATTTAATGCTCTATAGTCAATGCACATACGTACTGACCCATCCTTCTTTGGTACAAACAATATTGGTGCTCCCAAGGGTGATGCACTTGGTCGGATGAAATCTTTCGCTTCTAGTTCTTTCAATTCTCTCTTCAATTCATCCATCTCCTTCTTTGCTAGTCTATAAACATGTGATGCTATAGGTGCCGCTCCGGGTGTCAATTCAATTGAGAACTCTACGTCTCTATCTGGGGGTAGTCCTGGCAATTCTGTTGGAAAGACGTCTTAGAATTCTGAAATAATAGGATGATAGACAACATCGTCCATTGCGAGCTGCATACCATCAAGGATTTCTGTGGATCCTCGTGCAAACTCAAGTTCAGGCTGGCCTGGTACCTTGAAAAGAATGTTTCCTCCAAAACAATCGAAGAAAGCATGGTACTTGCTTAGCCAGTCCATTTCGAGCACAATATCAAAAGTCGGCATGGGAAGGACTAAAAGTCAGGCATTCATCTCTCTGCCACGTATCACTATAGGACACGTTCTATAAATTCTACTAATAGGTACAACTCCTCCCCCGGTAAGAATTCTAATACAACTAGGTAAAGGTGTGGAGGCAATATTGTGTTTGGCAATAAAACTAGATGATATGAATGAGTGGGTGGCTCCAATATCAAACAATGTCACAGCAGGAAAAGTAAAAGCAAGAGTGATACCTGCTATGACATCAATCTCCTGATTCATGTCATCCACTTTTATTGCAAAAGCTTGTCCGTTCCTCTGTGGCTGTCCATGACTAGCTCTCAGGTACTGATCCTCCTGGGTAGGTAGTGGTGGTCCTCGCTGAAATCCCCCCATTGTTGGAGGTCGAGGTGCTCCTTGTCTCATCATTTGCTGAGATGGCTTTGGTGCTGGAAGTGCTAGCCTCTGTGCTGGTGGTGGAAGGGTCAATGCTTGTTGCATAGGACAGTCCTTTAATATATGTTGTCCAGAACCACATCTCATACACTGTCCTAGGCGGACTCGACAGTCCCTCGAGATGTGCCCGCGTCTCCCACAATAATTGCATTGGGTTTTCTCTGGGATCTGGTATGGTCATGCTCTGTGTTGGTACTGCTGTGGCTGAGCTAAAGAACGTCTAATAGGTCCCCTTGTTGTGTTCTTGTTGGTCCAGATTGTACCCTCAATTGACCTCCTTTTTCTTTGCTGATGGTTTTTTGTAATCTGGCTTCTGTCAGTAACTCGGCATAAGAGATTAGGGATTGGGAGCTAGTATAGTGTTGGAGCTCTTTAGTCAGTCTATGATGAAACCTCTTAGCCTTGGCCAAGTCATCTGGTATCAAGGCACCGCCATAGTTACTAAGGCAACTAAACTCAGCATCATAATCGTCCATTGTTCGGTTTCCCTGCTCCAAGTGGAGAAACTGATCATATAATGCATCTCTGACGGTGTCCGGGAAGTACTTTCTTTCAAAGCACTCCAGAAACTGTTCCCAAGTCTGGTAAGTACCCGACTGGCGTTCCATGGATTCCCACCAGTGATGAGTATTACTATCTAGAAGCGTCCTCACACCTGTCATCTACAGCTCTGTAGGTAGCTGCGATGCTTCTAATAACTTCCGAGTATGAGTGATCCAGTTGGTAGTTTCTTCTGGACTCTCAATGCCTTTGTACGGCCTTGGACCCATCTGTACAAAGTCTTTTACCGAACCAACTCTAGCTCAAGGTTCTAGAGCTAGTGCTTGAGCTGGTGTAGTAGTCTTTACAGCCATCCTTTTAAATGCTGCCAGAAATTTCTGTCTCTGCTCGGCTGTTTGTTGTCTCTGTTCTTGTATCATCATCTAGAAAAATTGGAATAGTTGTGCCTGGCCATCCTGCGGTGTCGATGATACTGGAAGGTTCCCATTAGGTGGAATGGGAAAGTCAGATGGAACTGGATTGTGAATCTGTCCATCTGGTCCTGAAAGTCTAGGATTCGTTGAGGTCCCTTCTTGAGTCTGACCATTGACTCCAGGAGTTGTGTCACCATCTGTGACAGTACATCCCTTCTGCATGTCCATCTTTCTGCAGGTGATGTACACAACGTTCAGAAAAAGTATAAGAAGGATGCAAGCATTAGATAGAAATATAGAAGAATAAAATATGCTGGGGAATGGTCTGCGTATTTCACAGTAAAAAACTTGCAACATACATGAAGTCTCTCCTGTGTAAAACAGGACTTCAAGGTGGATGACGTAAAGTAAGACTTCAGAGCAGTCTGCATAAAGCAGAGAGTTGAGGAAATTTTAGAATTGTCTGGGTAAAAGTCTGCGTAAAGGATATGCTGCGTAAAATCTGTGCGTAAAAGATTGGCCGCGTAAAAGATATGCTGCGAAAAATCTGCCTGTAAAGTCTTGCTATACTTTCTGCGTAAAGCTTGCACAAAAGGTCTGCACATAAAATCTGATGCGTAAACTCTGCGCGAAAAAAGTCTAACACACGTTATAGCGTAAAGTTGGTTTCGAGGAACTTTTTTTTTCCTCGGACGAATTTGTCAGTCAAATCAGTGATCCTGACATCTGACAAAAGTACTGCACGATGATCGAGAGGACGGCTGTGATGATGACTTGTACAGAGACCCAGGTTATCGTTTAGCGTTATATTTTTAATACAAAGTCGTTTATACGCTTCTAATAAGGAATAAAGGTTTAAGGCTTCTGAATATGCTGCCTAGCCTATTCGGACAGAAATGAGTTTTTACGCTCAAGATGAGACGAAATCAGACGCTAAGTCAAAAAGCTATTTCTGCACAGGACTCGAGGCATATCTCTGCATTTAATGCACGAGATTTGATTCTTAATTGGTCATGACTGAGAAAGCTAAAGCTAAGACTGTGATAATACGCTCACTTCACCATCCTTATTAATTTTTTTACGCCTAATCAAGCTATTTATGCTGGTTTCGGGAATCATCAGGTTTACGCTGGATATTTACCTATGTGGCTTATATGTCGTCTTATACGCAGGATTTAGAAACACTATTGGAATATGGTTAGCAGTTATTATAACTGCAGCGTAAAGTAGACATAACTACAGCGTAAAATAGGTAATCTCCTGCAGCTTAAGTAGGTAATCATAGCTTGGATTTTTACACCAACAAGACAGTCAGTTGGCTTTTTACGCCAATAAGGGTAAAGAGTTTTTGGCGTAAAACTTAAGGAAGAATGAGGTTTTAGTCAAGTGTAGATGAGATCCTTATTCTCTATTCCTAAACACAGGCTTGTTTGGTACAGTTACGTAACCAAGACAATATATTCAGGACCTGCATGGGCCACCACCAAAAATACGTCACGCCCCAGTCCTAAAATTCATAGGACTAGGAATACGTAACATGCCCAGCCGTATGTATACGAACTCCAATATATGGAAACCATATACACACGTACACTGTATATGAACATTCAATCCATCAGTGGTAATATACTGTCACAACAATCTCACAGAATCTATATCTCATCCACAACACAAATAATCAGTAGGAAATAAGTGCTGAAAATATCACTGAATACCCAAGATGTGTAGTAAGTCGGATAATCGGGTGGAAACAAATCCACTACAAAATGACTATCCCGAGGTAGCAACAAAATCTCTAAACAGTGTCAATAATTACAGATACTCTGAAGGTAAGATCTCCTCATCCTGGTAAATGGAGTCAGGTCCCGGTCCGTACTCCTGTGGGTACTCCTGCTCGTCCATATCTGGAAAGGGACCAGGTCCTCAGAGGGACGTAATAAGATACATAAAAACATGCCAATAAGTACTGAAATATAAGCATCCAATGGGTCGCCTAACCGTCTAAGTGAATACAGTTTGAGAACAACTTTCCACCAAGTGGGCTATCTGGCTAAAAATATGGGATTGGCGTGACTCTCTCGGAGAATCAGGGCCCTCAAAGCATGTCGTCTTTTGAACGGTAGAGGCCGCCAGTAATATATAGTGGTCATCATCACCCGTTTCTCCGGTGGAGAATCCGGGCGTACAGGAGAAAAGTGCAAAGGAGCCAAAATGCTTTACTTATTATTCTCCCCACCCCATGCTCTAAGCATGCCATATCCATGATACGATAAAACCTCTAAATAACTGCCAGGTCTACTAGCATATAAAGTTTCTATCAACAGTTACCCCTAACGCACGGCACTTACGTACAGAGGGCCAACCCGATACGTAGTCCGAGATCTATATGAGACTCACAACTCGTGTAACAACTGTGTCACGGCCAATGAACCTACTGATGCTCCCTAAAACTGGGTGGTCACATAAATAGGTCCAAAATCTATAAAATAAACATCTATATAGGCAGAATTAAACATGCATGTATCAACTGGAATGTAAATAATTGTATAGTGGCAAGGTATACTTGTCGAGCAAAAAGTCCTGTATAGTGTACGTTTCAACAGTGTTAAGTTGTAGTAAGAAGAAGTAGGTTAGGGTTTTGAGAGTTGTAATTATATATAGGAATAAGGAGGCGGTGGGATTTACTTAATGGTTAAGAAACTATTGCCACTGCTGTTTTTCTTTTATTGGTTTGGGTGTGCGGTTGAGAAAATTTTTAAGGAGTGGTAGAATGAGAAACTTACACGTGTGGGAAAGCAAAGCAAAGCAAAGCAAAGTTGGGTTTTGCTTCTGCTGCTGATATTTTCTTCTCCTAATGGTGTATGGTTTGGGTTTTACGCGTGATGAAAGAAAGAGTTTACGCGGGGTAAAATAAGCGATTGTTTAGTTACTGCTGCTGTAGTTTACGCGGGGTGGTTTTGCTATTGCTGTTGATATTTACGCGTGGAGAAGTATACGCGGTGTGGTGAGCGGTTTGCTGTTGTCTATTTACGCGGGGTGAGCTGCTGCTGCTATTTCCTTATTTTACACGCGGGAGTGTGGTTAACGGGTTGCCGGTTTGATCCAATAGAATTCTATTTTCTATTCTTTCTTTTTCTTATTATTAATATCTATATATATATATTCATATTTTTATATATAAAATTTTACAAAATTATGTTGGTGCATACGGTTAAACTAGCAACTGTCCAACGGGTCTCCTACATGGAATAAATTAGAAAAATTTATAATAGCTCCATAAATCCCTTAGATGTACAATATCTTAAATAGAAATTCAATAAAAATATATTCCCTCTATTCATAATTACCAAAAATAACTAATTAATATGTTTTCAGAAATGGGGGGTTTACATCTACACCTGGAAAGGGACCAGGTCCTCAGAGGGACGTAACAAGATACATAGAAGCATGCCAATTAAATACAGTAAAACATGCATAATAGACAGAAAATATATAAGTACACTGTACAAGACAATCTATATAAAATGCATAATGAGGACAACTTTTCGACATATGGGCAAGGGTAGGCTACTATATCTATCTCACAACTTACACACACGTCCATGAATATCAGAAGTCGTCATACCGCGAGGGTAGCGACCATCGTGACACCAGAAGCCAATATACCGCGAGGGTAGCGAACATCGTGACACAACTACCGTAGTACGTGCTAATTACTATGGTTTACCAGAGTGGTTATAGCTCATATGCCTACTGATTGTCCTCATCTCCCATGATACTATGTGTCAAGTGTGTGTCAACATATATAATATATAATTATGACTGAAAGAAAATACACATGAAATGAATATATGAAAATATAATAAGCATGCGAAGTACTGTAAGTAATTTGGCAAGGTATACTTGCCTGGCAAGAAAGCTGCGAAGTGTAAGCGTCCAGACGTCAAGCACAAGGGATCAAAACTATGGCATCAGAATGAACGTCTCCGGATGCTAAAATAAATATCACCAACATTCCGAAAATAAGCGAGATAGCTAGAAAACACTATCCTTTCATCCAATTTGGACACAGGGATAAAATAATAATTTTGGGTCAAAGTGGGTCCACATGTGGGCCACTTTGCACCAAAAAGCGTGCCAGAGATAAAGGTCTCTAAATAGGATAAATTATAGGTCAAAAAAAATTTAAACGTCAATACAAACTCAACGGTATGTCCAATTTTGGATTCCGGTGAGTCGATCACAAATTTGCTCTTCAAGTCAACCCGTAGGGCCCGTAAATAGGTGGCTTGGTCAACTATCTCAGAATCGCGTGAAACTTAGGTCACAGGACCAGCGTGATACCACGAATCTAATGGCACAAGTTTTGTCGTATTCTGACGAGCGTACACAAAATGGGGTAGTATTTTGTGAAAGTCGCAATAAGGAGACTTTTAACGGATACGGGTTGATTCTGACACGCACATACGTCCGAATCAACTTTCGCGAAAGCCCACACGTCAGGATATACCATACACACCTTTTGGTACAATTGGTACGCGATGAGGCAGTCCCGTTTGGCGGGGCGCACTCCGTATCACAAAATTTTAGTTTTAAAAGAACAAGTTTTTGGTCATTTTGGAGGCCGAATAATTTAACAATTAAATCAAACTAATAAAAAGTAAAAGAACAAAAATATTCTCGGTTATATAAAGAAGAAAACTCTTCAATTAGATTTTAAAAATATTAAATAGGTTGGTGGCAATTTAGGCCTGAACATGGGGGTTTGGTGTTGAAATTCTAGACTGTTTTGGTCAGTTTTTCGGTCATTTTCCGGTCGATTTTTTGACCAATCCGGGACACGAAAACTCGTCCCGCTTGAATGAAAATACTAGAGGATTAGGTTGTGAATGTACACGGATAAACCGCTCGCAAAAAGAATCACAAATGAAGAAGATACGTCACCTTGAAGATGGGGCAAAACTGCACACATGTGCGAGCGCGGGGCGGACGGAAGGCAGTGCGACGGCGACCCGCGGCTGTGCGGCACGGTGGTTCGGCGGCGTTGGGGGGGGGGGGGGGTGGGCGGAGGTTGGTCTAGGGTTGGGGTTTAAGAGATTAGGGTTAGGGTTTGAGTGTTTATGTATATATATATATATATATAGAGAGAGAGAGAGAGAGAGAGAGGGAGAGGGAGAGATTGGGTCGCGGGAGGGGGGGGGGGTTCTGGCTGCTGGATTCTGGGGATGGGAATTGGGGTTGGTTAGTAATAGTAATAGGTTTAAGTATAGGAATTAGTTAGTTAGGTTGTTTAGTTAAGGTTTTTAGTTAGTTTAAGGATTAATAGATTTTTGTTTTGTTTTGTTTTGTTTTTCTTTTCTTTTCTTTTCTTTTTCTTTTTCCTTTTCTTTTATTTATTAATGCTATTACTATTTCTATTATTACTATTATTATTAATTACTATTATTATTATTATTATTATTATTACTAACTTGATATTTTTTTTATATATAATTACATATATAGATGAGGTTAAAAATCCAAAAATAATATTTGCACACAAAATAAATTCTAGAAAATTTGTCACCTTTTAACAAGACTCCAAAAATAATAATAAAAATATATTTTGTGGAATAATTCTAAATGCGTATTTATCTAAGTAATTAAATCAATAAATTTTATTTTTTAATTAACTATAAAATTACTCTAAGAAATTTTAATAATTTAATAAAAATACTTAAAATAAAATTTAAAACTTTAGGGGGTTTACAAGGGGGCAGCGCCCCTAGTGGAGGTTCGGGGGTGAATCCCTGAAAGGTATTCAGATTTTCAGATCTGCCTATCTTTGGACAACTGTAGTCAAGGAAAAAGGCGTCTTCAATCAGCGGACATTTCAGAAGATTGGCGTCATCGGAGTTCTCTTAGTTTTTGTATTTGTTATGTATTTTATATTTTGTTTATAGGACCAAATGTGCATCGGGTTTGTGTTGGCACTAGGAAGCTCAAACCCATAATAAATCAGAACCTAGTCCACTCAAAATAGCTTGAACTAAACCAAACCTGGACTAAACTCTCTGGAAACAGACCAACAGAGTTCGGACCAAACTCGGTCAGGTTCAAACCAGAAAACTGAGTCAGCCTCCTCTTCCGGATGACCAGGCTCTAACGTTCCAATTTTTGAACGTTTGTGCATCCGAACTCTGCCCGAACTCGGTGCAGAAAAACCCTATAAATAGAGTAGAATTCTATACCATTTCAATCAATTCATTCACTCAAAGCATTTCACTTTTCTACTCTATTCCTGAGCTAAAAATATTCATATTCCCAATATCAACTTCCAGCCTTCTAGTGCCAACGCGGTTATGATTTAGAAGTCTGATCGAGTTATAAAGCTTAGTTTACAAGTTTGTCTTTCATACAAGTTTGAAGTCGGCGTGCCTTCGCACCAAACGCCGTGTGAAGTCTTTTGAAACTTTGGATCAAAACTCGATGTCGTAAGAAGTCTGCAAGCCTTTGGATCAAATCTTCTGATTCAGTATTGGTGATTATAGTGGATAAAACTCTGAGCAAGAGTTTTCGGGACTTGACTAGTCCTCTCAGAGGGAGACCTGTATATATCGCGGTATTTGTGTTTGCTCTCGTCTCCCTTTATTACTTTATATATATGTCTTGCATATACACTGCTAGTTGGTAACTGCATTTACTGATCTTAATTTTAAATTGGTTTATTACTTTCACTATACTCTATTCACCCCCCCTCTAGAGTTGTTATACGATCGTACACACCTATTGACTCTGGGGAACTAGAAGAGTCCGCCATGACCTCCTCCTCACCAGGTGGAGAGTCTATACGGGGAGCAGAAGTTGTAAGGATCCATGTACTCAACTTGTCTTGGGCTAGATCTGGTTTCTTTGAATCAATTAGGGAATTTGAGAGCTTGGAGGATAAAGAATGACTGGCTGCTAGCAGAGTTTCACCCAGCGTGTCCAGGGGTTCTGTTTGTCACGAGTGCACAGAGATGGAGATGGGTTGTTCTTTCTGCAGAAGAGATATAGAGGGGGCAACACCAAGTAGAGGAACGTTGGAAGTTGGGGGAGGAGTGGGGGGCTTATGAGGATCAGGGAGTGTCTCTTGAACAAGGGCTTGCTTGTGAGACTCGTCTCACATTATTTGTATTGGTATATGGATACGTATTTTATATATACTATATTTTATTGCATCTCTTGGAATCTCAAAATTTTCTCAAAACTAAAACTTTACTACTCGACCGGCATACATGCGGTATACTCTGGCATACCGACGGCATACAGTTTGGCAGATATTTATTTTACTTTGGAGATATTTTTGATATATTTTCGTGAATAGTGTTTGATACTTTTTTTTGTCCATTGGTTTCTTGGTTTTGTTTTGAGTGGTCGAGATTGATTTAATCTCGTGACGTAGATCGCTGACGAGGCAGATCGGACGATCACGATTAAATCACCTCTTATATATATATGAATTAATTTTCTCTCTCCTCCCTCTTTTCTTTCTTTCTTTACTTCTTCACTTCTTCTTTATTTCCCGCGGGAGCTAGGAGCTTGGTCTTGAGGCCTAAGAGTGTGGTTTCTAAACCCCTCTTGGTGGTGGTGTTGAAGGTTAAGGCTGGGAGCTTGACTTAAGATAAGTACAACTTGCCAAAATTTTAAACAACTTTACTTTATTGTGGTTTTCGATTCCTTGGTAGTTTATTCTTAGAATTAATGATAGTGGCTTTGTTGAATATATTTCTCTAGTGATTTCTCGTCATAGGCTAATTTCAAAAACTGTTTTGAGCTTATTTTTACTTTTTGGTAGAAACCCTATTATTTACTGGTTAGGTAACTCGGTGTCGGAAACAATAACCAAAGTGATCACC
Source organism: Iris macrosiphon (assembly GCA_036927795.1). Classification (NCBI taxonomy): domain Eukaryota; kingdom Viridiplantae; phylum Streptophyta; class Magnoliopsida; order Asparagales; family Iridaceae; genus Iris; species Iris macrosiphon. Next base: position 46,730,583 of record JAYESA010000020.1, on the reverse strand, counting down.
ATGAGGCTTAGTTTATGTGCGAAGGTTGAGGCTTGCCATTAGACTTGACATGTTACCGGACCAGTTTTTGTTAAGTTTCGGAACGCGATTTCGGTTCTGAAATACCCGTCGTGACTGAAATTTTTCTAGAATTGCCTATGGAAACCGGCATATCGACGGTATACTGGTGTATACCGACGGTATACCATTTTTTTCCAACTTGAAATCTTAGAAAGCTACTGCGATATAAACCGGTATACCGTCGGTATACCAATTTGTTGGAATCGAAACTTGCTGTATTTTTTCTATCTCTAGACTGACATACCGACGGTATACTGGTGTATACCGACGGTATACCAGTGAAGTACTCTTTTTCATGTGCTTTGTTTTTTATCGTATTTTTTTCAGTTTTCTTGTGTGGCACATCGGTGCATATACTTTTAGTATGTTTACCGTTGACTAGCAGTGCCTAGACTTGACCTTGGAGTACCATGTTATGTGACCAATCTCTTGTATAGCTAGGGGATGATTTACACCCAAGATGTATTTGACCGTAATTTTTGTGACCATACTCTTGTATAGCAAGGGGATGATTTACACCATAGATGCAATTGATCGTGATTTCTGTGACCAGTCTCTTGCATAGCTAGGGGATGATTTACACCCTAGATGCACTTGACCAAGTGTCTTCGTATGTTAGGGGATTGATTTATACCCTATATACTCGTGATAGTGACTCGTAACAGTTCACTTGTGGTCATTGTATATGACATGCGTGATAGTGACTCGTAGTAGTGTACTCGTGTTCATTGTCCCTTACATGCGTGACAGTGACTCATAGTAGTGCACTCGTGATACTTTCTTAGTATATTATTTGTTGTGGCTTGTTATAGCGTACGCTAGCCGTGTCTATAACCGTTTGGTTGTACTCTTTTCTTACTTATGCGTGTGTTTGTTAAAACATCGTCTGGTTTCATATATCCCTATAGGGAGCATCATATCTAGGATGGATTATGCGGAATGCCACACCCGAAATTCTAAAGAAAATGTTAAGGATTAACTAGAGTGAATAACTAGATCATTGGGAGGAAAGAATCTCTAGGTTGCATGCAGTCCAGTTATCTAGCCACCTTGCTTCGTGGACTTGTTGCTCGTTATCATGCGGGGCACATTTCCAGCTCACCATCGTGTGGGGCATTATGTCTGTGTAGACGATTATTAGGCTCACCGTTGTGTGGTGCCACTACTTAGGATGCAGGTTTTGAGGCCGGGCAGTCCACTATATTTATTAGCTTAGTTATGGCTGGGCTTAACTTGGATAATCTGCAGGGCATATGACCAATAGAGAGGTTCTCAAGATTGCATTTTGTCACGCCCCAGTCCCAAAATACGTAGGACTAGGAATACGTAACACGCCAGCCGTATGTATACGAACTCCAATATATGGAAACCATATACACACGTACGCTGTACATGAATATCCAATCCACAGTGGTAAATATAAGTCACAACAAGTCACATGCAGTTCTATATCTCATCCACAGCACAATAATAGAATAAAGGAAATCAATAACTGAATATCAAAGAAGTAGTCTCAAATAGTAATCTCAAAGTGCCATAGTCGGGTGGAGACAAATCCACTGCAATCGACTATAATAAACTACTAAAGAGAGAAGAGAATAAACTCTAATATAAGAATAAATGTCTAGAAGAGAATAGCAACTAGAATCTCTAAACAACTGCAATGAATCACATATAATCAGAAGGTAAGATCTCCTCAGGCTGATAGGTAGCATCAGGTCCAGGTTCATACTCCTGCGGATACTCCTGCTCACCTATATCTGGAAGGGACCAGGTCCTCAGAGGGACGTAACAAGATACAAAAAGCACATACCAATAAAGTACTGAGAATAAACATCCATTGGGGTCGCCTAACCATCTATGTGAATGCAGTTAAGAACACCTTTCCCCACAAGTGAGCTATCTGGCTGAAAACTGGGATTTGGCATGGTTCTCTTTTGAAGAGCCAGGGGCCTAAAAGGCACGTCGTCTTTTGAACGCCGGTGGCCCGCCTGATAATACATAATATATAGTGGTCATCATCACCCGTATCTCCAGCGGAGAATCCGGGCTTCACAGGAAAAAGTGCAAAGGAGCTCAAATGCGGTACTTGTTGTTCTCCCCACCCAATGCTCTAAGCATGTCATGTCCATGACACGATAAACCTCTAATAACCGCCAGGTCTACTAGCATGCAAAGTTTCTATTGGCAGTTATCCCTATCCGTCGTAGGACCTATACGTACCGGGGGCCAGCCGAGTACGCAAGTCCGTGTCCTACATGTGACTCACACTCGTGTAAGAATAGTGTCATGGCCAATGAAACATAAATGCCTCATGAAGATGGGGTAGTCTCATAGAGTAGGTCCAATGCATATACATAAGTAAAAACATAGTACGACGACACCGTCGTTGCACCCAAGTTTCCTTGGACGCGCAGTTTATATAGCAGTTAAAATAAATGAACTAAATAAGCAGAAAATAAACATGCATGCCTCATATGGAATGTAAAAATAGTACAATGGCAAGGTATACTTGCCTGGCAAGAAATCTGTAAAGTGTACGCGCCCAAATATCAAGGACACTGAACCTGGAACTAAGGACTCCGAACAAACGTCCCCGGATGCTGAAATAAATATCACCAACATTTCCGGAATGAGCAAAATAGCTAAAAAGCACATCCCTTTCGTCCAATTTGGACACAGGGGCAAAACGGTAATTTCGGGCAAAAGTGGGGTCCACGTGTGGCCCACTTTGCACCGAAAAGCGTGTCGAGGGTAACAGTCTCTAAATGGGACAAACTATGGGTCAAACAACTCTAAATGTCAATACGAACCCAACGGTATGTCCAAATTTGGATTTCGATGAGCCGAACAAAATTTGGTCCAAAAAGTCAATGTGGGACCCGCCAATTGGCGATCTGGTCAACCGTCTCAGAAATGCGTGAAAATTGGGTCACAGGACCAGCGTGTTACTACGAGTCCAGTGGCGCAAGTTTCGTCGAAATCTGACAATCGTGCACAAAATACTCGCGAGTTCCACAAAAGTGGCGACACGAAATGTGTCCGCGGATACGGTCTGATTCCGGCGCACACACGCGTCCGAATCAGTCCCCACGAATTTTCACGTGTCCCGTTATGCTGTGTGCACCATTCGGTACACTTGGCACACGGCGGGGCGGTCCCGTTTGGCGGGGCGCGCTCCGATCTCCAACTTTTAGAAAACCGGAAAAAGTGGGTGCGCACAGTTTTGTGACAAAAATATTTCTGTCCACAGCGACTAATAGCACAAAGTTATAATACAGAAAATAAACTAGGTCATGTAATCTACAGGTATCAAAAAGAATCACCGAATTCGGATCTCTGTGGTGAGAGATACGAACTTGGTAATATGGGTGGTCAATCTGGAATTCTGCGATTGCAGAATTCGGTCTGTCCGTCCACTTTGGACGCTGTTTTTCACCTAGGGGCACACGTTTTCCGAGGTTGACTATAAAACAAATACTGGAGAGGGTTGAGGGAAGATCATACCTATGAAAACGGAATAGCGTTTGGTCGAGCGAGTCGACGGGAATTCACGCCGGAGCGAAGGTGCCTCGAGTGGGAGACTGCAGTTCGCGATGTCGGCGTCGACGGGATGGTTGGATGGCTTGGGGAGGCTTCTCTGGCTGTGGTGACGGCTCTAGATGGGAAGAGAAAGTCTGGGAATATTAGGTTAGGGTTTTGGAAGCTAATATATATATATATATATATGCTATATATTAAGAGAGAGGGAGGGTGAAGGGTCGGATGTCCGCGGGTTTAGTGGAAGTAAGGGGTCGGTCCCGTTTGCTGCTAGTTTGCAGCAAGTCCACGAGTCCAGTGGTCATGTGTGGGCGGCTCAGAGACTTTGCTAAGGATTGAAAAGCAAAGTCAATTTGCTGTGGGATTCCTAAAGCTTAGCAAACTAAGTATTCCTAAGGCTTAATAATACTAAGTATTCCTAAGGCTTAATAATACTAAGTATATTATTATTATATTATTATTATTATTATTACTGGTAATAATAGGAAATAAGGGCTGGCTGCAAGTTTCTAAGAGTAATCTAAGAGTGATTATTATACTATTATTATTAGTTAGTATTATTATTATTATACTTATTATACTAGTATTATACTTAGTATTATTTAATTCTTTTCTTTTCTTTATAAAATATATATACATATGTATATATTTGTATATACATATATATATATATATATATACTCATAAGAAAATTTATAGAATAGGGTATTGCACATCGTTAGGCTAGCAACAGCTCAAGGGGTCTCCTACATGGAATAAATTCCGAAAAATTCCTGATGGTCCCATAAGTCCTCTAAGTGCCCGAACACCTAAAATAAAAATTATTAAAAATCTATTTCTCCTGTTTAGACCTAATTAATACAATTTAATTAATAATTAATAAATAAAAGGGTTTATACGATTTCTAGGAAGGGGGTTTTACATTCTACCCAACTTGTAAAAATTTCGTCCTCGAAATTAAAATTAAGCCACGATAGAATGCAAGGATGGTATAAGATATAATTTAACAATATAAATTCATACCTTGGTCTGCGAATAGGTTCGGAAAACGCTTGCGCATGTCATCCTCGCGCTCCCAAGTTGATTCTCCTGGTGCGCCATGCCTCCATGCTACGCGAACCAAGGGAATAGACTGGTTCCTCAATACCTTCTCTCGACGATCAAGGATTCCCACGGGTTGCTCTTGGTATGACAAGCTCGGCCCAATGGTGATCTCTGAATGGTCGAGAACATGACTGCTGTCTGCCATATATCGCCTGAGCTGCGACACGTGGAATACGTCATGTACTCCCTCCAGTGAAGGTGGTAAGCGCAAGTCGATATGCCACCTCTCCAATTCTCTCGAGCACGTCAAATTCTCCACCTCTCCAATTCTCCAATTCTCTCTTGCATCATAGCATACATCATCTGGAACATTTGTTGCCCGTCCATGGCTTGTCCTGGCGGGAATACTGGCATCTGGGGAGTGAACTGTGGTGGTGGTGGAATGTCATCTCTCCGGAACCTTGGATTAGGCTGTCCGGTTTGATCACCCTGTGATGCTCGTCCACCATCCCCTGGTGTCACTTCATCTCCATAAGTAACCACAGCGTCGTGTGGTGTCTCCAAAGGAAAATCATCTCTGTTCCCGGAATCCATTGCTCTGCAATCAAAAGATAAACTATGAGAACGCTCAGAGGAATCAATACAGGATGCAGTTCAAGTAACAAATTTCGAGTTCGATATAGAGTTCAACAAATGGTTAAATAATGGATGAGATCCTATAGTTTATACTATCCTTAGGGCAGGCTGGTCCGGTCCCTAAGTTGAAACCGAACAATTTAGTCGTAGACCTGCATGGGCCACCACAAAAACCATGTCACGCCCCAGTCCCAAAATACCGAGGGACCGGACGCGTGTCAATGGCCAGCAGTACGCACCGATGGACCAACTCAATATAATGGATCCATCAGGGCATACTTAAGCTGTAAAACAAGTCTACGACAATCATGGCACAACTAGTCTCATCCACACAAGATATAAAATATGATCCACAGAATAAATAAATAAGGAATGTAAATCATCAGCAAGTCTCACAAAGTACTTCGGGGAACAACCCGATAAAAATCTAGTACAATGGTTCAACAGACCAGAAAGTAAATGACTGAAATAGATGCTAAAAGCTGAGCATGAACATGGATGCTCAAGAGAAGTCTTCAGCTAAGACCTCGTCCTCAGATGGTGGTACAGCTCCTGGATCAGCTCCTGCTCCGGTCCCGTAAACCTCGGGATAAACCACGTCTGCAAAATCTGGGGACAAAATCCGGATCCAGGTCCTCAGGGGACATAGCAAGGTACAAGAAAGCTCATGCCAAATAAATACAGATAAGCAGTGCAGCAAATAAATAACTAAATGATCAATGGGTAAATATGTAACCATCTAAGTGAAATGCAAGTAAGAGTAACACTAAAACTCAGGCTGAAGCCACTACAAGCTCTGTGTCGGGGAGCCGGTAGCGGTAATAAACACGTAATGTGCCTAGCTCTGCTACGAGAGTCTGAGGCCTCACAATAGTAGTAGATAGATATATGAAACAGCCTGTAGCCTGTGTGACTCTCCCCACCCAATGTAACCACGCATATCATGACCACAACGTCTCATGCCCATGTCAAGCGTGATCATAGCTAATGCAACAAGTCATAAGTATCTAGGAGTATAATGTCCATGTCCTGTATCCTATACAGGATCACCACGAATATCTTGGGAAAATCCTGTCTCATGAATAGTGTCAAGTGTCCTGGGTCATATGGTACTTGATAAGACAAGTACGAGAATAAAGTGTCACGAATGTCCATCTCTAGATGACCGTACCCAACACTGCGCACAGTGTCGGCACCCGACTGATAATCGGACGCTAAGTACGTCACACGGTCCTAGGTTAAGCATGCACAGCAATATAATGAAGCAAGAAAATATGTAACAATACTGCAAGTTTTGGCAAGGTACACTTGCCTGATGTTTGAATATCAACTGTCGTCCTGGTATCGGTGGATCCGGTAGGGACTACTCCAAAAGCTGTAATAAATATCACCAACAGTCTCAGAAGGTATCAAACCGCTAGGAACGCCTGTCCTTACGTCCAATTTGGACACAGGGGCAAAAAGGTCATTTCCGGGCCAAAGCGGGTTCCAAAGGTGGGCCCACTTTGCACCGAAAAGCGTGCCGAGGGTAACAGTCTCTAAATGGGACAAACTATGGGTCAAACAACTCTAAATGTCAATACGATCCCAACGGTATGTCCAAATTTGGATTCCGATGAGCCGAACCTAATTTGGTCCAAAAAGTCAACTGTGGGGCCCGCCAATTGGCGATCTGGTCAACCATCTCAGAAATGCGTGAAAATTGGGTCACAGGACCAGCGTGTTACCATGAGTCCAGTGGCGCAAGTTTCGTCGCAATCTGACAAGCGTGCACAAAATACTCGCGAGTTCCACAAGAGTGGCGACACGGAATTTGTTCGCGGATACGGCCTGATTCCGGCGCGCACAAGCGTCCAAATCAGTCCCCACGAATTTTCACGTATCCGCTTATGCTGTGTGCATCATTCGGTACACTTGGCACAAGGCGGGGCGGTCCCGTTTGGCGGGGCGCGCTCCGATCTCCCACTTTTAGAAAACCGGAAAAAGTGGGTGCGTGCAGTTTTGTGACGACTACAATTTGGTCCACAGCAACTAATAGCACAAAGTTATAATACAGAAATTAAACTAGGTCATGTAATCTACAGGTATAAAAAAGAATCGTCGAATTCGGATCTCTGTGGTGGGAGATACGAACTCGACAATATGGGTAGTCATCGCAAGTTTCTGCGATTGCAGAATTCTGTCTGCTCGTGCTGACTTGGGCGCTATTTTTCACCTAGGGGCACACGTTTCCCGAGGTTGACTATAAAACAGATATTGGAGAGGGTTAAGGGAAGATCATACCTATGAAAACGGATCTGCGTTTGGTCGAGCGAGTCAGCGGGAAATTACGCCGGAGCGAAGGTGCCTCGAGTGGGAGACTGCAGTTCGCGATGTCGGCGTCGACGGGATGGTTGGATGGCTTGGGGAGGCTTCTCTGGCTGTGGTGACGGCTCTAGATAGGAAGAAGAAGTCTGGAGTTTTAGGTTAGGGTTTTGGAGAGCTATTATATATATATATATATATATATATATATATATATATATATATATATATATATATATATATGTATTATATTAGGTGAAAGGATGGGTTTAGTCGCGGGTTTGAAGGGCTGAAGGGGGAGCGCTGACTTGGTGCAAAGCAAAGTGGGGGGGGCGGCTCCCTGCTGAAGTGGGCGGCAAGGAAATTTGCTGAACACAAATCGTTCTAAGGAAGGGATGGTTACCTAGTTATCATGTTACTATTATTACTATGCTTAGTTTATATTATATTATTATACTTATTATTAACTTTTTTTTCTTTCTTTCTTTTCTTTTCTTTTCCTTTCTTTCTTTAATTAAAATATATATACATATATATTTGTTTATATATATATATATATATATATTTTCACACATAAGAAAATTTATAGATTAGGGTATTGCACATCGTTAGGCTAGCAACTGCTCAAGTGGTCTCCTACATGGAATAAATTCCGAAAAAATTCCTGATGGTCCCACAAGTCCTCTAAGTGCCCGAACACCTAACATAAAAATTATTAAAAATCTATTTCTCCTATTTGGACCTAATTACTACAATTTAATTAATAATAAATAAATAAAGGGCTTATACGATTTTCTGGGAAGGGGTTTTACAGTTCCCTCTGTGCTGTCAAGAAGTAAGCTGCTGGCTTCCGGCTTAACGCGTCTGCTACCACGTTAGCCTTGCCTGGATGATAATGTAGCTCTATCTCGAAATCTTTCATCAACTCGAGCCATCGACGTTGCCTCATATTTAACTCTTTCTGCGTGAAGACGTACTTGAGGCTTTTGTGGTCTGTATAGATTTCCACTCGTTCCCCATATAAGTAATGTCTCCATAGCTTCAGAGCAAATACAACGGCTGCAAGTTCCAAGTCATGAGTTGGATAATTCTTCTCATGCACTCGTAACTGCCTAGATGCATATGCAATCACCTTGCCATGCTGCATCAACACGCATCCCAAGCCTTTTCCTGATGCGTCACTGTAGATCACGTAACCTCCTGATCCTGACGGAATCGCCAATACTGGTGCTGTAGTCAGTCGCTTCTTCAACTCTTCAAAGGCTGCTTGACACTCGTCAGTCCATATAAATTCTTGATCCTTACAAGTCAAACGAGTCATGGGTGCCGCTATCCTTGAGAAGTTTTCCACGAACCGTCGATAATATCCCACAAGTCCAAGGAAACTCCTCACCTCTGCTGCTGATTTAGGAACAGGCCATGTCTCAACTGCTGAGATCTTCTCTGGATCAACAGAAATACCATCTCCTGTGACAACATGTCCAAGAAATAAAACTCTGTCCAAGAAGAACTCACATTTGCTGAGTTTAGCATATAACTGCTCTCTCCTCAAAGTCTTTAGAACAATCCGCAGGTGCTCCTCGTGCTCCTCGTGGCTCTTCGAATAGATAAGTATATCATCTATGAAGACGACCACGAACTGGTCCAAGTACTGGTGGAAGACTCGATTCATCAAGTCCATGAAGATCGCTGGAGCATTGGTCAATCCAAATGGCATGACCAAAAACTCGTAGTGTCCATATCTTGTTCTGAATGCGGTCTTCGGAATATCCTGCTTCCGTACCTTCACTTGGTGATATCCCGATCTCAAATCTATCTTCGAGAATACCTTGGCTCCACTGAGTTGATCAAACAGGTCATCAATGCGTGGCAATGGATATTTGTTCTTCACTGTCACGGCATTCAAGGCTCTGTAGTCAATGCACATACGCACTGACCCATCCTTCTTGGGTACAAACAACACTGGTGCTCCCCAGGGTGATGCACTCGGTCGGATGAAACCTTTCTCCTCTAGCTCTTTTAACTGTGCCTTCAGCTCGTCCATCTCCTTCTTCGCCAGTCTGTAAACATGCGATGCTATAGGTGCTGATCCGGGTGCTAGTTCAATTGAAAACTCTACGTCTCGGTCTGGGGGTAGTCCTGGCAAATCCTCTGGAAAGACGTCTAGAAATTCTGAAATAATAGGGTGATAGACAACATCGTCCATTGCGAGCTGCATACCATCAAGGATTTCTGTGGATCCTCGGGCAAACTCAAGTTCAGACTGGCCTGGTGCCTTAAAAAGAATGCTTCCTCCAAAACAATCGAAGAAAGCGTGGTTCTTGCTCAGCCAGTCTATTCCAAGCACAATATCAAAAGACGGCATAGGAAGAACTAAGAGTTGGGCATTCATCTCTCTGCCACGAATCACTATAGGACCCGATCTACAAACTCGACTAACTGGTACAACTCCTCCTCCGGTAAGTATTCTAACACAACTAGATAATGGTGTAGAAGCAATATTGTGTTTGGCAATAAAACTAGATGATATGAATGAGTGGGTGGCTCCCGTATCAAATAATGTCACAGCGGGAAAAGTAAAAGCAAGGGTAATACCTGCTATGACATCCACCTCATGATCCATGTCATCTACCTCCATTGCAAAAGCTCGCCCGTTCCTCTGTGGTTGTCCATGTCCAGTCCTCATATACTGCTCCTCCTGAGTGGGTAGCGGTGGTCCTCTCTGAAATCCTCCTGCTGCTGGGGGTCGAGGTGCTCCCGGTCCGGTCATCTGCTGGGCTGGCTTCGGTGTTGGAAGCGCTAATCTCTGAACTGGCGGTGGAAGTGCCTGCTGCATGGGGCAGTCTCTCGCCAGGTGCTGTCCAGAGCCACATCTCTTACACTGACCCAAGCGAGTCCGACAATCTCTCGAAATATGTCCGATCTTCCCACAATAATTACATTGGGGTTTTTTTGAAATCTGGTACGGTCCGGCTCTGTGTTGCTGATGCTGTTGTGCTAAGGGGCATCTGATAGGTCCTCCCTGTTGTGTCCTGGCTGGGCCCTGCTGTATCCTTGCTGATCCTTGTTGTGTCCTCAGCTGAGCTCCCCTTCCTCTGCTAATGGTTTCCTGAAATCTGGCCTCTGTCAGTAGTTCAGCATAAGAGACTCGGGACTGCGAGCTTGTATAATGTTGTAGCTCCTGGGTCAGTCCTCGATGAAATCTCTTAGCCTTAGCCAAGTCATTTGGTATCAAAGCAGCGCCATATTTGCTGAGTCGATTAAACTCGGCATCATACTCGTCCACGGTCCGGTTCCCTTGCTCCAAGTGAAGAAACTGATCATACAAGGTGTCCCTGACAGTGTCCGGGAAGTACTTTCCCTCGAAGCACTCCAAGAACTGCTCCCAAGTCTGGTAAGTACCCAACTGGCGCTCCATGGATTTCCACCAGTGATGAGCATTACCATCTAGAAGCGTCCGTACACCCGTCATCCATAGGTCCGTAGGTAACTGCGATGCCTCCAATAGCTTCTGTGTGTGAGTGATCCAGCTGGTAGTCTCCTCCGGGCTCTCAGTGCCCTTGTACTGCCTTGCACCCATTTGAACAAAATCCTTTACTGACCCAACCTTAGCTCGAGGTACTGGAGCTAGTGTTTGGGCTGGTGCAGTAGTATGTGCAGCCATCCTCTCCAGTGCTGCCAAAAATTCTTGCCTCTGCTCGACTGCCTGCTGCCTCTGCTCGGCTGCCTGCTGCCTCTGTGTAATCCCCTGATTTTCAAAGAATTTTAATTTGGATTTTCTGGAATTTTCTTGGATTTTCTGTAATTAAATACCAGTGTTTTAATTATTAAAGGATTTTTTTAATTGATAATAAATAATATTAAAATATTATGAAAATAATATTTTATGGTGTAAAATGAAAATCTAGACATAGGGTAATTTTTTCTAGAATTTATTGGGACTTGGACCTATTTTTAAACACCTAGAATTAATTATTTAATTAATTATTTAATTTTTTAATGATTTTATTATTTATTAGTTAATAGATTATATAAACTCACCAACCCGGCCCAATGGGCGGCCCAGCCCGCATTGTTGTCGGGTCGGGTCGGGTTCATCAGACCCGAACCCGCCCGTTAACCGACCCGCAACCCTCTCTCTCCCGAACCGCCTCTCCCCCGACCTTACGGTTCCCCTCCCCGCGCCGGAAACGCCCGCCGCCGGTGATCGCCTCCGCTTCCTCTCCCCTCTCTGTAACCGCCGTCCCCTCCGGTTCCTCTGCCCTCACCCGCCGTCGATCCCTCTCCCGCCTCCTCTCTATAAATCCCAACCCGACGCCGGCTGCCCCGCCTCACCACGACCCTGCCGAAGCCCTAGCCCTCCGCCTACTTCCTCCCAGCTCCTCCGCCACCGCGCTGCTCTCCGACTTCGCTGAGCCGCCGCAGCCCGCCTCCAGCCGAAGCCTCCCCACGCCGTCCCTATCCAGCCACCACTCAGTCGACCTTCTCCCTCCGCCCGGACTCGTCTCCAGCCCCTCTCCGTCAGTCGCCCACCGCAAAACTCTAGCTCCTCCTCGCCGTTCCTGTCCAGCCACCTCCCTGAGCTCGACGACGACCTGCCAGAGCTGCTTCCAACCTCCTTCGGCGGACACAGCGAGGACTCGACTCAGAACGCCCGGACACAGAACCCTAACCCTAAACAGTAAACCCTAATTACTGTGACGTGTGTCGGACACGAGACTGACACGATTCAAACTCGGTTTCTCGGACCACTTCAGGTAATCATAACTTTTTGCTCATAGCTCAGAATTCGATTCCGTAAATTGTATCGCGTAGCCTGTACGACCCTCTCGGTGCTCGGACAAACCGCTCGGGGCAACGCGTCCTGTGGTGATCGCACATCGCGATCCAAAAACAGGAAAAACCAGACCCTGATTCACCCCGGAATCGAGTACGCCCCGCCAAACGGGACGACTTGGTCACGTGCGGTCTTCACCGATACGTCAGCGTCGTTGATACGGACGTGTGGGCTTTCGCGGAAGCTGATTCGGATGTGCGTGCACACCGGAATCAGTGCGTATCCGCGGACAACGCCCCGTATCCGTACTTTCTGAAACTCGCTGTAACTTAGTGTACACAAGTCAGATGGAGACGAAACTTGCGCCATTGGACTCGTAGCAATATGCTGGTCCTGTGAGCCAAGTTTGGTTCGATTCTGAGAACGTTGACAAAATCGTGTGTCGTGGGCCCCACAGGCTCCATCCGACGGGCGATTTTGAGAACGGCTCATCGAAATCCAATTCTGGAAGTTCCGTTGGGTTCGTATCATCGTTCCTGATCTGTTGACACTAAGTTGGACTGATTTTGAGACCTTTGACCCTGACGCGTTTTTCGGTGCAAAGCGGCCCACATTTGGACCCCGCCTTGACCCGAAAATGATGTTTTTGCCCTTGTCTCCAAATTGGACTCAAGGACAGGCGTTTCTAGCTGATTGAAATTTTCTGAATCTGATGGTGATATTTGCTTCAGCAACCGGAGTACTGCCTGCAAATCCAGCTATTGCCAGAGCTACAATTGAAACAGGAAATCCAGGCAAGTGTACCTTGCCATAAAAGCAGTTTAATGATTCATTTCTCTTGATTTATTTTCCTGTGATTATTGTACTTGCTCAACCCTAGGGCCGTGTGACTTGCTTAGCGTCCGATCATAGTCGGGTGCCAACACCGTACGCGGGGTTGGGCAATGTCATTTAGAGATGGAAATCGTGACATTTATATTCTTGTACTTGCCCTATCAAGTACTTATTACCCAGGACACCTGACACAGAGCATGAGACAGAATCTTCCTGAAATATTCAAGGTGATTCTGTGTAGGTTCCAGGATTTATGACTTAGACATTACATTCCTAGACATTATGTTCATAGATATAGTATGACTTACTGCATTAGATATGATCGTACGTGACGTGGACATGAGGCATCGTGGACATGATATGTATGATTACATTGGGTGGGGAGAGACACACAGGCTACAGGCTGATTATATATATAAATTCATAGTAAACACATAGTAAAATTCATAGTATAGCTGCTACCGGCTCCCAGACACAGAGCTTGTAGTGGTATCAGCCTAAGTTTTAGTGATGCTCTCAACTTGCATTTCACATAGATGATTATATAGTTGACCCTATTGTTTCATTAACTGCTTTACTGCATTTATTTTGGCTTGTGTTTTCTTGTACCTTGCTATGTCCCCTGAGGACCTGGATCCGGATTATGTCCCCAGGATTTGCAGACGAGGTTTATCCAGAGGTCTACGGAACAGGTGCTCTTCACGGAACAGTACCCGTAGCTGAAGACGAGGTGATCGCTGAGGACTTCTCCTGAACCATTGCTTCGCCATGCTCAGTCGTTATTTCCTGTTTAATTAAACTCTTTAAATTTCTGTTTATGAGATCATTGTACCAGACTTATATCGGGTTGTTCCCCGAATACTTTGCTGAGACTGGATGTTTAATTTAATTTCCATATTGCTGTTGATTTATATTCTTTTCTGTGGATGAGATTAGTTATGACTTATTGATATAGACCTTATTTACAGCTTAAGTATGCCGATTGATCCATTAAATTGGGTTTGTCCATCGTTGCATGCTGCTGGCCATTGCCACGCTTCTCTAGTCCCTCGTCATTTTGGGACTGGGGTGTGACATGGTTTTTGTGGTGGCCCATGCAGGTCAACGACTAAATTGTTCGGTTTCAACTTAGGGACCGAACAGGCCTGCAGTAAGAATAGGATAAAGTTTTTAGGATCTCATCAACTTGCTTGAAAACGTTCTTGATATCTGTATCGTATTCAAATTAACTTTTGACTTGCATCTTGCCTTGAATCCAGTGCGCTTCTTATGTTTTATTTTGATGCAGACTAATGGATCCAAGAAGTGGAGACGAGAATCCCTTGAGTACACCACACGATGCTGTGGTCACTTATGATGAAGGAGTAACACCCGAAGATCGAGGGCAATCTTCTCAAAACGATCAAGAAGCACCGCATATTTCAAGGTTCCGGCGTGATGACATCCCGCCGCCTCCGCAATTCGTTCCACCGATGTCCGTATTCCCACAAGGGCAACCTATAGACGGGCAGCAGATATTTCAAATGATCTACGCAATGATGCAAGCCCAACAACAAATTCATCAGGAGGCGCATCGTCAGGAGGCAGAGTACCTGAGAACCAGCCTAGTAAATGCATTGGAGCAAGTGAACCCACAAGCTAGGCGACCAGCAACGGGATCTATCACCGATTTCCGTCAACTCAAGCCCCGTACCTTTTCGGGCAAGGAAGGACCAACTGAAGTGCATGAGTGGCTCACCAACATACAACACCAGTTGGAAGCAGCTGAACTTCCAAGAGAACGTTGGATGACTGCCGTCAGAATGCAATTGACGGATAATGCTCATCACTGGTGGCTGTCCGAGGAGACCAGGCTCGGACCTGACCGAGTTACTTGGGAAGAGTTCTCCAGACTCTTCCAGGAGATGTACATTCCGGCCATCGCCCGATCAGAACTGAGGGACAAGTTCAATCGCCTCACTCAGGAAGCTATGACGGTTGAAGAGTACAACGCCGAGTTCATTCGTCTGAGTCGCTTCGCTCCTACCTTGATCCCTACAGAAGAAGAGAAGGCCGAGAAGTTTTTCGACGGACTCAACATCGAGCTACAGAAACTGATTGGATCTGTCGCACCCACTTCATACTCGGACGTCCTTGCTGCAGCCCGACGCATGGAGCGCGTCACCAGGAGAGAAACCAGTCTAAAGCGGCCTACCCCATCAGCAACATCCAAAGCACAACAAGAAGAAGCTGCAAAGAGGCCTCATATACACCAGCCACCCAGAGCCTCTCCGCAGACATTACCTACATGTCAATATTGTGGCAAGGTAGGCCATACTGAGAAGGACTGCAGACGCAAGTTGGGGTTATGCTTAATTTGCGGAACCAATCAACACTTAGCCAAGGATTGTCCTTATCATCGAGAAGGAGCACCAAGAGCAAACCAACAAGCTCTACCAGCACCAGGAGGGTATCAACCAAGACCACCATTGGCACCACAAGCAGCACTCTTCCAACAAATCCAGCAACAGCAGCAGCAGAGGAATCCCCCACAAGGACGTGGACAAGCCTTCGCGATGACTTTGGAAGACGCGCAGAACCATGGCGTAGCTAATGCGAGTAAGTCCTTATAGTTGTTTCGTTTTTAGCATTTCTGTAGTTCGTGCCTGCTGGTTCGTGACCCCGATTTTAACCTGATAACCTTGACCTGATAACCTTAAAACCTGATAATTTTAACTTGCTAACAATTGATAACCTAGTTTTGAACTTGATAATAACTTAAAATTGTTAACCTGATAAGTTTTGAAAAGATAACCTGGTTTTATAAAAACAGTAATTTTCTAGATTTTCCCACCTTTGGGAAATTGCATAACTTCTATTGCATAGGGAAATGATTTTTCCTATGTGTTCAAGCCCTGAACCATGATTTTCTTTATTGTATTGTGATTCGAATAAAATTTGTAACCGAGTCATCTCTGTTGACCGGTTATTCTTTGATTGCGAGGACGCAATCCTCTTAAGGGGGGTATATTGTAATCCCCTGATTTTCAAAGAATTTTAATTTGGATTTTCTGGAATTTTCTTGGATTTTCTGTAATTAAATACCAGTGTTTTAATTATTAAAGGATTTTTTTAATTGATAATAAATAATATTAAAATATTATGAAAATAATATTTTATGGGGTAAAATAAAAATCTAGACATAGGGTAATTTTTTCTAGAATTTATTGGGACTTGGACCTATTTTTAAACACCTAGAATTAATTATTTAATTAATTATTTAATTTTTTAATGATTTTATTATTTATTAGTTAATAGATTATATAAACTCACCAACCCGGCCCAATGGGCGGCCCAGCCCGCATTGTTGTCGGGTCGGGTCGGGTTCATCAGACCCGAACCCGCCCGTTAACCGACCCGCAACCCTCTCTCTCCCGAACCGCCTCTCCCCCGACCTTACGGTTCCCCTCCCCGCGCCGGAAACGCCCGCCGCCGGTGATCGCCTCCGCTTCCTCTCCCCTCTCTGTAACCGCCGTCCCCTCCGGTTCCTCTGCCCTCACCCGCCGTCGATCCCTCTCCCGCCTCCTCTCTATAAATCCCAACCCGACGCCGGCTGCCCCGCCTCACCACGACCCTGCCGAAGCCCTAGCCCTCCGCCTACTTCCTCCCAGCTCCTCCGCCACCGCGCTGCTCTCCGACTTCGCTGAGCCGCCGCAGCCCGCCTCCAGCCGAAGCCTCCCCACGCCGTCCCTATCCAGCCACCACTCAGTCGACCTTCTCCCTCCGCCCGGACTCGTCTCCAGCCCCTCTCCGTCAGTCGCCCACCGCAAAACTCTAGCTCCTCCTCGCCGTTCCTGTCCAGCCACCTCCCTGAGCTCGACGACGACCTGCCAGAGCTGCTTCCAACCTCCTCCGGCGGACACAGCGAGGACTCGACTCAGAACGCCCGGACACAGAACCCTAACCCTAAACAGTAAACCCTAATTACTGTGACGCGTGTCGGACACGAGACTGACACGATTCAAACTCGGTTTCTCGGACCACTTCAGGTAATCATAACTTTTTGCTCATAGCTCGGAATTCGATTCCGTAAATTGTATCGCGTAGCCTGTATGACCCTCTCGGTGCCCGGACAAACCGCTCGGGGCATCGCGTCCTGTGGTGATCGCACATCGCGATCCAAAAACAGGAAAAACCAGACCCTGATTCACCCCGGAATCGAGTACGCCCCGCCAAACGGGACGACTTGGTCACGTGCGGTCTTCACCGATACGTCAGCGTCGTTGATACGGACGTGTGGGCTTTCGCAGAAGCTGATTCGGATGTGCGTGCACACCGAAATCAGTGCGTATCCGCGGACAACGCCCCGTATCCGTACTTTCTGAAACTCGCTGTAACTTAGTGTACACAAGTCAGATGGAGACGAAACTTGCGCCATTGGACTCGTAGCAATACGCTGGTCCTGTGAGCCAAGTTTGGTTCGATTCTGAGAACGTTGACAAAATCGTGTGTCGTGGGCCCCACAGGCTCCATCCGACGGGCGATTTTGAGAACGGCTCATCGGAATCCAATTCTGGAAGTTCCGTTGGGTTCGTATCATCGTTCCTGATCTGTTGACACTAAGTTGGACTGATTTTGAGACCTTTGACCCTGACGCATTTTTCGGTGCAAAGCGGCCCACATTTGGACCCCGCCTTGACCCGAAAATGATGTTTTTGCCCTTGTCTCCAAATTGGACTCAAGGACAGGCGTTTCTAGCTGATTGACATTTTCTGAATCTGATGGTGATATTTGCTTCAGCAACCGGAGTACTGCCTGCAAATCCAGCTATTGCCAGAGCTACAATTGAAACAGGAAATCCAGGCAAGTGTACCTTGCCATAAAAGCAGTTTAATGATTCATTTCTCTTGATTTATTTTCCTGTGATTATTGTACTTGCTCAACCCTAGGGCCGTGTGACTTGCTTAGCGTCCGATCATAGTCGGGTGCCAACACCGTACGCGGGGTTGGGCAATGTCATTTAGAGATGGAAATCGTGACATTTATATTCTTGTACTTGCCCTATCAAGTACTTATTACCCAGGACACCTGACACAGAGCATGAGACAGAATCTTTCTGAAATATTCAAGGTGATTCTGTGTAGGTTCCAGGATTTATGACTTAGACATTACATTCCTAGACATTATGTTCATAGATATAGTATGACTTACTGCATTAGATATGATCGTACGTGACGTGGACATGAGGCATCGTGGACATGATATGTATGATTACATTGGGTGGGGAGAGACACACAGGCTACAGGCTGATTATATATATAAATTCATAGTAAACACATAGTAAAATTCATAGTATAGCTGCTACCGGCTCCCAGACACAGAGCTTGTAGTGGTATCAGCCTAAGTTTTAGTGATGCTCTCAACTTGCATTTCACATAGATGATTATATAGTTGACCCTATTGTTTCATTAACTGCTTTACTGCATTTATTTTGGCTTGTGTTTTCTTGTACCTTGCTATGTCCCCTGAGGACCTGGATCCGGATTATGTCCCCAGGATTTGCAGACGAGGTTTATCCAGAGGTCTACGGAACAGGTGCTCTTCACGGAACAGTACCCGTAGCTGAAGACGAGGTGATCGCTGAGGACTTCTCCTGAACCATTGCTTCGCCATGCTCAGTCGTTATTTCCTGTTTAATTAAACTCTTTAAATTTCTGTTTATGAGATCATTGTACCAGACTTATATCGGGTTGTTCCCCGAATACTTTGCTGAGACTGGATGTTTAATTTAATTTCCATATTGCTGTTGATTTATATTCTTTTCTGTGGATGAGATTAGTTATGACTTATTGATATAGACCTTATTTACAGCTTAAGTATGCCGATGGATCCATTAAATTGGGTTTGTCCATCGTTGCATGCTGCTGGCCATTGCCACGCTTCTCTAGTCCGTCGTCATTTTGGGACTGGGGTGTGACACTCTGTTCCTGTATCATCATCTGAAAGAATTGGAACATCTGCGCTTGGCCATCTTGCGGTACTGGGGCAGGTGGAGGGTTCCCAATAGGTGAAGCGGGAAGATCAGATGGAACTGGGGTGTGAGTCTATCCATCTGGTCCCGGAAGCCTAGGAATCGTTGGGGTCCCTCCTTGAGTCTGACCATTGACTCCAGAAGTTGCGTCACCATCAGCGGCAGTACATCCATTCTGCAAATCCATCTCTCTGCAGTTGATGTACGAAACGATTAGAAAAGTACAGGAATCAAACAGGATGCAAGTATTAAATAGGAAGGATGAATTTCAATCAAGCGTGGATGAGATCCTTATACTCTATTCCTATTACGCAGGCTTGTTCGGTACAGTTACGTAACCGAGACAATATATTCTTGACCTGCATGGGCCACCACAAAAACATGTCACGCCCCAGTCCCAAAATACGTAGGACTAGGAATACGTAACACGCCAGCCGTATATATACGAACTCCAATATATGGAAACCATATACACACGTACGCTGTACATGAATATCCAATCCGGAAAAAGTGGGTGCGCGCAGTTTTGTGACGAAAATATTTCTGTCCACAGCGACTA
Organism: Iris macrosiphon; assembly: GCA_036927795.1. Classification (NCBI taxonomy): domain Eukaryota; kingdom Viridiplantae; phylum Streptophyta; class Magnoliopsida; order Asparagales; family Iridaceae; genus Iris; species Iris macrosiphon. The sequence goes on along the minus strand of JAYESA010000020.1, from coordinate 46,710,819 downwards.
ATAGCACAAAGTTATAATACAGAAAATAAACTAGGTCATGTAATCTACATGTATCAAAAAGAATCACCGAATTCGGATCTCTGTGGTGAGAGATACGAACTCGGTAATATGGGTGGTCAATCTAGAATTCTGCGATTGCAGAATTCGGTCTGTCCGTCCACTTTGGACGCTGTTTTTCACCTAGGGGCACACGTTTTCCGAGGTTGACTATAAAACAAATACTGGAGAGGGTTGAGGGAAGATCATACCTATGAAAACGGAACAGCGTTTGGTCGAGCGAGTCGACGGGAATTCACGCCGGAGCGAAGGTGCCTCGAGTGGGAGACTGCAGTTCGCGATGTCGGCGTCGACGGGATGGTTGGATGGCTTGGGGAGGCTTCTCTGGCTGTGGTGACGGCTCTAGATGGGAAGAGAAAGTCTGGGAATATTAGGTTAGGGTTTTGGAAGCTAATATATATATATATATGCTATATATTAAGAGAGAGGGAGGGTGAAGGGTCGGATGTCCGCGGGTTTAGTGGAAGTAAGGGGTCGGTCCCGTTTGCTGCTAGTTTGCAGCAAGTCCACGAGTCCAGTGGTCATGGGTGGGCGGCTCAGAGACTTTGCTAAGGATTGAAAAGCAAAGTCAATTTGCTGTGGGATTCCTAAAGCTTAGCAAACTAAGTATTCCTAAGGCTTAATAATACTAAGTATTCCTAAGGCTTAATAATACTAAGTATATTATTATTATATTATTATTATTATTATTACTGGTAATAATAGGAAATAAGGGTTGGCTGCAAGTTTCTAAGAGTAATCTAAGAGTGATTATTATACTATTATTATTAGTTAGTATTATTATTATTATACTTATTATACTAGTATTATACTTAGTATTATTTAATTCTTTTCTTTTCTTTATAAAATATATATATATATGTATATATTTGTATATACATATATATATATATATATATACTCATAAGAAAATTTATAGAATAGGGTATTGCACATCGTTAGGCTAGCAACAGCTCAAGGGGTCTCCTACATGGAATAAATTCCGAAAAATTTCTGATGGTCCCATAAGTCCTCTAAGTGCCCGAACACCTAACATAAAAATTATTAAAAATCTATTTCTCCTGTTTAGACCTAATTACTACAATTTAATTAATAATTAATAAATAAAAGGGTTTATACGATTTCTAGGAAGGGGGTTTTACACATTTGTTAGTAATTAGGTCTTGTGATAACCATAGTTAGCTAATGATAGTAAGCCATAGACATTGCTTGGACGTGCTTGATTGATTGTTACTATTGTTTGTCTAGTGTCTTTTTTTCTCGCATGGTTACGTTCCGGTAAGTAACGAGAGACTAGGTTCGACTCAAAAAAAGAATCATAATCATGGTCCTTGTTTGGTTTAAGGGTTATGGTTTCTATTTCAAGGAGTTCCTATATCATTTTGTTACTTGCCTACTTATCTTTTTCTTTTCATGATTATTGACACCTATGTGTTTACTTTTTACTGGTTATTGTCTTTTACATATTTATTGCTTTTACCTTTTCGTGATCCGTGTATGCCACATTTACTGGACATGATGTGTACATGTTTACGTGCTCAGTTTTTACCAGTTATTTTTATGTTTCATGGTGCTTTTATATGCTGGTGGTTATACGTTGCTTAGTATATTATAGTTGTGTTGCTTGCTGGTTTTAGTTCATAGCTTTTGGCCTTCCTTTGTGGTACTTGCTATTTGGGGTCTGACCCTACTGGTTTTGCTTGGCCAGATTCGGTAGTGGAGCCAGAGGATCTTCCGTTTATTTCCGAGGATGGTGACCACACGGAGCACCAGACCGATTGAGTGTGTTTCTATTTTGTTCTCCCACTTATTGTACATATTCTTTTGTGTGGCGTTTAGCCCCGAGCACCTGTTAGCTCGTATTTTGTACCTGATACATCGCCTACTGGGTATGACATGACTGGCATATTCTAGACCATGGCTAGAGCTGATCATATATGACTATTACTCTTGCTAGTTTTTCATTTTGTATTACTAGCTTCATGATCATCTATGTATATTTGGTTTTTGACGCTTTACTACCTTGCTTCTGATGATCATATATCTTGTATATTGTAGATTCATGCTTGTGATTGAGACACTAGGATTGTTAGACCTAGGATTGACTGATGGCTTGTAGTATTAATCCCACATGTCTTACAGCTCCGCCGTATATTCGGGGTATTGTTATGCCCTAAGTATATGTAGCAGTCCGTTGTTTGCCCCCGCTCTCAAGTATTATGGTTCTTGGACGTGACACTTCTTGCCATAGTTGAAAAACGGAGGGGCAGTAGCTTGGTGTTGATGAGAGAGGTGTTGGGAGCAGTTGGTAAGGGGCCTCAGCTGCTCGAGCAAAGAGGGAAACCTTGGCCTGCAAAGGCTCATCGAGGGAGGGGACTGAAGTGGATGGACTGATACGGGTTGGGGCAATGTCGAGCAGACCCTTATCCACCATAACCAACGTATCGTCATGAAGCTCATTGTCCTCTTCGACATCCAGAACATGAAAAACATTTGAAGTCGGTATAGCTGCAGAAGTCTTACAAGATTCCTTGGCAATAGATTAAGTAGTAGAGGTAGGGGCGATAGCTTGCTGGTCTACCTTTGTCATAGCTTTCTCCATACTATCCGTGAATCTGATATGCTGAATTAATTTGCTTGTAGTACGAAAATGTGCATGTTTTGTTGGAGAGTCAGTCCTCCTAGGTTTTTGCTTTAATTTTGGATGTGCCTTGTAGCAACCAATGTCATCGTGGTCCTGTAACTGACAGTGATGACAGTATCGGGTATTAGATACATAGGAAATTGTTTGAATGAAGGGGAGGGAGATCCATAGCAGTTAGGGGATGATCGAGAGGATTAGGGTCCCCATCCAAGCACTCCAAAAATGGCTCCTTCCCAAAGGTTGCAGCCCTATCCAGAGATGAAGGACCACTGGATATTGATGCAACCTGAGAAGGAGACGATGTCGGAGAACCAGGAGACTGGGGAGGATAATCCAAAAATTCCTTCTCTCACCATTGACAGTCAATCAACTGGCTATCCCTCTCTATTTGTAGTAGGCATACTTGTGCCTTCGATCAAAAATATAATTCGAAAAATAAATAAAATATTAGACAATAACTAACTATATCTTATAAATCTTATTTTCTATTCAATAAATCAAATCCATGATTGTAGGGAGTACTTCTAGATATTGTATTATCTTGTTGATCAATATAGTACATTTAAATTTTAAATTCCAATCTACCATCTAATTGTTATAATCATGAATATTTTTCTTTGATACCAATAAATTCCAATCTACCATCTAATAGTTGCACCCTAAAATATAAAGTTGTATTGTGACCCCATAAATTATGTGCGCTCTTTCGTTATTTTTCATCTTTAAGGGTTGATTAGTTCTTATCACTTGATGCAACAATTATAATTTTTCATCTTTAAGGGTTGATTAGTTCTCTAACACTTGATGCAATATTTGTAAGGTCTACACAGACCTTCCTCAGGTGTCAAATGTGATGCTGTATCTGGTCGTTCAAATCAGACCTCCATTTCGGTACAACGAGAAGGAGTTTACTATGGTCAGTGCAGTGAGATTCGTGATCGAAAATGGGACCGCACATAAAAAATTGAAGCCACATGGCGGTCCGTGATTGGTCAATTTTTTTTCCTACGTTATTAGGGGGGCTTAGGTCAGTGTTTTTTCTTCAACCAATCATGCGTCGCCACGTGGCATTTCGGTTTGGTTTGCGATTTCTTTTTCATTATGTGAGAGTTTTTGCCTATGTATTACTTTTATCATTTCTTTCCTTTTAATTGGTGTTATTTGTTTCAGGAAAAGCTCTAATAGCAATATTTTTCCATATTTATTGTAATTAAAATAACTCCAACACCATTTGCAACAACATTTGTTGCAAATAACTAAACAGTCCCTTAAGGATATGTACGTGTAAGACACAAATATACGTAGACATTGGTATCCAATCATGTCTTGACACATCGATTGCTATTAAAAGTTTTATACAAAGACCCCCTAGGAACATTGAGTAGGGTTTGAAGAATACGCCTACAATTTAAATTTATGCTGGTTGAGCCGGTAATAAGGATGACTACATATCAACCGGTGCTTATATTGTTTATCTTGATCACAATCCGATATCATGGTCCTCCAAGAAACAATGCATGGTTGCACACTCCTCAACTGAATCTGAATATCGTTCTATTGCTATTACAGTTGTTGAGTTACGTTGGATTTGTTCTCTTCTAACTGAGCTGATATCTATTCTGACAATATTTGTGTAACTCATCTTTTTTCAATTCTGTCTTACATTCAAGCATGAAGCGTGTTGCAATTGATTATTATTTTATTTGGGATCAAGTACAAAGTGGAGCTTTACGTGTCACCCATGTGTTATCAGAAGATCAGCTAACTAATGTCTTGACCAAAGCCTCTTCCACGTACTCGCTTTCAACTTTTGAAGATAAAGATTGGACTCTTCACATGGACTCCATTTTGAGGGGATATATTAGAGGATTTAATTTATTAATTTCTTAATTGTATATTTCTGTTTATGGAATTATCTTATTAGAGAAATTAATTTATTCTTTTCTTAATTGAGTAGTTATGTTTATGAAATTATCTAGTAGCTTGCTATTTAGCTTTGTATACAATTTGAATTGACAACAAATTTCATAAATAGATAATTAGGTAGATTTAGAATATTGAAAAATCAACTAAATATCTAGAATAATCATGAGTACATAATAGAACAAGATAAGCAAAGTAAATTCTCCAATCGATATGAATTAAGACCTGTTTAGTTGAGCAAGCGCATAGAAGTGCTAGTGAAAAAAAAAAATACAAGTAGGAAATAAATGTTTGATAAAATAGGAATTTTTATTTATACAACGCATATGGGGTCCAAAACTCTGGTTGCAGTCAGCCAGTCACCGTTGCCATATATCTATGATTTGGTATTTGTTCTTAGTAGGATAAAAGACAATAATTTATAATATTTTGTTGAAATATAAATTTGGTAAAAGTAATACTATTCTAATTTGATTGATGTTTGGAGAAAAAAAAAAAAGAGTTGATGGGGATAAGAATGTGGCCGAGGTTGGGGTTTATTTTAAGACAACTCCTTTGTTTAATCCTAATAAAGTATATTCCTATCTCGTGTTTCTCATTCTCTTTCCAAAGAGCTCTGGATCCAAGTTATATGACAAAAGGAGAATTTCGCTAACCTCTGTCCAACCTTTACTTTGTTGCAACAAATAATAAAAAGTCCATATTTATTCATCCGTCAGGATATTTATTCTTCTACTCAAGTGTATCACTCAATAATAAAAAGAGACTTCTTCGAGACAACTCCATCCAATCAATCAGCTGCGTGCATAAAGTTTCGTGTGTTACGTCGAGCATCGAAAAAAAAAACCTCCATCCAATCAATCAGCAGGGGCGACTCTGGCCCATGACAGATTGACGACGGTCAAAAATCCAAAGACTAAAGGAGCACCAACATGATTCTATTTAAAATAGAACTAATATGTACCATGAACTACTCTTAATTAACCCAAAACATTTGTATTATAATGATTATCATGTGAGATTTGTAAAGAGGTCCTTAGAACATCCTTAGTAGATGGTGCTCTGAATTGAATATTGAGGTATAAAATTTTAAAAAGAAGGTAAATGCAGAATGTGTTGGGTTTGTATGAGAATAGTAGAAAAATTTAAAATGACCTTCTGTACCAAAGATCGTGTGGTCAAAAATTGATGTGAAAAAAATATAAATCTAGAATTTAGAAATTAGGGCTCCAAATTGGGACTTATTATTCTACAAAATAATTTTCTATATTCTAAATCTAGAAATTCTCAGCCCAACCTATAGCTCCCGTGGACGGATTGGGTATGAGAATCTAGAAATTGAAACTTAGAATGGATTTTACTATTCAACTAAATGAGCTTCTAAAATTTAAATCTACAATCTAGAATCTGGGATGGACCTTACTAATTATGCTCTTAGAGTATCCTTATTAGATGATGATCAAAATTGCATTTTGAGTTCCAAATTTTTTTAAAAAGGTAAATGCAGAATGAGTTGGGTTTGTACGAGAATAATAGAAAAATGATAAAATGACCATTGGTCCAAAAGATTGTGCGGTCAAAAATTAATGTGAGAAAAATAATAATGTAAATCTATAATCTACAAATTGGGTACTATTCTACAAAATGATTTTCTACCTTCTAAATCAAGAAATTTTCAGACCCAACCTATAGCTCTTGTGGGTGAGTTTGACCTGAGAATCTATAAATTGGAACTTAGGATGATCTTACTGTTCAACCAAATAAGCATCTAAATTCTGAATCTAGAATCTAGATTCTGGGATGGACCTTACTAATGATGATCTTAGGCCACGCCAAGGAAGATTTCTAAAATTGAGTTTCTATCATAGTTGTTATTGTCTTTTAAGAAAATTTCTATCATATTTGATAGAGTTTTTACCTAGAGATTGCATAAAAAAATACTCCAATGGTTCTTCATTTCTATCCTACGTGGTACAAAACAAAAAGGTACAATTTAATGGTGGTGGGTCCAATATTAATTGTTATGAGAGATGGATGATTTCTAATGGGAGTTTCTACATGTAGAAACCATCAGGCCATCTCCAATAGGAGTGTCAATCTCCCATATTTCTGCGGGTTCTATCCTATGTGGCATTGATGTAAGATAAAAAAATTATATGAGAATTTTTACATGTAGAAACTCTCTTAGAAATTCTTCATCTCTCATAACAATTAATATTGGACCAACACCATTAAATTGATCCTTTTATTTTGTGACACATATCATAGAAATGGAGAACCATTGGAGAGTATTTTTTGTTTGTTTGTGCAATTTATATATAGAAACTCTCTACCGACTAGGATAAAAATTTCTATAAAGCGCAATGCCAAGTACGATAGAAACTAAAATTTAGAAATTTTCATTGGAGATGGTCTCATAGAATTTTTTCATCCTACATCAATACCACATAGAATATAAATGAAGATAGGAACTAATAATGAGTAGAGGTTTTTTCTAAAATCTATTTCTAACATAGAAATAACAAAATTCCTAGAGGAACTCATGAGTTGTTAATTTTTGGAAGTCATGCATTTACAACCGTTGGATTATATCCATCTAACCTTTTGACTTTTTCAAATAGTTTAAATGCAAAAATACAAAAGACTAAGGCTGTGGTTTGATTGGACTTTTTTTTCATGGAAAATATTTCCATCACAAAATTTTCACCAATTGTAGTATTTGATATATTATATTTTCTATGAAATTATTTTTCAAAAACTATCATTTTTCATATTTTTCTCAAAAATAGTGGAAAATAAAACTTGTCCAACACCATAGGAAAATATTATTTTTCATGAAAAATAATTTTTTTATTTTTTTTGGAAAATAATGGCAATCAAACACCAAATTAAATTTTTCATAATTTTTTTCAAAATTTTATAAATAAAAAAAACAATTTTTTTATAAAATTAATTTATTTTTTACATATTTTCTACATTACAATCAAACTCACCCTAAACTAAAAATGTTGTCCCCTTAATATTTTTTTATTGCATGTTTAACGCATGAGTTCATATTTGAGTTTCTGTAGTTGAACTCTCGAAATAACAATTGGAAGTTTGGAACTATCAAACTAACCACAAATCTCCAGCCAACTTGTAGTTTTCTCAATAAATTTGGAGAGAGAGATGGAGAGAGTTCCCTCCAAGACTTTGACTATTCTAGTGAGCCAGCCAGCCGCCCGCCCGCCTCCATCGTCCACTCCCACCCCATCCGGCGTCAACCAAGCTCTCTCGTTCACTCGTTTCGTTGTTGCATCGGACTAAAGAATATCAAGAACAGACAATGACGTCTCTTTCCGTCCCCCCTTCCTTTTCCCTCCAGACCCTCCCTCACTCTTTATTTCAAGAAACCCCAACCCTAGGGCTTCTGCTCATCCCTCTTCTTCTCCACAAGTACATCACTTCCTCGCCCCAGCTTCTCAAGCATGGTGATTTCTTTTCTTTTCGTTTCTTTTTTTTCTTTTCTTTGTAGTGTTTACTGAGTCTCGATTTCACCAATCGCAGGACTTCCGGTCTCCGAAGCTCGATTTCTAGGGTTCTCGGAGAGCTCGTCGACGGAAGAATCGCGACTAATAGGCAATCCCGAGGTGACCTTCTCCGACGATCTGTCTAATTCCGGACTTGTTTATGCATGTCATAGTCTCAGACGGGTTGGATCGGACTTGAGCTCAACCCGAGCCCAACCCAAACAATCATAAGCCTAGCCAGAGCCCAAGCCCGACCCAATATCGGGTTCAACATATGTAGCCCAAGTCCAAGCCCGAAGGATCGGGTTGGGCTTGGGTTAGGTCGGGTCCATAAGGTTTATCGTGCTCTAATATGGTATATGAAATAATTTTAAACAAGAGTAATATTAAACACATAATCAAATAGCAATCAAGTCTCAATCATTACAAAATACAAACCGAAATGAGATTTAGGATAAGAAGTTGAAGAGTTTGGGTAGAAAAATTTAGGGTTTAAACTTTTTATTTAAAAAGTAATATATATATATATTGGTTGGGATCATGATCCAACTCCTTTTTTGTCTACCCTAAACATCCCCCATGTCAACACCGTTGGATGGGCTTTAAGTCATCTAATCTTAACCGTTGATTCCCCATGTCAACACCGTTGGATGGGCTTTAAGTCATCTAATCTTAACCGTTGATAAATCAACGGTTAAGATGACTTAAAGCCCATCCAATGGTGTGAATAGGGAGTATACTTGGGGTGGACAAAAAAGGGGGTGGATTTGATCCCTTCCATATATATATATATATATATATATATATATATATATCGGGTTTCGGGTTCTTTGGGTAACCCGACACATGAACTCGAGCCCAATCCGATTTTGATCGGGTTCAACTATTTTAACTCGAACCCGAGTAGCTTCAACCATAACTCAACCCATTAACGGGTTTACCCGATCGGGCTCAGGTTTAGCCCGTCCGAGTTGCATCCCTACGACATGTGCCACTACAACCCATGTGCATACAAAGAAAAGCTATATATTGAGATACACACTTGGTGGTTTTTCCATTGTGGGACTAAACTTGAGTGTTCCCCACAGTGACTGTACATCATGCATTAAGATGTCGTTTACGACTTGAATGTTTCTGCACAAGTCAAACAACAATACAATATATAATGGACTAAACCTTGAATTTAGTATTATAACTACTATCCTTTCTACTAACATAATAGCATCAACTGGGCCTTTGGTCGCACGTTAAAGCCCTGTGTTGACTTGGTCTTGTTGTATGTTTCTTCGGTGTCTATACGCTTACCCTTAAGAGACGACATACATCTATGTTCAAACACTTAGATGAGTTCTTTTTAGAGAGTTTAAATATTTTCCAACATGAAGCATTTCGTTCCTTTGTGGTGCTACGCCGCTATGACATGTCTCAAAGTCGAGGCCTAACCTCATGATGGTGTCATGCCACTATAGCACGAGATCCCAGCCTCTTTGTAGTATTGTACTACTTTTCCACCATGAAGCCTTTCGCTTTCTTGCGGTGCTACGCCGCTGTGACATGGCCTAAAGCCGAGGTCCAACCTATTGTGGTGTTATACAAACATAGCATAAGGTCCTAGCCTTTTTGTAGTGCTGTACTACTACTCTCCAGTTTCAACATTATGCTATCTGCCTATGTGTTGTGCTACACTACTGTGACGTGGCCCGAAGCCGAGGCCCCACCTCATATGGTGTCATACCACTGTAGCATGGGGTACTAGCCCCTTTGTAGTGCTGAGCTACTCGTGTTTCTTGTAAAATACGTCAGACATTCCAAATGTCCAAGAACTCATTAAGGCTTAATGCCAACTTCCCACAAGATTTGTTCTATACAAATAACAAACAATAGACTATAGAGGTTCCGTGATCGAATTCCATTAATGTATCCAAGGACTAACCTCTGTACCTGATATTTTTTCAGTCAATGGTCCTTTCTTGAACCAAAAGTTAGATGTCTAATAGATTTTTCTTTGAACTAATAGCATAAATTTTATGATAGAATTGCAAAGACATAATATCATTATACCATCAAGCCCATTGTTCTTGATGTGTCCTCGACCAGTTGGTGTTTGGAGCCTTTGGTTAATGGATATGCCCGATTTTCTGACTTCGAACATCAACTATTGTAATAATGCCATTCTTGATGCGATCATTCAGATTCAGTGCTATGTGATGAAGTCGCATAGTCCTCTTCTTACCATTGAAGAAATCATTAGATTCCACTACTGCAGCCGTCTGGTTGTCGTAATATATCGGTATAACCTGCATCTGCGCATCAACCATAGGAAGATCATATATGAGCTCTTGAAGCCATTCTTCTTCATCCGCTGTAGTAGCCCGTGCATAAAACCCAGACTCCATTGATAAGTGAGACAACATAGTCTGCTTCTTCAACTTTCACGATATAACATCCCCACCCACCTTTCAGTCTCTTCTTATGAGCACCAACTTGCATCACTGAAGCCTACCATCACTGCTGGATAACTGCTATAGTGCAATATAAACTTCTGAGTTCTCTTGAGATATCTTATATCTCTTTTCACAGCTTTTCAGTATTCAACACCTGGATTGCTCGTGAACGACTCAACATCCCTACAACAAAAGCTATGTCAGGTTTGATGGCACTTGTAGTATACATCAAACTCCAGATGACGCTCGAGTACTCCAACTGTCTGATGCTTTCTCCTGAATTTGGCTTCAACTTCTGCTTCTTGTTACACCTATAAGGACTATCGATCCCCGGAGGATCCTAATATCCATAGCGTGTCAGCATTTTCTCTATGTAGTGAGCTTGTGATAGAGCAAGTCCAACTTTCGTCCGGATAATCTTTATCCCCAGGATAACATCAACATCTCCTGTGTCCTTCATATTGAACTTGGATGAGAGGACCTTCTTCGTATATGTGACACATTCTATATCCATATCCAGGATCATCATATTGTCCACATAGAGACAATATTACAGTTCTTCCATTAGTGAACTTTGTGTACACACTTATCTGTCTCGCTGACCCTGTGTAACATCCACTGCCGATTCAAACGGCAAAAGTGCAACGTCCCGACCTGCTTTGCTCAGACGAGAATACTCGTTTGAGGCAAAGGATATCCAGACTTGGTCCCTACAGGAGTTCGGCTTAGGCTTTCAGAGGCTCGCTCGGAGTATCGCTCAACCGAGACGAATCGTCGCTAAGGTGGGTGGCTACGGTGAACTTGTCTTTGCTTAGCCAGCACACTTAAAATACAGAATGATACATGCTAGTCACTAGGTGAATCACCCCCTGCTTGCTAATAAGAATCCAATGTACCTAGCTGTCACGCCCCAGTCCAAAAATACCGAGGGACCAGACGCGTGATAATGGCCAGCAGCACACACCGATAGACAAACCCAAATTAATGGATCCATCGGGGCATACTTAAGCTGTAATACAACAATAAGGGTCTAGATATACTAATCTCATCCACAGATATGAATACAACAATATCAGAATCATAAAGCATGATCAATATCAATATAATATAAACTCGGGAAAATAACCCGATAATGAGTATGATACATCTGTCAAGATACAAGAATAAAGCTAACCACATCAAATACTGAGTATGGAAACAGTATATACTCAGAAGATACTCTCGGTGATCACGCGTCTACTGGATCTGGTACTGCTCCAGTGCCTGCTCCTGCTCCGTAAACCTCGAGATAGATCTCATCTGCTAATCCTGGGGACATAATCCGGATCCAGGTCCTCAGGGGACATAGCAAGGTACAAGAAAGCTCATGCCAAAAATAAATGCAGTGCAGCAATAAATGAAACAATAGGATAGATAACCAACTAAGTGATATGCAAGTGAGAGTTTTAGTCATACTCGGGCTGAGACTACTACAGGATCAGTGTCGGAGAAACCAATAACAGTATTTTCTCGAATGGCCAGAACTGGTGCCCAAGCTCTATACCAGAAACTCAGACACATCCAGATGACAATATATATATAATATAATCAACCTTTTGTATGGTAAATCTCTCCCCACCCAATGTAATCTCACGTCTCATGTCCATGATACGCAAGATCAAAACTAATGCAGCAAGTCATATAATGTCTATGAATAAAATGTCTATGTCATAAAACCTGTATCCTACACATAATCACCATGAATATCTCAGGAAGATTCTGTCTCATGTATAGTGTCAAGTGTCCTTGGTCTATGTACTTGATAAGACAAGTACGAGAATGTAAAGGGTCACGATGTCCATGTCTAGATGACATTACACAACACCGCATACGGTGTTGGCACCCGACTAATAATCAGACGCTAAGTAAGTCACACGGTTCTAGGTCAAGCATGCACTAATATATATATATAGTCAAAGGAATAAATAACAAGAACTGCAAGTTTGGCAAGGTACACTTGCCTGGGGTTCTGGCTCCAACTGTAGCTCTGGTCTCAGTGTGATCTGCAGGTACTACTCCGGTTGCTGAAATTAACATCACCATTAGATTCAGAAAATATCAAATAGCTAGAAACGTCTGTCCTTACGTCCAATTTGGACACAGGGGCAAGAAAGATATTTCCGAGTCAAAGCGGGGTCCACATGTGGGCCACTTTGTACCGAAAAACGTGTCAGGGTCAAAGGTCTCCAAATTTGCCAAATTTAGTGTCAACAAGTCAGGAACGATGATACGAACCCAACGGAACTTCCAGAATTGGATTCCGATGAGCCGATCACAAAATCGCCCGTCAAGTGGAGCCTGTGGGGCCCACGATACGCGATTCTGTCAACGTTCTCAGAATCGAACCAAACTTGGGTCACAGGACCAGCGTATCGCTACGAGTCCGATGGCGCAAGTTTCGTTTCGATCCGACGTGTGTACACAAAGTTAGAGCGTGTTCCAGAATAGACGGATACGGGACGTTGTCGGCGGATACGCGTTGATTCCGGTGTGCACGCACATCCGAATCGACTTCTGCGAAATCCCACACGACCGTATCAACGTCGCGCACGTTTCGGTAAAGACCGCGTGCGACCAAGTCGTCCCGTTTGGCGGGGCGCACTCAGTTCCGGGGTGAAACATGGCGTTGTTTTTCCTGTTTTTGGATCGCGGTTTGCGATCACCATAGGGCGCGATGCACCGAACGAGTTGCACGGGCACCGAGAGGGTCACGCAGGGTTCGCGTTGCAACAGACGGAATCGAAAACGGATAAACGAGCAGGGAGATACGGGTACCTGAACTGGGCTCGGAAAACTGCGTTTCTCGTGTCCGCGACGTGTCCGGGTCAACAGTGTCCTGGCTAGGGCAGCGGGTCGTGTCCGTGTCCGCTGTGCTGCGGTGTCGGGGCTAGGGCTACCCTGGCTGAGCTGGGAGAGGGCGGCCGGCTGAGGGCAGCGGCTCCGGTGGTTCGTCGGCGTCGTCGGCTACACGGCGAGGTCGGGCGGCCGGTTGACTGCGGGCTGGGCGGAGGAGAAGGGAAGGAAGAAGGAGGAGGCGGAGGAGGGAGCCGCGGGCGGTGCGGTGGAGCTGGGAGGCGGGGCACGGCGGGTGAGCGGTGGCGGCGTGGGCGGCGGGTTCGCGGGGTCTGGGCGATGGAGAGGGAGATGGCTCGGGGTGGTTCGATGGGGATGGTTCAGCGGTGGTGGTCCGGCTAGGGTTCCGGTCAGGGATATGGAGGCGAGCGGGGATGATGGATAGGGGTCGGGAGAGGAAGACAGGAGGAGGAGGAAGGTGGAGTCGGTGACTGGGCGGCCTAGGTCGACGGCGGCGAGCTAGGGTTCAGGTTGGCGTGGACGCGGCTGGGTGGCGCCGGAGAGGGGTCGGCAGAGGGTGGCGGCTTAGGGTTAGGGTTAGGATTTATTTCTTTTATTTTCTTTTTCTTTTTATTTTGTGGAGAAAAACTAGGAGAAGTATGTATTTATACATACGAAAATTTGGACTAGGGTTTGACCTAGGATTTGGGCTGGGTCAACGCTCCTTGGGCTTGGCTTCGGCTCTCATGGGGATATTGGGCGTTTGGCACGGGTTTAATTTGGTTTAATTCTACATGGGCTTTCAGGGCTTTAAAAATGATTCCGGAGTCCAATAAATTCTCGGAAAATTACGCTATGTCCGATTTTTCTTTTTACACCATAAAATATTTCTATAATATTTTAATATTAATTAACAACAATTAAAAATTATTTAATTATCAAAAGCCTAGGTTTTAATTACAGAAAAATTCCAGAAAAATCCAGGAAATTGTGAAAATTCAAATTTAGCAATTCCTGAAAATCAGGGGGCTTACACTAGCTAAGGGAATAATTTCAACTTATACTGCTTGTATTAGAACATGGAAATGAAATATTGCTTGTATTCAGACCTTCGCATGCTACCTTTGCCTTGAGCAATTTGATCCTGCTATGCCTCTATAGAACGATACGAACATTAATACTTTGTTGTGCACTGTTATGCCTCGATAGAACGATACGAACATTACATACTTTGTTGTGCACTGCTATGCCTCGATAGATCGTTTTGTACATGCTCTTCTTAGTGCACTGTTCACTCGCTTACACTGCACGACTCTAACTCATGTCACTCGGAAGGTCTCCTTACGGTTTCACTACTCGGCTTACCTTCGGGCCCGAGCTAATGTGAATGCTTATGTGGTACAAATGCATGCTTGCCTGCTTATGTATTGCATGCTTGCCTGCTTATGTATTGCCTCGATTCAGAGCTTGTCTTATAATTGCATGCCAATACCTAATATGAATGCTAGCTTGCCTTGTTTTTATTCTAATCACCAGAAGACTATCTAATAGTCATTCCGTAAAAGTATGAACATTGAAAGTATCCGGGACCGTTAGGTCGACAAGGCAATTCCCGAACCAGGGGAACGCATCATATCAAGTGCATCTGAACAATGAATCATGGATTGTTATATCAACTTGTGTGAAATTCAGAATAAATGAACCATTGAGTCAGGAACGGCCTGGGATGGCTTGTAGCGTAGATCATGACCTGTGCCTACAACTATTGTCATTTACTCAGAATATGAAAGAACAAACAAGAACTCATTCATTCAGTCGCGGACGCTTGTGCACAAGTTTGATCTCCTCGGACGGGGCGCCGGGGCACCGGGACCAATCCGGCCTAGGGGGAAGATCCGGTAGTTGCGCTAGTTTGTTCCTAGCACGGATAAGTTCGGTCGGGTTGCCGGGGCATCGGGACCACCGTCTTATTGCGACTATGTCCATAAATGGCTACGCCAGCGACTCCTGTGCATTCATGATCATACTCGCTTAGCAGCAATCTGTGTGCGAGTCATTGCATTGCATCTATGAATCTGAATCCAAGTATCCTGATAAAAAGAACAATGAACCTGTGAATCATTCCTGAATCTGAGAAATAAGTATACTTGTGTTCCATGAATTAAATAGAAGAGTTCGTACACCCGATATGAAATCTAGCCCGAGACACTTATGTTTGAATATGCTAATGCTTGAATGTTTATATATGCTCGTCCATGAATTAACTTGGTTTGCCTTGGACAGGGAAGGACAAGTTGGTAAGTTGGTAAGTTTTGCCGTATTTTCTCCTATATCGCACGGCGCACTGCCACACGAGTTAGGCTTTTCATATATGCCATAAAACTGATCCTAAGACACAACTAGAAAGACAACAACTAGAAAGACAACATAATAGATGGTGCACGAAACCTATATTACGTGTTTGGATTTGTCGAGCGGGCGAGTAGCTTCCCCACCAGTGCATTCAATGTACTGATAATCCACCAGATCGTTTGCATGGTGCGGGAGAACCTCGTTCGGTGCGGATGCCTCCTTCGTGCGTGCTAAGGCGTGGAGTCAAATCCGAAGCCTTGGGGCGCTGCGTCCGATACAAAAGCACATATACAAGACATAATGTTGGAACTTTGCCTGAACACTGCCTGAACATCGCCTGTACAATCATTCCACAATTGTAGCCACTTGGCACGCTTTTACTGTTTCAGAGAAAGATCTGAGCGAATTGTAATCTCGGCCAAGCACCGCCTGTAACACTTGTTTATATCAACAAAGAGCTTGTTTTACTTCAACTTGTGTTATTCAATGCTTCCGCTATTGTCGACTCAGTGAACTTGTTACCGATCGCTTATGCGTTCATGATTCCGCTGCACTCGGACAATCTATGTGACTCTGTGGCTTAGAACTCTTACCGCCAGCCAAAGAACCACGGCCTTGCACGGACGTGGCTCACGTTCGTGCGGCATCACGTCCGGATGGGTCAAAGCGATCGTTCCGCGGGAGCGCTGGCGCGGTGATTCTCGTCTAGCGGGAACGGCCGATTTAGCCTGCGGGAGATCGGGACGTGACATAGTGGTATCAGAGCTTGGCTTATGTCTTTGGACTTCGTTTCGATTATCTCAGTTTCGAAAGCTCGTTCGTGGGTTATGTGCGCACTCTCTCTCAATGTCCCAAACGGAATGTTCCAACAATGAGTCTAAATATTTTTGAAAAAGTGCATATGAATGGTGTGATTGCTTGTACGGAAATTGGGTTGCAAGGGCCTTTGTGCCAACCTGTGCTAGTCCTTTGGGATTAGACTCATGCTAGAACTTGTGCATTATATGCAAACCCAAAATACTTAAACATGTTGCCTAACTGGTTTGTACGGAATCGAATATTGTCCCAAACGGTTAGCTATGCACTCAGCCTTTCGGCTAAGTTATGCCAAGTATCGTGCGCCAAGACTCTTTGGTGCAAGCTAAGTTGCAACGAATTGGGACATCGTTCAGGAAATAAGGCGAGTCAGACTTAGAACATCAACCGATAGAAATATTCTCGGATTTATCGCTTAGGCGAATATAAGAGAATCGTGTTTGGATATTAAGAAATAGCTCGAACCGTATTTCGTGTCAGAAGATACAAATCGATTAAAATGGATTTGATTGGATGACTCAATTCCGAGTGGTGTATGGATCATTTGGAAATGTCCTAACCGATCTATAGGTCTCGTACGATAATTGGATTGAACGGAATTGAGAATGTCTTGAACCAAATGATAAGGCTTATATCGTATAGGGATTCACGAAAGTGGAAATCGATATCTCATTAAAGAAACTTGTTGGAAACATGGAAAATTGTGCGAGCGATTTTGGATTGAAATAAACGAACAAAACTTGAATACAATATCGCTCGAATAAAAGTTAGCCTGAAATGAATATTGTGTTTCAACGATAGAGATGAACGATATTGGATTTGGCTTGAAGTTCGGAAGAACGGTCTTGTTCGGAAGAACGGTCTTGAAATCAAGTTCGAAACGAGAACTCTCAAAATCAGTCACAATGAGAACGGTTATCCTGCAGGAGCACCGGCGTGGTGATTTCACGTACGGCGGGGATGATCGAACTCACGGGAACATGTTCGGTGATTTTCCAAACAAACTCGATGAATGGAACGTATGGAAAGATGGAATAGACTTGGGTTTGAATATTTGAAACTAATCTCTTGTGGAATGAAAGAAGTAGACTATAGAATTACCGAACGGTAACATTGAAGTTGGATGATTTTGCAAGACGAACTATAATCACTGCATAAACGGATTTGACTCGATGGATATACAGTTTGGATGGAATTAAAGGTTAAAGGATAAGGTGTCTCGATCGTGTCGAAGATAACTATAACATTCAAACGTTCTTGTCTTGTACGAGCGTAACTCTATGCCTTACATGCGTCACGTCCGGATTATGACGATTATCCAGCGGGAGCGTTGACGTGGGAATCTCACGACCAACGTGGGTAATCGAACTTACGGGAGACCGGAACGTGACAACTGATGGATCGTCTTGACTTTTGGTTCGACACGATAAGACGAACTTGGAGTGCAAGTGATTGAAAATGTTTCAATGGATGAGTTAGCCTAGAACCTGGAATAAAATCACGCTTGATGGTTTCTTGAACGGATACGTGAATCAGGTTGAACGAATTGGAGTTATAATTAGAAAGGGCATAGAATCGAATCTTGGCTTGGTGGACTAGACTTGGAATGGATAGAGATTCTATCAAAATGTGTTTGGAGGAATAGACTATGCCAATTACTAGGCTTGCTCTGAATCATGGATATAGTGGATTTTGCTGAACGGACTCGTCCCTCATGCAAAACGAATGTGTTATTAAGAGTAGGATAATCTGTGCTCGATGTTTAGAAATCTGAGTGAAGCAAGCTTGGGTAGGTTACCCCGTATAAATGAACAATGGTTTGACCCTAGGAATTGGGGCGAGCATCGTGCGACGAAATTGCACGATTAATCGCAATGTGCTTGAACTTGTACCTATGACCTTGTGAGCTGACCTAGCAATTAGGCAGACAACCGGTGCCGAGTGAATGAACCTGTGCTACCGACTTTACCATATTACTGGTATAAAGCTTTACTACTGGGGCAACAAGACTTAGGGTTAGGCTTAGGAACGATAATGTTCGCTATATTGATCCGAACGGATGGACGCTAGTCGGTAAACTGAATAGATCATGCTTAACGGTAGTGCAAATACTTGATTGAGATGGAAAGTAAATGATATGGAAATTGCACTGACCCAATCGGAGGTATCCTCGTGATTCAGTAAGACGAGAACCCTTGAGAGTTTCGCAAGTAACTTGTCCGATTTCACTATCTCCAAGTTTGGTTGAAGGCATATGTTTGAGGGACGCCTTGAACGTGTGCACGATCCAAGACTAAAGGATATGTGAAACTCGAGTGCTAAGACTTCGCTATCGCCAAGTTGGTTGAAATGCATGTGTTTGAAGGACGCTTTGAATCTGTGCACGATCCAGACTCACGATATGCCGATCTCAATGCTAGTGCAAGTGAATATCCGTCTGAACAAGCATAACGACTTGTATAAGTTTGCCTCAGCCCTAGATCGCTACTCAACTCGATTGAAACGTACTCCACGTTAAGCAACATGTTCCGCGCTAAGGCGCAATGAGACGAACTCGGCATACACGCGACACGGCGTAAGGAACGAGTAGGAGATTGTGTTCTAATGGATTTAGTTGTACCAATTGCTATGTATGGGATAGGTTCCATAATACGATAAAACGACTTTTGCTCAGTAAGTCTCGAGGACGAGACTTTTTCTGAGTGGTGTATGATGTAACACCCCGTTCCTCTCTAGCGGACTGCCGATTCAAACGACAAAAGTGCAACGTCCCGACCTGCTTTGCTTAGGCGAGAATACTCGTTTGAGGCAAAGGATATCCAGACTTGGTCCCTACAGGAGTTCGGCTTAGGCTTTCAGAGGCTCGCTCGGAGTATCGCTCAACCGAGACGAATCATCGCTAAGGTGGGTGGCTACGGTGAACTTGTCTTTGCTTAGCCAGCACACTTAAAATACGGAATGATACATGCTAGTCGCTAGGTGAATCACCCCCTGCATGCTAATAAGAATCCAATGCACCTAGCTAAGGGAATAATCCCAACTTGTACTGCTTGTATTAGAACATGGAAATGAAACATTGCTTGTATTCAGACCTTCGCATGCTACCTTTGCCTTGAGCAATTGGATCCTGCTATGCCTCGATAGAACGATACGAACATTAATACTTTGTTGTGCACTGCTACGCCTCGATAGATCGTTTTGTACATGCTCTTCTTAGTGCACTGTTCACTCGCTTACACTGCACAACTCTAGCTCATGTCGCTCGGAAGGTCTCCTTACGGTTTCACTACTCGGCTTACCTTCGGGCCCGAGCTAATGTGAATGCTTATGTATTGCATGCTTGCCTGCTTATGTATTGCCTCGATTCAGAGCTTGTCTTATAATTGCATGCCAATACCTAATGTGAATGCTAGCTTGCCTTGTTTTTATTCTAACCACCAGAAGACTATCTAATAGTCATTCCGTAAAAGTATGAACATTGAAAGTATCCGGGACCATTAGGTCGCCAAGGCAATTCCCGAACCAGGGGAACGCATCATATCAAGTGCATCTGAACAATGAATCATGGATTGTTATATCAACTTGTGTGAAATTCAGAATAAATGAACCACTAAGTCAGGAACGGCCTGGGATGGCTTGTAGCATAGATCATGACCTGCGCCTACAACCATTGTCGTTTACTCAGAATATGAAAGAACAAACAAGAACTCATTCATTCAGTCACGGACGCTTGTGCACAAGTTTGATCTCCTCGGACGGGACGCCAGGGCACCGGGACCGATCCGGCCTAGGGGGAAGATCCGGTAGTTACGCTAGTTTGTTCCTAGCACGGATAAGTTCGGTCGGGTTGTCGGGGAATCGGGACCACCGTCTTATTGCGACTATGTCCATAAATGGCTACGCCAGCGACTCCTGTGCATTCATGATCATACTCTCTTAGCGGCAATCCGTGTGCGAGTCATTGCATTGCATCTATGAATCTGAATCCAAGTATCCTGATAAAAAGAACAATGAACCTGTGAATCATTCCTGAATATGAGAAATAAGTATACTTGTGTTCCATGAATTAAATAGAAGAATTCGTACACCCGATATGAAATCTATCCTGAGACACTTATGTTTGCATATGCTAATACTTGAATGTTTATATATGCTCGTCCATGAATTAACTTGGTTTGCCTTGGACATGGAAGGACAAGTTGGTAAGTTGGTAAGTTTCGTCGTGTTTCCTCCTATATCGCACGGCGCACTGCACACGAGTTAGGCTTTTCATATATGCCATGAAACTGATCCTAAGGCACAACTAGAAAGACAACATAATAGATGGTGCACGGAACCTATATTACGTGTTTGGATTTGTCAAGCAGGCGAGTAGCCTCCCCACAAGTGCATTCAATGTACTGATAGCCCACCAGATCGTTTGCAGGGTGCGGGAGAATCTCGTTCGGTGCGGATGCCTCCTTCGTGCGTGCTAAGGCGTGGAGTCAAATCCGAAGCCTTGGGGCGCTACGTCCGGAACAAAAGCACATATACAAGACATAATGTTGGAACTTTGTCTGAACACTGCCTGAACATCGCCTGTACAATCATTCCACAATTGTAGCCACTTGGCACGCTTTTACTGTTTCAGAGAGATCTGAGCGAATTGTAATCTCGGTCAAGCGCCGCCTGTAACACTTGTTTATATCAATAAAGAGCTTGTTTTACTTCAACTTGTGTTATTCAATGCTTCCGCTATTGTCGACTCAGTGAACTTGTTACCGATCGCCTATGCGTTCATGATTCCGCTGCACTCGGACAATCTGTGCGACTCTGTGACTTAGAACTCTTACCGCCAGCCAATGAACCACGGTCTTGCACGGGCGTGGCTCACACTCGTGCGGCATCACGTTCGGATGGGTCAAAGCAATCGTTCCGTGGGAGCGCTGGCGCGGTGATTCTCGCCTAGCAGGAACGGCCGATTTAGCCTGCGGGAGATCGGGGCGTGACACCCTGTAGCCGTTTGACCTGATTATCTTATCAAACTTCTTATGCCACATCTTAGGAGCTTGTTTCATACCGTACAAAGATTTCACCAACTTGCAAACTGTCTTCAAGATCCTTGACGACAAATCCTTCTGGTTGCATGTAAAACTCTTCGGTCAGATCTCCATTCAGGAATATTTTTTTGACATCCATCTGATGAATAACCAGTTTGTGAATAGCACCAAAAGCAATCAACATTCTAATAGTTGTCATTCGTACAACTGGAACATATGTGTCAACGTAGTTGATTTCTTGCTTATGAGAAAACCCTTTGGCTAATAGCGTAGCCTTGAACTTATCAATAGTTTTGTTGGCCTTCATATTCTTCTTGAAGATCCATTTATATCCGATGTGTTTTGCTCCTTCACGCATATTGATCAGTACCCAAGAATTATTGGATGTTATGGAGTCAATCTCATCATTGACAGCCTCTTTCAGAAGACAACGTCTCTGACCTTCATCGCCTCATTATAGGTAAGTGGATCTGTTTCCACATGATAGGTGACGAAATCATCTCTGAAGTCCTTCCGTCTTCTCACGGCTTTGATGACGACTTAGCGAGTACTGATTCAAACATTGTCTCTTCAACGACATTCTCTTCTTGGACTACAGCTTCTCTGGAAACACTCGTCTCCTCAGTGCTAATAATGTTCTCCGGAATATTCGCGAGAACAATGTTCTTGTGCCTAGCAAATTTATTTTTAAAGAATTTCGTATCGCGGGATTCAATGATATGATTTGACTCAATATCAATGAACCTCCGAGCGTTAACTCTTTTCAGCATAGCCCAGAAGTATGGTCTTTGTAGTCTTGTTCCCAGTTTCTGTATTTTGATATCCGCAAGCTTCACATATGTCAGACACCCTCACTCTCGAATGACGTTCAAGTTAGGTCTAACCTTGAACCAGAGTTATGCGGAGTAATGTCAGATGTCGCGAACAACATTTTATTGAGAATAAACGTACCCGTAAGCACAACTTCTCTGCAGAAGCATTTTGGAAGATCCACAGTCAACAACATAGAGTTCATCATCTCTGTCAACGTCATATTCTTCCTTTCTGCAACTCTACTGGATTGGGAAGAATATAGAGCAGTCGTTTCATTGACAATTCCATGTTCATTTAAGAACGATGCAAATTTCAAGGAACGATATTCTTCGTCTTAATCTATTCTGAGTCTCTTGTATTGTTGTTTGGTTTGATGCTCAGCTTCAGTCTTGAAATCCTTCAACTTTTCGAACGCTTCATCCTTTGATTTAAGAAGATAGACGAATACGTACTTTGAGAAGTCATCGATGAAAGTAATAAAATAATTCATTCTGGCCTTTGTGTAGAATTGCTTGAAGTCACAGATAACTAAGTGCACTAACTCCAGAAGATTTGTACTTCGGTTTACCCGTCTGAACGACTTTCTTCCAATTTTCGTCTGTACACAAACTTCACATTTTTCACCTCCTTACCCTCACATTTGGAGATAAGACCCAGGCTATATATCTTGTTAATTCTTTTACAATGCACGTCCTAGTCTATTATGCCACAACTCAAGAAGATAACGAGAAGAAGAGACTACATTAACACTTTCAGAAAGAGTTATAAGCTGCAATTTGAATATTCCTTCAGTACAGAAGACCTTTTCAAAGTATGCTTCTTTATAGGACATTATCATTTGACTAGCATTGATGTCCATCCTCAAGTCCGCATTGCACATCAGACTTTCTGAGATCAGATTCTTGACAATCACTAGTACGTGCTTCACGTTCTCCAATGTCATTGACTTTCCTGAAGTCAGCTTCAACACTACTGTTCCGATTCCCAGAACTTCAGCAAGACTTGTTCGCCATCGAAACATTTTCGAAAGTAGGCTCGTACTTGGTGAACATCTCCTTCTTAGAGCACGCGTGACAAGATGCATCAATGTCCAACCATTAGTCGGTGTCTACGCCAGATGACTCAATCTGCGCAATCATAGCAACAAAGTTAAGCTAATCTTGCTCCCTCGGGTTTGGCTTGGACCTGCAGTCCTTTTTGTGGTGACCCTTCTTGCCACAGTTGTAGCAAGTCACGTCAAACTTGTGTTTCGACTTAAAAGAAACCGACTTCACCTTCACATGGTAGAAGTCATTTTTGTTCTTGTAGGAAACCTTCTGCTTTCCTTTGGAATCTCCAGACTATACCATGTTAGCCTTTACCAATTGTTTGGATAATGTGTCCATCTTTAATTGACCTATGGCTTCATCTTCAATGTGGATCCAGTGTAGAAGATCCTCTAGCTGAATCTCTATCTTTTTGCGGTACATGTCTGTTTTGAATTCGATCCATCTCGGAGGAAGTTTGGTGACGATAGCACCCACCATGAATTTGTCTTCTTGCTTCATGTCTTGTTCCTCCAGCTTCTGCTGTAACTTCAAAAGTTCTTTGACTTGTGACGGCATGACCTTTTCAACCTCAAAATATATAGTGATTTTTTTTTTGATGAGATGGATTTTTGAATCTTCTCATCAGTTTTGTAGTGCTTCTCGAGAGATTTTCAGATCTCTCTCTTTTTTTCCTTCTTGCTATAGGACTATGCCATAGAGTCATCCATATAGGGGTGAGCAACGGTTCGATTCGGTTCAAACTGAACCATTCATATAAAAATCGCATAGACCGAAAATCGTAATTTACGAAACCGAAAACGGAACCTTATTTATAAAAACCGAACCAAACCGAACAGAATTCGGTCGGTTCGATTTTCGGTCTGTTCGGTTTAAAAAAAAAAAATTAATGCAACATCATCTTTCAAAAGCCAGCACCAATACATCTTTCAAATGCCAATTTATCAAATTTTATGTGCAGTATGTTTTATTGATCACATAAAGACAACCAATACTTGTATCTGCCAACACCGAACCAAACCAAACCAAACCAAACCAAATACTAATACAACAAATATTCATTAATATACAAATTACAAATACTCTTCATACTCACTGTGTCACATAGTTACACAAATAGTTGCACACATAATAGCTAAAGGTTTTCTAATCCAAGGACTCTCCAATCACAAATTCTCTTGATAACATTTTTCCTTCCCAAAGTATCGAATATTCCACTGAAGCTTTGTTGCAAATTACAACCTGCAATAAAAAAATACACATTAGATCCAGAACTGAAGCAAATGTATGTATGAGATCCAGAACTAATATTATGTATTAGATCCAGAATTGAAGCAAAAGTATGTTTTAGATCCAGACTGATACTATGTATAAAATATATGTATTAGATCCAGAAGCGAAGCAAACTATCTATCAAAGTGTACATATTTTAATTAACAAAATATGTATAAAAAATGAAGTAACTGAAGCAAAAATCTTCAACAATGAGATCAATCATCAACGAAAGCATTAGATCCAAAACTGAAGAAATAATTTAACGAAAAAATACAAAAAATAGGGAACTTACTCGATTCGTGTTTCTTAAATTCCTTTGGAG
Source organism: Iris macrosiphon (assembly GCA_036927795.1). Taxonomy (NCBI): domain Eukaryota; kingdom Viridiplantae; phylum Streptophyta; class Magnoliopsida; order Asparagales; family Iridaceae; genus Iris; species Iris macrosiphon. The sequence goes on along the minus strand of JAYESA010000020.1, from coordinate 46,685,747 downwards.
AGAGACAAAGATTTATACTGCAAATAGAGGAAGATTTGGTCAGGGAACTAGTCAAACAAAAAAAAAATTAACAAAAATAAATAAAAATACAAAGATTAGTTCAAAAACAAACGAACTTACTGGATTTCTACGATTTTTTGGGAGAGTATCATAGACGAGTGTTAGTGATACATCCCTGTGCTTCATTTCAGCTAAGTAGCAGAGTTATCTGAGTATCAGTAAACCAATAACGGATACTCCGTCCAGTCAGATAAATAAATGATCCAGACAACCACGTGGATCTCCAGCTCAGCATCTTTGCCAGCTCAGCTCATCCCTGATAACAGACTAAATGTCAAGTGCCACATCTGAGTATCAGAGTACTATAAATAGAGGTAGCAGTAGAGGAGAAGACTATGGAAAAAAATGTACTTATCTTGTTTAGCTTTCTTCTTCTTCTCTTAGCTTTAGCTCTGTAATAGTTCTTGTTCAATAAAAAATCCTAGCATCCAATTCCCAAATTTGAGTGTCAAATTCATCAATTCTTCCATCAAGAATGGCTAATACTGTTAGATCCTCCCAAATTCCCAATCAATTGGGGAAGGGGACTAACAATTTGGTATCAGAGTCACTATCTCCGGTCATGGAGACGAGTCGAGATGTTGGCTTGAGCAGCCGAAGCTCTCGGCGGGGATCACCGGAGGATCGCCGGAGTGTCACCGGAGATGATAAATGTTGGTTCTTGAAGGTACGGTCTGCAATCTTAACTCGAAATTTGATAAAATGTTGGAGAACAATGTCAAATATGATCGAATTTTAGAAGAGTTGATGAGAACCAGAGAAGGGGGAGAAACCATGAATTCTGCTACAATTAGGCTTCCGCCTTTACTCCCACTTCCACCTCCATTACCAATTCCACCATCATTCCAGTACACTTCCACAACACCCCCCTCAACCCTAGGCTTACACCATATACCACCACAGGTTGGAGTAGGTAATATGGGATTACAAAACCCTACACCATTCTCTGAGACAAATTTGAATCAGCAGCAACAATTTGTCAATATGAGGACAAATCTTTATATGCCACAAATGGGGATAGGTACTGTGGGAATGCAACAACGTGTGCAAACAGTGGAGCCAAATTTTATTTCTCAACAGTTTCAGACTGGCATGAGAACCAATCCAGGACAGTTGCCCCCAAGTGGATCACCTCTATTAATCAAAAGTTCAAAACATGGATGTGGAGGTACATGATTTAAACACTGCTAATGTACCTATCAACCAACCTCTCATTGCATCACCTCTATTATCCACTCCTTCATAAATGGTGTCTCAGATGGGTTTTAAATCAAGGAAATCCTGCTTGGAGTCAACCCCACTTTAAGACTAAAATTACCTCAATTTAGTGGAGACATGGATGTGAGGAATGGTTACTTAGTGCAAACCATTATTTCAATTACTATGCAATGTCAGAATAGGACAAAATAAGGATGTGCTCTGTGCAATTACAAGGGAAAGTTGCCTTTTGGTTTGATTGGTTGTTGAAAGTGAAAGGGGGTGTATTAGGTTGGGAAGAGTTCTGTCAAGCTATAAGGATGGAATTTGGTCCTTCACAGTTCACTGATCCAGTAATAGAACTGAAAATTTTGAAACAGGAAGGCACTGTACATGAATACACACTGAGCTTTCAAAAATTATCTAACAAAGTGATGTGGCTTTCTGAAAAATGTTTGACCGGTCAGTATATTGGGTGACTTAAGGAAGAAATAAGATATGAAATTCAAATTGTAAACGCAATAGGTCTTCCCATAGCAATGCAACTTGCTAAGCTCTATGAGGCAACGCTGCTGGCAACCAGGGGGAGTTATAGAACAAATTCTTTTCCTTCCAGAGCTCAGAACCAAGCTTCTTTTGCTCAAAGCACAAACAGTGGAGGGACAGAAGAGATACAAATGTACTGACAGGTTTGGGAATTCAAACTAACACCATATCTCCATCTGAGATCTTGAGAAGGAAAGGGCTAGGTTTATGTTACTCGTGTGATGAGAAATGGCCAGAGGTCACAAATATAAAGAGAAAAAGTTATTCATGTTAGTTACAGATGAAGACGAGGACATTACTGACACTACAGACACAACAGCAAAGGAACTAGAGGGGGAAGTGCAAGAATCATCAAACTGCTTTGAGATTTCCTTACAAGCACTATCAGGAAGCTCCCACCAATCTACAATGAGAACGAGAGGAATTGTCCAACACAAAACCTGTGGTAATTTTAGTTGATTCAGGTTCCACATATAGTTTTACTGACACCCAGATCAATGAAAGACTTGGATTAGCCTTAACTGACAGTAAGCCTTTTGAAGTGCTAGTAGCAAATGGAGAGAAGTTATTAAGGGAGTTTGTCCAGGAGTTGCAATTAAATGTCAAGGGCAAAGAATTAAAGCAAATTTGTTGCAGCATCCTATCTCTGGATGCCACATAGTCCTTGGAGTAAATTGGTTGAGCACTCTGGGAAATATAGTATGAAACTTCAATGAACTTACTATGCAATTTCAAAACAATGGCAAGACTGTGAAGTTTGTGGGAATTAGAGCTGACACCAATACCCTCAGTGAAGCAGTTCCTAAGGAATTGAGACAGCAATCCCAAATGTTCATCATACAACTCTACACTATGGACAGAGTCGAAATATGGTTTAATTCTTGGCTTATTTATTATTGTGGTGGAGCTACATATTTATAGGAGAGGCCAACCCCTCTCTCTACTATTCTACTCCATGTGGGACTAAAAGTCCATACATACTCTCAACACTTCCGCTCAAGATGGACGATAGATATCAATTATCCCCATATTGTTACAAAGTTTAGAGAGACTCGATGAATTAAGTCCCTTAGTAAGACAATCTGCAACGTGTTCTTTTGAGCGAACATGATCAAGCTTTAATATCCCTTTCTCTAGCTTCTCTTTAATAAAGAACCGATCGATCTCGATGTGCTTCGTTCTGTCATGCTGAACTGGATTGTTAGCTATACTTATTGTAGCTTGACTGTCACTCAGAAGATGCAATGGTGTTCTCTGGTCCAACTTCAACTCTGTTAGCAGTGCTTTTACCCATAGCAACTCTGACACACCAGGCGCCAAAGTTCTATATTCTGCTTCAGCGGTCGATCGTGCTACCACAGACTGTTTCTTACTTCTCTACGAGACTAGGTTATCCCCCACAAAGACACAGTATCCTGAGGTAGACCTTCTGTCGTCCATGCAGCATGCCTAATCTGCATCGCAGTATCCCTCAACACCCAGGTGTCTATTGTTCTTGAACCATAGCCCTCTTCCAGGAGTCCCCTTTAGATATCTCATAATATGAAAAACTGCATCCATGTGACCCTTTCTTGGATCATGCATGTAGCGACTCACTACGCTCACAGCGAATGAGATATCAGGGCGAGTGTGGTTAGATAAATCAATCTGCCTACAAGTCTCTGATATCTTTCACGATCAACCGGCTCTCCTGCCTCTGGTCCTAACTTATCTTTCTGATCGATTGGTGTGACTGCCGATCGACACCCAAGCATACCAGTTTCTGTAAGTAGGTCTAGTACATATTTCCTCTGAGAGAGGACAATCCCATCTCTTTCTCGAGCCACCTCGATTCCGAGAAAATACCTCATCATTCTAAGTCCTTCACTTCAAACTCCTTGGCGAGCTTTGACTTCAGATTGGTGATCTCCTCCTCATTATCACCTGTGATTACTATATCATTACCTGTGATTACTATATCATCCACATATACTGCAAGTATGATGATGTGGCCTCTCGCATGCTGGAAGAAGACCGTTTGATCTGCATTAGTCTGTGGTACCCCATGCCCGTGACAGCCTTCCTGAATCTATCAAACCAGGTTCGAAGAGATTGCTTGAGTCCATACAGTGATTTATTCAGCTTGCACACCTTTTCCATCGACTGCTTCGTGCAAAAACCCCGCCGGGGGGGTCTCCATGTATACTTTCTCTTGTAGATTCCCATAAAGAAAATCATTCTTCACATCTAATTGATACAACTGCCACCCATAGTTTGCTGCAAGACCAGGGTTCTCACAGTGCTCATCTTTGCCACCAGAGCAAATGTCTCATTATAGTCGATGCCATAGGATTGAGTGAATCCCTTTGCAACCAACCTTGCCTTGTATCGCTCCACCTTCCCTTCTGGCGTCTCCTTTACTATGAAGATCCATTTGCATCCAACTGCTCTCTTTCCTTTAGGTAATGGAACAAGTTTCCATGTTCCATTTCTTTCGAGTGTCCCGAGTTCCTCCAGCATTGCAATTTTCCATCTCGCATCTTCCTTCACTTCCTGCCAGCACTTAGGTACAGAGGTAGTGTCTAACGATGCAATGAATGCTCCATAAGTAGGAGATAGATTAGAGTATGATAAAAAATTGGCAATGTCATGTTCATAACCATAACGATTAGGGGGCTTTCCTGCATTACTGCAAGAAGATTTTCTTAAGGGAATATGTGGTATTAGAGGAGAGATCATACCATCCGAATCAGAGGGATCCGTATCCTCATTAGAAGGATCCGGTGCAGGAGGCGCATTTTCAGGAGTTGGGGCAGGGTTAGGCGAGGGACATGGCACAGTAGGGGCAATAGGTACAGTAGTGGACTGCTGCTTTCTCCTTCGATATACTTGGAGTTCTGTAGATTTTTCTGTAGTCTGTTCCTCCCCATGTATTACAGAATCACTTTCTTCCTTATCACTTTCCCCCCCTCGCTATCTTCCCCTTGTTCCCTTGGATCAACTTCCATCATTGAACATGGAACTGATCCGACAATCACGCTTGGGCCCATCTCCCCCTCACTCATAACACCCCATGTGTTAGGTGTGTCACCAAATGCGGAGCCTTCATCTGAACCATTATGGTAGTAGGGTTCCATCTCTCTGAATGTAACATCTATGCTCACAAAGAGCCTTTGCTCCACCGGACTCCAACAAGAGTATACCTTCTGAGTCCCTGAGTAGCCAACAAAGATGCACTTCACTGTCCGATGGTCCAACTTTTCTACTGCAGGCCTATTATCCTTCACAAAACATACACATCCAAATACCTTTGTGTGAACAATATAATTATTCTTTTCTGTAAGCATCTCAAACGGTGTCTTCCATCCTAACAACTGAGAGGGCATCCTGTTGATGAGATATGAAGCCGTTAACACGGCATGCTCCCACAAGTGTTTAGGAACATTCATGGCAAATATCATTGATCGTGCTACTTCTAACAGGTGCCTATTCTTTCGCTCCGCCACGCCATTCTGTGCTGGTATGTAGGCACATGAAATCTGATGCTGTATCACATAGGTTGATAAGTACTCTTCAATAGCCTTGTTGGTGTATTCTGTCCCATTGTCAGACCTCAAAATCTTCACTTTAGCACTGTGTTGCAATCCTGCGATGATAATCTTGAAAGTATGCAAAAATCTCACTATTATTCTTCATTAGGTATATCCAGGTAACACGAGTGTAGCAATCAATAAAAGTGATAAACTATTTAAAACCATTAGCAACAGTTGTAGGATAAGGTTTTCACACATCAGAGTGTATCATATCAAAGGCAGCTAAACTTTTATTTTCAGAACTCACATGAGAGCTTCTGGTATGTTTTCCAAGCTTACAAGCATCACAAACCAACTTTTGTTTATTAACCTTTTGATACATAGGTGGATACATTCGACTCAGTAGACTAAATGAAGAATGTCCCATGCGCTGATGTTGAAGTAATAATTCTGCTTCTACAGTTCTTCACGGCTCTTCCGGTTGTGCTTCTTCCACCAGTGATGCCAGTGCTGCGTCCAGTCCACCCATGTCCATGTACCAAAGTCCCTTATGCCAAGTGCCAGTCCCCAACCGTCTTCCCGTTTCCTTCTTCTGAAAAGTTACTTTAAGAATGTCAAAGGAAACAATACAATTAAGTTGAAGAACAATGACACTAATGGACAAAAGATTAACATGAAAAGATGGAGCATGCAAGACATCAGTAAGGATTATGGAAGGGGTGCATTCAACTGTGCCTTTACCCACAATGGGTCTAGCAGTACTATCAGCAGTCTGAATGCTTTCAGGCATCGTCAGATGAGTGTAATCTTGGAACTCATCACGGACATCCGTGACATGACGGGATGTCCCAGAGTCAATTATCCAACCTGGTTTGTGGATAGATTCAAGGGCATGAGCATGTATACCTTTGCTTGTATGGGCATAGTAGGTGATGTTACCCCTGGAGGTGGTTGGAGTCGATGCCCCAAAGGTGTTGGCTCGACTGTCGCTGGTTCCAAGCCTCATGTTTCTCCATATCTCTAGCATTTTTCTCTCACTAGGGGTCATTCCAGATGACTGACTCTTACTGCCCTCTTCTGCCAGGTTTGCCTTGTGCCCTCCAGAATGATTACCTCTGCCACCAGCATAGCCTCCTCTACCGCCCATATGCCCTCCACGGCTGTGTCCACGACCGCTGGACTGGACTCTTAGAGGTTTCGTACAGAATCTGATGAAGTGTCCAGGTCTCCACAGTTGTAGCACCCCCCTCCGGAAGAGTTTGGGTTAAAAACTGTTAGAGCTGATTTTTTCTCCGGAGAGCTAGTGGTGCTAGGCATCAGCTTCAATCGTGCCTCTTCTTGTGCCATAGCAGCTATGGCCTCCTCCAGTGATGGCAGCCTGAGTTGTGCAAGTAGGACATTCCTCCTTTGATCGAATGCTGGGTTGAATCCCTTTAAGAACTTCATCATCCTCTGTCGCGAAACATACTCCATGAATTTCTTATAATGTTTCGCAAATGCTGGTTCTACTTGCTCATCTTCCATGCCAATGGGATCATAGTGGTCGAGATCTGACCAATACTTCTTCAGCAGAGCCGCATACTCAGAGATGGTGTGATCTTCTTGGACCATCTTATCAAGTTCATCTTGTAGTTGGAAGACCCTCATAGGGTTGTCCGACCCTGAGTACGTCTTTTAGCGTCCTCCAAATGTCATCAGCACCCTCCATTGCTTCCATGTTGTCCGACACTTGGTCGGTCAATGAAGCTGTCAACCATCCAGCTACAACATTGTTGACAATTTTTCACACAACAAACTTCCGTGAGGAGTGATCTTCAGGTGCCTTGGTTTGGCCACTCACATAGCCCACCAAGCCTCTTACCTTCAGAGTTTGCATCGCCTGGCGCGACCATTTCAAGTAGTTGGAAGTACCCTCCAACTTTATCTCCAGTTTCTTCAACTTTCCCATTTTGTATGGTGGATCCATATCCGCGTGTGCAGCACGGGAGTTAGTCTCGGTCAGCCTCTTGGAGAAGAGACCGTCTACCAAAGTCTTCATCTCTTGGGCAATCAGCTTGCCGTAGATCGTCTCCATCGTCTTCACCTTGTCCTCTTCCATCAGCAAGGTTAGGGCAGATCTAGGTCGTTTCTACCTATGATCTCCGTCCTCTCTTCTTCTAACGTTCTTCCTTTAGCGGCAACGGTGTCCCTGAGAGTCGCTGCTCATCTCCCGTGCAAGGCTTCGACCTGAGGCTGCAATGACCTCACGAGACGACAATTGTAGTCGAGATCAGGAGTTCACATAAAAGTTCTCACTGATATACCTTGCTCCAACAATAGCAACATAGAAGGTCGTCGGAGTCGGGGGCCGACGAGATTGAGGTCGCTGGGGTCGCAGCGACAACAGAAGCAACTGTAGCAGCAGCAGTTGCTGCAGGGCAGTAGGCCGACGGCGAGGCGGCACAGGGCTGAGGGGCGGCACGGGGCCGTGGAGTGGCGCGCTGCCGAAGAGCCGTCGGCGCGGGGCCGTGGGGCGGCGCGCTGCCGAAGAGTCGGCAGCGCGGGGTCGAGGGATGATGCACGGCCAAGGGATCGGCGGGAGAAGAAAAGGGGAGGATATGAGGGGGTGGGGTGGGGTTAGGGTTTGGATGGACCTTGCTCTGATACCAAGTCGAAATATGGTTTAATTCTTGGCTTATTTATTATTGTGGTGGAGCTACATATTTATAGGAAGAGGCCAACCTCTCTCTCTACTATTCTACTCCACGTGGGACTAAAAGTCTATACATACTCTCAACATACAGTCAGTGTACTAGTTCAGATGAAGGGGGAGTTAGGATGTCAGCATTATTGAAATAGTATAGACAACTTTTTGAAGAACCAAAAGGCCTTCCTTCCAAAAGAATCTAATGACCACAAAGTGCCATGCTTCCAGGGGCAATGTCTGTCTAGCAGGCCCTACTGGCACTCTGTTACGCGCTTCTTCTTGCTTAGCGAAGGCACGTGTAACTGGACGATTGGACGAAGACGATGAAGAAGCCGTTTGGTCTTGTGACCGGCCTTGGTGTTGTGCCTTGTCGCAGGCGTGGGCACTTCTCAGATCAGGAGAAGTACCGCCTATGTTTTTGATTAAAATTTTCTTTGATAATCTTCTCAAGAGAATTTTCACCTCTATATATAGATATGGGATTGCTACAATTGCTAACCATAATTTGTTGGAAAGAAAACTAAATTATACTAATTATTGCTAATAATATTACTAGTAATTTGTTTCCTTGAAAGAAAAAATATTATTAGCAATATTGCTAATAATATCTACTTGAAAGGAAACTAATTATTGCTAATAATATTGCCAAGTAATATCTTTCCTTTCAAGAAAAAATATTATTAGCAATTTTGCTAATAATATATTTCTTGAAAGGAAACTAATTATTGCTAATATTACTAATAATATTGCCAAGTAATGCCGCCGGCTAGGTATGGGCAACCCTAGCCGGGTCTTGTGTCTTTCCCTTTGGTCGGTCCATGTGAGTAACGGGTATAGGTTCGTCCGAGCCGACCCGTAACAATACTTCCTCCCTTCAAACCCAGTGCAGTAGCAGCACCTGCGGCGGCAGGGCAGGCCAGTGGTGCTGCGGCGTGTGGCCAGACGGTCGCCAGGGCCGATGAGGGCTATTGGCGGCGGGGCAGGCCGGCGGCGCTTCGGCGCGTGGCCAGGCGGTCGCCGGGGCCGGCGGGGAAAGAAGGGAGGGGAGGGAGGCGCGACTGTGAGAGGGTTAGGGTTAGAGTTAGGGTTGGAGAAGGGTGGGAGGATTTGGCTCTGATACCAAATAGAAATTTGGTTTAATACTTGGCTTAATTTTATTGATGGGTGAGACTACATAGATAGGAGGGACTAACCCCTCTCTCTACTATTCTACTAGATGTTGAACTAAACACCCACTAATACTCTCAACAGTTCTTAACGATACTTTAAAGTTATTTCGTATTTCAAATCTTATACTTATAGAATATATGAGGTTTTGGATTAGTCGCCAAATAATATTTGCGAAATAAGAATGGTAAGATGGATGAATGGTAAGACATTAAAGGATAGGTTAAGAAATAAGTGTATCCTTGGATGAGACAAAATCGGCTTAGGTGGTTTGTACATATACAACGTAGACCAATGGGTGCTCCAATAAGGAGCGATAAGATATTAGTTAAAGGAGCCATTAGGATTACAAACAGGCCTAAACGAATGTGGATTGAAGTTTAAATGGTCCCCATAACATAGCTGAATGGAAGAAAAAGATTCAAACTACTGACTCCACAAATTTGGGATAAAAGCTTTGTTGTTGTTTGTTTATATTAAGTTCTAGCTAAAAGCTTTCTTCTTGTTTGTTTATAACATGTGCCACTTTCTTTGTATCTTTATTGATATTTACCTGTTTAAGTTCTTGCCTGTAAAATGTTGAATACACAAATTCAATGAGTTTTCCTTGTTAATATCCACCTGCTATAGCTGAGAGCATTTTTCTGCAATTTCTTACCATGCTGTCGAAATTAATTGAGTAATAATGGCTGAATTTTTAGGTTTAATCCCTTAAGTTTGGCAGTGGCAACTCCAAGCTTATGGCTTATTGTTTATAGATTTATCCAAGTAAGTTGAATTACTATTTATCGACATATTCTATTTCCTATTTTCCTTTTCCAAATGTAATATAGTGTTTCATGTGGCAGAAGGTAGATTCCATTTCGGAAGTAAACCAACTTTAGATACTGGAATCTGTTAGAGATAACGGCGTTGAGATGTCCGTGGTTCCCTTTATTCTGATGGCAACAATATCATCCTGCTTCCTTGCGCAACATGCCGGAGCAGTTACAACTGATCCTTCAGAAGGTGAATTTGAATGACAATGACTGAATATGGCAAATAATTTTTATGTCTAAAGACCTTGTAACATATGTACTGTTACTTACAACAATATTATTTTCATATTGTAGAGAGAATAATTGATTGATTTACTTCCAAGAGAGAGGGTAGATATATATAGGAGGAGGCTAGCCTCGACCTTATTTTCTATCCGATGTGGGACTAAATAAGTCCTCTATAACTCAACACTCCCCCTCAAGATGGGCGATATATATCAATCATCCCCATCTTGTTACAAAATGTATCAAACTCTCTAGGACCTAAACCTTTAGTTAAACAATCAGCTAACTGCTCCGCTGATTTCACATAGCTCAAAGTCAAAACTTTTCTATTAAGCTGCTACTTGATGAAGAACCGATCAATCTCCACATGTTTGGTGCTATCATGCTGAACTGGATTGTTTGCAATATCAATTGCTGATTTGTTGTCACACCAAAGTTGCAGGGAGTCTCCTCTAAACAAACGCATCTTAGCCAACAAGCTCTTCACCCACATCATCTCGCACAGGCTAACTTCCATAGTCCTGTACTCGGACTCAACTGTAGACCTCGCCACTACATCTTGCTTCTTGCTGCGCCAAGATACAAGATTGCCTCCAACAAAAACACAGTAACCTGTAGTGGACCTGCGATCGTCCATACAATCCGCCCAATCGGCATCACAATAACCTTCAACTCTCAGATGTCCAGAACTTCTGAACCATAACCCCTTTACTGGGCTTCCTTTAATATACCTGAGAATTCTGCGAACTGCCTCCATATACTGTTCTCTAGGATCATGTATATGTCTACTCATCACACTCACGACATAAGTAATATCAGGTATCGTATGGCATAGATATATGAGTCGACCAACTAATCTTTGATATTGTTCCTTACTCACCGGATCACCACCCTCAACACACAACTTGTGATTCTGCTCGATAGGAGTAGAAGCAATTTTGCAACCCAGCATTCCTGTCTCTGAAAGAAGGTCCAAAGCGTACTTTCGCTGAGAAAGTACTATACCCTTTCGTGACCTTGCAATTTTAATTCCGAGGAAGTACTTAAACTGTCCCAAATCCTTAACTTCAAATTCCTCTGCAAGCCTTTTCTTCAGCCGTAGGATCTCCTCAGTATCGTCTCCAATATACAATATCATCAACATAGACTGCAAGAACAGTGATACGAGTCTTGGAGTGCCTGTAAAACACAGTATGATCTTCATTGCACTGCATATACCCCATACCACAGACTGCAAGCCTGAATCTATTAAAGCATGCTCTCGGAGACTGCTTTAGCCCATACAAAGTCTTCAATTTACATAACTTTCCCATTGCTTGTGAATTAGCAAAGCCTGGTGGAATCTCCATATACACTTCCTCCTGGAGATCCCTGTGCAAAAAGACGTTCTTGACATCTAACTGATGTAGTTGCCAATTGAAGTTGGCAGCACATGACACCAACACTCGCACAGTGTTCATCTTTGCGACTGGAGCAAAGGTCTCATCATAGTCGATACCATAAGTTTGGCTATAGCCTTTAGCAACCAATCTGGCCTTGTACCTGTCAATCTTGCTCTATGGAGTCCGCTTAACAGTATAAACCCATTTACATCCAACAACACGCTTCCCAGCTGACAGTGGTACCAGCTCCCATGTGTCGTTCTTCTTCAAGGCCTGAAGTTCCTCCTACACGGCACTCAACCACCTAGGATCTTGCTTAGCTACCTGCCAGTTGTTAGGTACAAGCACTGAATCAATAACGCAAGGAAGGACTTATATGCAAGTGGAGTGGATGCATGTGAAATGTAATGTGTAATGTCAGTATCCCAACTGCCAAACTTAGCCGGTGGTTTTCCAGCATTGACTCTAGAAGTTCTACAAAGCAAGATAGGAGGATTAGAAGTATCAGGGGATGAATTGTTACCAGGTGACTCAGATGGAAGGGCCGAAGAAGGTCTTGGAGAAGAAGGACTTGGGACATCAACATTTGTGGGTACTAGCATAGGGACATCAGGAGGAAGCTCATGCTGCTCCTGCTCCTGCTGCTGCTCATGCTGCTCCTGCTGTTGTTGCTCATGCTCCTTATATACTCTCAGCTCTCCCTGACCGTCGGCTCCCCTTGAGACACCATCACTCCTTTGTGACTCAAAAGGACATGGAATCATATCAACCACGATGCCACTCTCATTCTCCCCCTCTACTAGCATCAGTAGAGCCATCCTCGAACAAGGAACTTAACTCCGTCTTCTCCCATAAAATGGTTCAAACTCCCGGAAGGTCACGTCTATACTGACAAACAACCTTATTTCAGTGGGACACTAACATTTGTATCCTTTCTGACTTGGTGAGTAGTCCACAAAGATACATTTAACTGCTTGTGGATCCAGTTTTCTCACTATCATTCTGTGATCTCGTACAAAACATGTACAGCTAAACACTCTGGGAGGAACAATAAAAACATTAGAGCCCAAGAGCATCTCACATGGTGTCTTCACCCCTAATACTCTTGACGACATCCTCTTGATTAGATAAGCCGCTGTCATAACAATCTCACTCCACAAGAATTTTGGCACATTCATTGTCAGCATCAAAGAACGTCACTTCTAGTAGATACTTGTTCTTGCGTTGAGCCACCCCATTCTGAGCATGAGTGTCTGGGCAAGTGGTTTGATGAAGAATTCCCTGGCTAGAGATGAAATTAGCAAACTCCTTGTTGGTGTACTCGGTCCCATTATCTGTTCGAAGAATCTTCACATGTACTCCAAACTAGGTCTTCACATATGCCGAGAAGTCTTGAAAATATTTGTACACCTCAGATTTCTGCTTCATCATGTAAATCCAGGTCATACGTGAGTAGCAATCAATGAAGGTAACAAACCATTTGAATCCACTGATAGAAGTAGTAGGACACAGTCCCCAAATATCAGAATGAACAAGTGCAAATGGCTCAAACATTCGAAGACCAACCATTTTATAAGTAGAACGTGTATGCCTTCCAAGTTCACAAGCATTACAAAATAACTTTTTTTTGTCTACTTTATTCATTATCTCAGGTTCTAACTTATTCAAACTATCAAAAGATAAATGCCCCAATCTGCAGTGTTGGAGCATTGCTTCTGTCTCTGGACCTCCACTAGTAGTAGCAGCAAGCATTGCAGCTTCCCGGTCCAGGTACCAAAGACCATCATGCCTGATGCCAGTTCCAAGCCTCTTCCTCGTGGCCTTCTCCTGGAAAGAACACATATTCCGATAAAAAAGAACAGTAAAATTCAATTGATCAATGAGAGAGGTAACAGAAAGTAAGTTGACCGGAAACGAAGGAACATACAATATAGATGACAGGGTAACAGATGAAGTACAATGGACCGAGCCAGTACCCCTGATGGGTTGGGATGTCCCATCAGCAGTCTGAATTATCTCGGGATGCATATGCTTGCTCGGATAATATAATGCAAACTCACTAGATGCACCTGTGATATGCCTAGATGCACCCGAGTCTATGATCCAACCAGTATGAGATTTAATTGATGCAAGTGCCTGAACCGGAATACCTTTGCCCATATAAGCAGCGTAACCAGTAAAGTTACCAAGGTAGGTAGTGTTATTCAGATCCTGAGTGGCCAGTCCCTTGCCCTTAGAACTCTTAACTTGAAGCTTGAACCGACGTAGTTCCTCCAGCTCTATCATCTCAGCTCCAGTCATTTCGGTAGTGGTCTCCTCCGTCACAGCTAGGTGAGCAACTCTTCGGCCTCCGCGTCATCTGCCTCCTTGACATGCACGTCAACCTCTCTGTCCTCTGCCTCATCGGCCACGACGAATTGCAGGATTGAAGACAGTTGTAGCTGATGTGCCATTTCTTCTCCCAATTGTAGCACTCCCTGTCATCGCTGGTGGGAGCACTAGGAACCACCAATGCAGAACGGACAACTGGTGAGGTCTTGCCTTTCATCACCTTCTGTCGGATCTCCTCTTGCTCCATCGATCCAACAACCTCGTCCAAGGACGGAAAAGATGGCAGATGACACATTGCTGCACTCCTAGCCTCAAACTGCCGGTTCAGACCCTTGAAAAAATGAGCCACACGTCTACGCTCAAGGTACTGTTTTCTAAGGAGAAAATCTGTCGGATTTTGCAATGATAGCGGATCATAGTAGTCCAAGTCCGCCCATAAGCGACGTAGCTCCGATGCATACTGGAGTACTGTCTTCTCCCCTGGTGTGGTAGCATCAATCTTCTGCTCAACTTTCATCATCATCATCATGACACTCCCAGCTCGAGAGTACATCCCAGCCAATATCGTCTAGACATCAGCTGCACTGCAGATCGACTCCACCATCCCAGCTATGGATGAAGACATAGAAGTCAGCAGCCAAGAAACCACCAGAGAATTAAGGTGACTCCATGTGCTCCACTCAGCACTCGTCTTATCCTTTGGCTCAGTGCACTCTCCTTTCACATATTTTTCAAATTCCTTGGTCCGAAGGTTCAAGAGCGCCCTCCTAGACCATCTTAGGTAGTTTTTCGTCCCCTCAAGTTTGATGTCATTGGACAACAACTCTATCTTCTTTATCACCTGCGACGGTTCTGATGCGGGCACGATTGCCCTACTGGATGATGTCTCCTCTAATTTGGCCTGTTACACTCTGGCCACCCCTTCCGGTATCTCTTTCAACTCCTGACTAGTCACAGGTGTTCCCATCTCCACAGTTGCACACATGAATGAGGTCAAACGCAATTCAAACACGTGTCATGTGCCTACATGCGATCACGACTTTCTCCATCTATCTGTACACTCCCAAACTCATGCAGCATGAGAAATGCACGATGGATAGAACTTGCCGGAACAAGGGCTAGAAATAGAGATTTGTGCAAAACTTTCCATGAAGTATGTTCTCTAATCTCAGAACACACGTTGAGATCGAAATCAGAGGATCACACAAGAGTTCCTCTCCGATTATCCACGATCCAACGACGGGTTTGACGACACCTGCAGGGAACGTCGACGACACCCGAGGGTGGGGGGGGGGGGCTTTCACGCACAGAGGAAGGCGGGAGGGGGGGATCGGGTGAGAGACATGGGGAAAATGAATTCTCCTTGTTTTTTTGGAAAAAGGATTCAGAGCTTTGGCTCTGATACCACGTAGAGAGAAAATAATTGATTGATTTACTTCCAAGAAAGGGGGTACATATATATAGGAGGAGGCTAGTCTCCTCCTTATTTTCTATCCGATGTGGGACTAAATAAGTCCCCCATAACACATATAAAGTTACCGCGGCTCATACATCATAAGCTAAGCCTTACCCCCAAGAATGGAGGCTCTCCATAGTGCAACTTCAAATAGATATGGCTCTACAGACTTACTAAATTTTAATAACAACTAACCATAGTTTGCAGTATCGGCCGATACTGACTCGATACGGTTGATACCGATACGATTTGTTATGTTCCGATTCGATACAGACCAATACTCAATACTGACATATACCAACATTGGAGGTCTATTTTCCAGTAAATTCGACAAAAAAAAAAGAACGAAAAAGATCATTCAACAATGATGAAAAGCATACTAAGGTTGTAAAAGCATGTAAAAGAAATAAACTTATCAATCACAGGTAAAACAATCGGCAAGGGTAGCTAATATTTTATTCAATTTCAAAATTACTAAGAAACCACACCGGAAATACTTAATATTATACATAATGTATAATATTTTTCTTTCTAAAATGTTAATAATTTATTAATAATTATTTGTTTTCCGATACCAAAAATTTTGATACTCCGATCCGAAACAGTCGATATTGCCAATACCGTTGATCACGATACTCATAGGAAGGGTCCGATACCGATACTGCGAACCTTGCTATCAACTAGTAACTACTTATAGCCTGTTTCATTGGAGTGCATGTTGATTATACTTTTCGTTAAGCATCTTCATTATATAGATAGGGTCTCCCACTGATGCAGCTATTCCCTCCTGATTTCTTGCTACAATATTATTTCATATATTGTCACGCCCCAGTCCCGAAATACCGTGGGACCAGATACGTGGCAATGGCCAGCAGTACGCACTGATGGACCAACCCAATTTAATGGATCCATCAGGGCACACTTAAGCTGTAAAACAAGTCTACGACAATCATGGTACAACTAATCTCATCCACACAAGATATAAAATATGATCCACAGAATAAATAAGAAGGTAAATCATCATCTAGTCTCAACAAAGTACTTTGGGGAACAACCCGATAAACCTCTAGTACAATGGTTCAGCAGACCAGTAAAAATGACTGAAATAAATAATAAAAGCTGAGCATTAGCATGGATGCTCAAGAGAAGTCTTCAGCTAAGACCTCGTCCTCAGATGGCGGTACAGCTCCTGGATCGGCTCCTCCTGCTGCGGTCCCGTATACCTCGGGATAAACCACGTCTGCAAAATCTGGGGACAAAATCCATATCCAGGTCCTCAGGGGACATAGCAAGGTACAGGAAATAATACAAGCCAGAATATAAACAGTGCAGCAAATAATAAGATAAACAGGGTAAGTATGTAACATCTGTATAAATGCAAGGGAGAATATCAGTAGTACTCAGGTTGAACATCTACAAGCTCTGTGTAGGGGAGCCTGTAGCAGTGGTGTCAAGAGGTGGTCTAGCTCAGCGGAATACTGAGTAGCCGGCATAACATAGTCAACCTGTAGCCTGTGGGTCTCTCCAGCATTAGATGGAACAATAGGGAATACTAAAATAACCAGCTAAGTGATATGCACGATGAGAGCAGCACTAGAACTCAGGCTGAAGCATACTACAAGCACTGTATAGGGGAGCCGGTAGCAGCAGTAATAATGAGTAATGGGCCAAGCTCGGGCTTCAGAGTCTTGGGCCTCACAATAGTAGGGGTGTATATATATAATCAGCCTGTAGTCTGTGTGTCTCTCCCCACCCAATGTAACCACACAAATCATGAACATAACGTCTCACGTCCATGTCAGCGGGGTCATAACTAATGCACAAGTCATAATGTATCTAGAATATAGTATCTCTATAAGTCCTGTATCCTATACAGAATCACCACGAATATCTCGGGAGGATCCTGTTCCATGAACAGTGTCGAGTGTCCTGGGTCATAGTGTACTTGGTAAGACAAGTACGAGAAGATAAAATGTCACGTATGTCCATCTCTAGATGACAATACCCAACACCGCGTACGATGTTGGCACCCGACTGATAATCGGACGCTAAGTATGTCACACGGTCCTAGGTTAAGCATGCATAGTAGTATAATGAAGCAAGGAAAATATGTAACAATACTGCAGAGTTGGCAAGGTACACTTGCCTGAGGTTTGAATGTCAACAACTGTCCCTATATCAGTGGATCCGGTAGGTGCTACTCCAAAAGCTGTAACAAACATCACCAACAGTCTCAGAAGGTATCAAACTGCTAGAAATGCCTGTCTTTACGTCCAATTTGGACACAGGGGCAAAAAGATCATTTTTGGGCCAAAGCGGGGTCCACCTGTGGGCCACTTTGCACCGAAAAGCGTGTCAGGGTAAAAGGTCTCCAAATTCTGCAAACTCAGTGTCTACAAGTCAGGAACGATGATACGAACCCAATGGAACTTCCAGAATTGGATTCCGATGAGCCGTTCACAAAATCGCCCGTCAAGTGGAGCCGGTGGGGCCCACGATACGCGATTTTGTCAACGTTCTCAGAATCGGACCAAACTTGGGTCACAGGACCAGCGTATTGCTACGAGTCCGATGGCGCAAGTTTCGTCTCGATCTGACTTGTGTACACAAAGTTACAGCGTGTTCCAGAAAGGTCGGATACGGAGTGTCGTCGGCGGATACGCGTTGACTCCGGGGTGCACGCACCTCCGAATCGACTTCTGCGAAATTCCACACGACCGTATCAACGCCGCGCACGGTTCGGTAAAGATCGCGTGCGACCAAGTCGTCCCGTTTGGCGGGGCGCACTCAGTTCCGGGGTGAAACGGGGTATTGTTTTTCCTGTTTTTGGGTCGCGGTGTGCGATCACCACAGGACGCGATGCACCGAGCGAGTTGCACGGGCACCGAGAGGGTTATACAGTCTACGCATAGAAACTGACGGAAATGAAAATGGAGTTGCGAGGTGAAAGAAAACGGTACCTGAACAGGGCTCCGTGAATCTGTTTTTCAGGTGACCGAGAGTCCAATCTGTGTCCTGGTCGTGTCCTCGCGCGCTGCTTGCGTCCGAATCGACTTCTCTCGTGTCCGCTGAATCTCGGAGTCGGGTCCAAGGTCCTGCCTCGGGTCAGCGGAGCGACGCTTGGGAGGCGTCGGGGTTCGGGTCGACAAGGGGAGGTGATCGGGGTCGCCGGCTCAGCGGTGATGGAGGGTCGCTGTGCGGGCCTGGATGGTTGGGTCGAACTGACCGGAGAGGGGCGGCACTGCACCGGCCGTCAGTGGCTCGGACAGCCGCGGGTTCGCTGCGCCGGTCGGAGATCGAACTGGCCGGAGTGCCAGGCGGAGGGGTGAGAACAGGGAGGGGTCGACGGCTCGCGGGCGGTGAGAGGAGAGAACAGGGAGGGGTCGACGGCTCGCGAGCGGTGACCTAGGTCGGCGGTGGAGCTGCTGTGGGCAGCAGACCGGAGAGGGAACGACGCTGGGTCGGGACCGGAGTTCACAGCAGCAGGAACTGCTCCGCTGGGTCGGCTGGGAAGGCTGGAAAGTGGGTCGGCGGATATGTTTTAGGTTTTGCTTGGTGATTAAAACTAATGAAAGGAATTAGAGAGATATTTATACACATGTGGGTTCCTTTTAGGTTGAGGGTTGCTCTAGGATTAGGGCTTGGTTAACCCTTCCTAGGATTGGGCCTTGGTCTAGACATAGGATTTTGGGCTGGGTCAATGCTCTTAGGGCTTGGGCTCCAGTTCTCATGGGAACGTTTGGCACGGTTTCTAATTCGGGTTAAAAATCAATTCGTTTTATAGGCTTGAAACACCACTCCGGAGTCCAAATAATTCGCCGAAAAACACCATAGATCCGGTTCTCCATTGTGCATCATAATATATTATTTCCAGAATATTATAACACCAATCTGCCATACTTAAAATCCTTTAAAGCACAATCATCTTCGCCTTAATTTCCAGAATATACCAAAAATTTGTAATAACCCATTTTTAAAATTATTCTCAAAAATTCAGGGTGTTTACAATCTTCCCTCCTTAAAAGGATTGCGTCCTCGCAATCAAAGAATAAGCTACCAAAGAAAGAATTATGGAAATACAAGGTTGCTTAGTTTACAACTGCCTCCTCGAACAAGTGGGGGTAACGCTGGCGCATACTGTCTTCTCGTTCCCAAGTCGATTCTCCCGGGGAATGATGTTTCCATGCTACACGAACCAGTCTGATTGTCTGTCCCCGTAATGTCTTCTCACTGACGTCGAGAATGCCAACTGGTTGTTCCTCATATCTCAAGCTTGGGCCTACTGCAATCTCTGAATGATCGACTACGTGACTCGGGTCGGTCACGTACCTTCGCAACTGTGAGACGTGGAATACGTCATGCACTCCCTCTAAGGATGGTGGTAATGCAAGACGATAAGCCACCTCACCAACGCGCTCTAGAATATCAAATGGCCCAATATACCTTGGGCTCAGCTTGCCTCTGCTCCCGAATCTGATAGTACCACGAGTGGGCGAAATCCTCAAGAATACGTGATCACCTTCTTTGAACTCTAGGGGACGCCTGTGTGTATCCGCCCAATGCTTCTGTCGGTCCTGAGCTGCTCGTAGATGATTCTGAATCTGCTTCACCTTTTCCACTGTCTGCGTTACCAATTCTGGACCCAGTATTTGACGTTCACCAACGTCACTCCAACATATAGGCGATCTGCACTTCCTTCCGTATAAAGCTTCAAATGGTGCCATCTGGATGCTGGCCTGATAACTGTTGTTGTAGGAGAACTCCACTAAGTGCAGATGATCTTCCCAAGATCCTCCAAAGTCTAGCATACATGATCTCAACATGTCCTCCAATATCTGAATGGTGCGTTCTGATTGGCCATCTGTCCGCGGGTGGTATGCCGTGCTGAATTTGAGTCTGGTGCCCAGACTTTCTTGCATGCTTCTCCAGAAATGAGAGGTAAATCTCGAATCTCGATCCGATACAATACTGACCGGCACTCCATGTAATTTGACGATTTGTCGCATGTACATGTCGGCTAGTACCTCTGTGGACTGTCCCACTCTAAATGGCAAGAAGTGTGCCGATTTAGTGAGTCTATCCACTATCACCCATACTGCGTCTTTTCCGCTGGGGCTCCTCGGAAATCCTGTGACAAAATCCATCGTGATGTGCTCCCACTTCCATTCCGGTATAGGAAGTGGCTGTAACATACCCGCAGTCCTCTGATGTTCGGCCTTTACTTGTTGGCAGACTAAGCATTTGGCCACAAATCTTGCAATCTCTCTTTTCATTCCGTGCCACCAGTAATACTGTCTCAAGTCTCGGTACATCTTGGTTCCTCCTGGGTGAACAGAGTACATAGAGCTATGTGCTTCCGCCATTAACTCCTGTCTCAATTCTCCATTTGGAACATACAGGCGATTTCCGAACCTCAATGTCCCGTCTTCGTGAATGCGGAGTCCTGTCTGCATGCCCGCTTCTGTCCTCTCTTTGAGTCTTCGGAATCTAGCATCGGTGGGCAATGCCTCTTTAATCTTCTCCACGAGTGATGACTGAATCTCGAGATTAGCCATCAAGCCATTCTGTCCTGGTAAGACAACCTCTATCTGAAGCTCCTGTAGATCCTTCAATAACTCGGGCTGCATCGTCAAGAAATAAGCCGTAGGCTTTCTGCTGAGCGCATCTGCAACGACATTCGCCTTTCCCGGATGATACTGCAGATCGATGTCAAAATCTACCATCATTTCAAGCCAGCATCTCTGTCTCATGTTAAGCTCTTTCTGAGTATATACATATTTCAGACTTTTGTGATCTGTAAAGATGTCTACTTTCTCCCCATAAAGGTAGTGCCTCCAAATCTTTAATGCAAATATAACTGCTGCTAGTTCCAGATCATGTGTTGGATAGTTCTTCTCGTGGACTTTCAACTGTCTCGACGCATAAGCAATGACTTTGCCATGTTGCATCAAAACACATCCTAGTCCACTGCCTGATGCATCACTGTACACAACAAAACCTCCTGACCCTGATGGAAGAGTCAAGACAGGTGCTGTTGTCAATCTTCTCTTCAGTTCTTCGAAGGTCTTCTGGCAGTCTTCTGTCCATATAAACTCCTGGTCCTTGCGTGTCAGCTTCGTCATCGGTTCTGCAATCCTTGAGAAATTTTCTACAAACCTTCGGTAATATCCTGCGAGTCCGAGAAAACTTCTCACTTCTGCAACTGATGTGGGTGTAGGCCAAGTCTCTATTGCCGCAACTTTCTCTGGATCCACTGAGAGTCCATCTCCTGAGATGATGTGTCCCAAGAAAGGTACTTTGTCCATACAGAACTCACACTTACTGAGTTTGGCGTATAACTTTTCCTGCCTCAAGGTCTCCAGCACGATTCTGAGATGCTCCTCGTGCTCTTCAGGGCTCTTGGAATATATGAGAATGTCATCTATGAACACCACCACGAATTTATCCAAGAACTGATGAAAGACTCTGTTCATTAAGCTCATAAACACTGCTGGCGCGTTGGTTAAACCAAACGGCATCACCAAGAACTCATAATGTCCATACTTGGTTCTGAATGCGGTCTTCGGGATATCTTCCTTCCTTACTTTGATCTGATGATAGCCAGATCTTAAGTCAATCTTCGAGAATACCCTTGCACCACTCAATTGATCGAATAGATCATCAATGCGTGGTAAGGGATACCTGTTCTTGATCGTCACAGCATTCAGTGCCCTGTAATCAATGCATAACCGTACTGTTCCATCCTTCTTTGGCACAAATAATATGGGTGCTCCCCAAGGTGATACACTGGGCCGAATGAAACCTTTGTCCAGAAGGTCGTCAACCTGCGCTTTCAACTCTACTAACTCCTTAGGTGCCAGTCGATAAACTGATGAAGTGATAGGCTCTGCTCCTGGAGTTAAGTCTATTGTGAATTCTATTTCCCGATCAGGCGGTAAGCTTGGAAGATCATCGGGGAATACATCCACAAATTCAGATATGACTCTTGGATAACCTGTCTCCTCTTCTACAGATAATACCCTAAGAGTAGGCTGAACTCCTTGCTCTACTGCTCCTCGGAGAAACTCAAATTCTGGATGTCCTGGCGGTCTAAATATAACCCGCCCGAGTCGGCAATCAAGAGTCACATGGTACTGACTTAACCAGTCCATACCAAGTACGACATCATAGTCCGGCATAGAAAATATCAGGAATTGAGCTCGCATCTCTCGGCCACAAACTACTACAGAACATGATCTACAGACGTCACTAACCGGAATAATCCCGCCTCCCGTAAGAATTCTCTTCATCTTCGGAAGGGGTGCGGTAGCTACTCTATGTGTGGCTACAGAGCTAGCTGCTATAAATGAATGCGATGCTGCAGAATCAAACAATGCTACAGCTGGTAATGAAGCTACTAAAATAGTACCTGCGATGACCTCGCCTGCTGTAGCCTCCTCCTCAACAGCTAAAGTGAATGCCTGGTCTCGTCCCTGAGCTTGGCCTCTCTGCTGCTGAGCCTGCTGAAATAGAGCTGCCTGTGGTGCCAGGGGTGGTCTCTGCTGGTTCCCTCCTGGGGCTGGTGGTCTGACTCCACCAACTCCTGCCTGCTGTGCTCCTACGGCTGGATAAGCTGGTCGTGGTGCAGGCAAAGCTAATCTCGGTGCTCCCTCTCTGCGCTCGGTGCAGTCTCTGGTCTGATGCTGGTTGGAACCGCAAGCTAGGCAGAGTCCCAACTTACGTCTGCATTCTCTCTCAATGTGTCCTATCTTGCCGCAGTGATGACAAGTAGGGAGAGATATGGCCCTGTGTGCTGTCCTCTCTGGCATGCTCCTCTGGGTCCGTTTTGCTGAATCCCCATGTGCTGTCCTGGTTGGTGCTGAGTTGATAGGCCTCTTCAGGTTCGACTCTCTTCTAGTGACGCGCTCCATGCGTCGTGCTGCTGCGAGAACGTCGGTATAAGATGTAGGTGCGACTGAGCCAATCAATCTCTGCAGCTCGAACTTCAGCCCATCAAAGAACTTCTCAGCTTTTTCTTCCTCGGTCGAAATCAAGGTTGGGGCAAAGCGACTAAGGCGAATGAACTCCTCGTTGTATTCTTCCACTGTCATACTGCCTTGGATGAGGCGGTTGAACTTGTCTCTGAGCTCTGATCGTGCAACTGCTGGAATGTACATCTCTTGGAAGAGTCTGGAGAACTCTTCCTATGTGATTCGGTCCTGTCCGAGCCTCCTCTCCTCTGCTAACCACCAGTGATGTGCATTCTCAGTTAACTGCATTCTGACTGCAGTCATCCACTTCTCTTTAGGAAGTTCAGCGGCTTCCAACTGATGCTGAATGTTTGTGAGCCATTCATGAACTTCTGTTGGCCCCTCTTTACCAGAAAATGTACGAGTCTTGAGCTGACGGAAGTCGGTGATAGATCCAGTCGTCGATCGCCTCGCTGGTGGATTTGCCTGCTCCAATGCGGATACCAGGCTGGTTCTCAGATTCTCGGCCTCCTGACGTTGAGCTTCTTGCTGAATCTATTGCTGTGCTTGCATCATAGCATACATCATCTGGAACATCTGTTGCCCGTCCATGGCTTGTCCTGGCGGGAAAGCTGGCATCTGGGGAGTGAACTGTGGTGGAGGTGGGATGTCATCTCTCCGGAACCTTGGATTAGGCTGACCGGTTTGATCGCTCTGCGATGCTGGTCCTCCACTCCCTGGAGTCACTCCGTCTCCATAAGTAACCACAACGTCGTGTGGCGTATCCAATGGAATCTCATCTCTGTTCCTGGGATCCATTTCTCTGCAACCAAAAGATAAACTGTAAGAACGCACAGAGGAATCAATACAGGATGCAGTTCAAATAACAATTTCGAGTTCGACATAGAGTTCAACAATGGGTTAAATAATGGATGAGATCCTAGAACTTATTCTATCCTTAGGGCAGGCTGGTTCAGTTCCTAAGTTGAAACCGAACAATTTAGTCGTAGACCTGCATGGGCCACCACAAAAACCATGTCACGCCCCAGTCCCGAAATACCGTGGGACCAGATACGTGGCAATGGCCAGCAGTACGCACCGATGGACCAACCCAATTTAATGGATCCATCAGGGCACACTTAAGCTGTAAAACAAGTCTACGACAATCATGGTACAACTAATCTCATCAACACAAGATATAAAATATGATCCACAGAATAAATAAGAAGGTAAATCATCATCTAGTCTCAACAAAGTACTTCGGGGAACAACCCGATAAACCTCTAGTACAATGGTTCAGCAGACCAGTAAAAATGACTGAAATAAATAATAAAAGCTGAGCATTAGCATGGATGCTCAAGAGAAGTCTTTAGCTAAGACCTCGTCCTCAGATGGCGGTACAGCTCCTGGATCGGCTCCTCCTGCTGCGGTCCCGTATACCTCGGGATAAACCACGTCTGCAAAATCTGGGGACAAAATCCATATCCAGGTCCTCAGGGGACATAGCAAGGTACAGGAAATAATACAAGCCAGAATATAAACAGTGCAGCAACTAATAAGATAAACAGGGTAAGTATGTAACATCTGTATAAATGCAAGGGAGAATATCAGTAGTACTCAGGTTGAACATCTACAAGCTCTGTGTAGGGGAGCCTATAGCAGTGGTGTCAAGAGGTGGTCTAGCTCAGCGGAATACTGAGTAGCCGGCATAACATAGTCAACCTGTAGCCTGTGGGTCTCTCCAGCATTAGATGGAACAATAGGGAATACTAAAATAACCAGCTAAGTGATATGCACGATGAGAGCAGCACTAGAACTCAGGCTGAAGCATACTACAAGCTCTGTGTAGGGGAGCCGGTAGCAGCAGTAATAATGAGTAATGGGCCAAGCTCGGGCTTCAGAGTCTTGGGCCTCACAATAGTAGGGGTGTATATATATAATCAGCCTGTAGTCTGTGTGTCTCTCCTCACCCAATGTAACCACACAAATCATGAACATAACGTCTCACGTCCATGTCAGCGGGGTCATAACTAATGCACAAGTCATAATGTATCTAGAATATAGTATCTCTATAAGTCCTGTATCCTATACAGAATCACCACGAATATCTCGGGAGGATCCTGTTCCATGAACAGTGTCGAGTGTCCTGGGTCATAGTGTACTTGGTAAGACAAGTACGAGAAGATAAAATGTCACGTATGTCCATCTCTAGATGACAATACCCAACACCGCGTACGGTGTTGGCACCCGACTGATAATCGGACGCTAAGTATGTCACACGGTCCTAGGTTAAGCATGCATAGTAGTATAATGAAGCAAGAAAAATATGTAACAATACTGCAGAGTTGGCAAGGTACACTTGCCTGAGGTTTGAATGTCAACAACTGTCCCTGTATCAGTGGATCCGGTAGGTGCTACTCCAAAAGCTGTAACAAACATCACCAACAGTCTCAGAAGGTATCAAACTGCTAGAAATGCCTGTCCTTACGTCCAATTTGGACACAGGGGCAAAAAGGTCATTTTCGGGCCAAAGCGGGGTCCACATGTGGGCCACTTTGCACCGAAAAGCGCGTCAGGGTAAAAGGTCTCCAAATTCTGCAAACTCAGTGTCTACAAGTCAGGAACGATGATACGAACCCAATGGAACTTCCAGAATTGGATTCCGATGAGCCGTTCACAAAATCGCCCGTCAAGTGGAGCCGGTGGGGCCCACGATACGCGATTTTGTCAACGTTCTCAGAATCGGACCAAACTTGGGTCACAGGACCAGCGTATTGCTACGAGTCCGATGGCGCAAGTTTCGTCTCGATCTGACGTGTGTACACAAAGTTACAGCGTGTTCCAGAAAGGTCGGATACGGAGTGTCGTCGGCGGATACGCATTGACTCCGGGGTGCACGCACCTCCGAATCGACTTCTGCGAAATTTCACACGACCGTATCAACGCCGCGCACGGTTCGGTAAAGACCGCGTGCGACCAAGTCGTCCCGTTTGGCGGGGCGCACTCAGTTCCGGGGTGAAACGGGGTATTGTTTTTCCTGTTTTTGGGTCGCGGTGTGCGATCACCACAGGACGCGATGCACCGAGCGAGTTGCACGGGCACCGAGAGGGTTATACAGTCTACGCATAGAAACTGACGGAAATGAAAACGGAGTTGCGAGGTGAAAGAAAACGGTACCTGAACAGGGCTCCGTGAATCTGTTTTTCAGGTGACCGAGAGTCCAATCTGTGTCCTGGTCGTGTCCTCGCGCGCTGCTTGCGTCCGAATCGACTTCTCTCGTGTCCGCTGAATCTCGGAGTCGGGTCCAAGGTCCTGCCTCGGGTCAGCGGAGCGACGCTTGGGAGGCGTCGGGGTTCGGGTCGACAAGGGGAGGTGATCGGGGTCGCCGGCTCAGCGGTGATGGAGGGTCGCTGTGCGGGCCTGGATGGTTGGGTCGAACTGACCGGAGAGGGGCGGCACTGCACCGGCCGTCAGTGGCTCGGACAGCCGCGGGTTCGCTGCGCCGGTCGGAGATCGAACTGGCCGGAGTGCCAGGCGGAGGGGTGAGAACAGGGAGGGGTCGACGGCTCGCGGGCGGTGAGAGGAGAGAACAGGGAGGGGTCGACGGCTCGCGAGCGGTGACCTAGGTCGACGGTGGAGCTGCTGTAGGCAGCAGACCGGAGAGGGAACGACGCTGGGTCGGGACCGGAGTTCACAGCGGCAGGAACTGCTCCGCTGGGTCGGCTGGGAAGGCTGGAAAGTGGGTCGGCGGATATGTTTTAGGTTTTGCTTGGTGATTAAAACTAATGAAAGGAATTAGAGAGAGATTTATACACATGTGGGTTCCTTTTAGGTTGAGGGTTGCTCTAGGATTAGGGCTTGGTTAACCCTTCCTAGGATTGGGCCTTGGTCTAGACATAGGATTTTGGGCTGGGTCAATGCTCTTAGGGCTTGGGCTCCAGTTCTCATGGGAACGTTTGGCACGGTTTCTAATTCGGGTTAAAAATTAATTCGTTTTATAGGCTTGAAACACCACTCCGGAGTCCAAATAATTCGCCGAAAAACACCATAGGTCCGGTTCTCCATTGTGCATCATAATATATTATTTCCAGAATATTATAACACCAATCTGCCATACTTAAAATCCTTTAAAGCACAATCATCTTCGCCTTAATTTCCAGAATATACCAAAAATTTGTAATAACCCATTTTTAAAATTATTCTCAAAAATTCAGGGTGTTTACATATATTGATTGAATTGACATGTAGGCTCAAAATTATTCACCTTCTAAGTCTTTTGTAGAAAAAAATAGGACTGCCTATGATTGCATTGAATAGATAAGTGTACACAGATTAATCAATATTTATTACCGACTGTCGGCCTGTCATTATTAATCCTTTGAGTTTGTGTGGAAAACCGGACTTTGTTTTTGCAAATAGAGGCAAGGGCGGATTTAGGGCCTGGTAGGCCTGGGCTGTAGTCCATGTAATCCCAAAACCACACTATATATATGTACCCCTGTACGTTAGTCCAGCCCAAAAACTAGATTTAGCCCACCTCATGTTGTAACTGGGTGGCTCTAAAGTCCGCTATCACAATCCGCTTCTACTTTTGGGATACGAGTGTCACGACCCGCACCCGGTTATTCGGGCACGAGTGCGTGGGCACGTCCAGCCTACGCCGCAGAGTCGGCGGTAGTACGCTGTCTAGGTCTTACTCACAAGTAATTTAAATCTATCTCATCCACAATAAAGTAAATAGACAAGGAAATTAACAGGAAATAGGAATGCTGATTTATAAAATAAATGGTGATAACAGATCCATAGTTTATACATGAACAGAAGATAAATCGGGGACAAACCCGATTACTGAGCTGAAAAGGGGAAACTAGCTAACTGGCTACTACTCCTCAGAGATAATCTCCTGAGTGGGAACCGGCCTCTCAACTGTGTCACCTGCTACGTCATAGGGATCAGAATAGGTAGGGCAAAGTCCTCATCATCGCCTAAAACAACGGATCCAGTCAGGAAAGGAGCAAAGTACACAATGCACAACAAGATTAAACTAAATATTTATGACAATTAAGTA
Organism: Iris macrosiphon; assembly: GCA_036927795.1. Lineage (NCBI taxonomy): Eukaryota > Viridiplantae > Streptophyta > Magnoliopsida > Asparagales > Iridaceae > Iris > Iris macrosiphon. The sequence continues at coordinate 46,657,350 of JAYESA010000020.1, read as the reverse complement.
TTGAATATCATATTGAGAAAATTGCATAGAGGGACATCATTATCTCATAGTTAATGCTGTAAACAGGAATATGAGAAAAGCAGGAAATAAATGAGACAGGAATGAAACTACAACAATCAACAAGAGCCATAACTAGACAAGAAGCTATGTGTGTGAACTTGTGTTTTTAGAATACCTAGTTGGCATGCAGGGGTCTATAAAGTTAAACCGGCCGCCATGGACGGCTATTATTCACGAAAAATCGAGATCCGGCTGATGGACAGTCGTGTACCAACAGCTATTATTCACGACACGGGTCAGGGTAAACTACATGCCTTTCAGTATTCTCCCTCCCGACACGAAAAACAAGACATGAATTCCAATATTCAAGACATGAGATACATTATTCTGACACTACGTGTAATCAGCAAGGGTACTAGTAGAGCAGGGAATTAATTATCACAATATAAAGATTAACTTGAGGTGCAGGTACTTGCCTGTTGTTTGGATCCGATTAATTGGTTCTAGGGGAAGTTCCAGAGATGAGTCCAAAAGCTGAAATAAACATCACCATCACGCTCAGAAGATGTCAAATAGCTAGAAACGCCTGTCCTTGGGTCCAATTTGGAGACAAGGGCAAAAACGGCAGTTTCGGGTCAAAACGGGGTCCGCCGTTGGGCCCGCTTTGCACCGAAAAGCGTGTCCGGGTCAAAGGTCTCCAAATTCACCAAACATAGTGTCAACAGGTCAGGAACGCTGATACGAACCCAACGAAACTTCCAGATTTGGATTCCGATGAGCCGATCACGAAATCGCCCGTCGAGCGGGGCCTGTGGGGCCCTCGACACGCGATTTCGTCAACGTTCTCAGAATCGAACCAAACTTGACCCACAGGACCAGCGTATCGCTACGAGTCCGATGGCGCAAGTTTCGTCTCGATCCGACGTGTGTGCACGAAATTAGGGTGAATTGCAGAAAAGGCGGATACGGGGCGATGTCCGCGGATACGCGTTGATTCCGGTGTGCACGCACACCCGAATCAGCTTCCGCGAAAACTTACACGTCCGTATCAACGCTGCGCACGTATCTGTGAAGACCGTGCGCGACCAAGTCGTCCCGTTTGGCGGGGCGTACTCAGTTCCGGGGTGAAACAGGGTCTGGTTTTTCCTGTTTTTGGATCGCGGTGTGCGATCACCACAGGACGCGATGCCCCGAACAGTTTGTCCGGACACCGAGAGGGTCATACAGGCTTCACAACGCAATTCGCGGAATCGAAAATGGAGCTACGAATCAAAAGTTACACGCACCTGAAGGGGACCCGAAAAACAGGTTCGAGCCGTGTCCGACTCGTGTCGGACACGCGGGTGAATTAGGGTTAGGGTTAGGGCTGACTCGCCGGAGGACGGCGCTGGGCGGCCGGGCTGCGGCGGAGGAGGGCCGGGGCTGCTGCGGCGGAGGGCGGCGCGGCGCTCGGGCGGAGGCGGCGGCGCGGGGGCGTCGTGGCGGCCGGAGCGGGCGGAGCCGGAGGCGGAGCGCGGTGCTGGGCGGCGACGGCGGCGAGGCGTGAGGCGCAGCGAGTGGTGGCAGTGGGGTGGCGGTCCGGTGGCTGTGACGGTGATCGAGGGGAGACGCTGGCCGGGGGGGGGGGGGTTTATAGCTGCCAGCGGCGGTTGGGGAGGCCGAGGCGGGCGGGGACGCGGCCGAGGATGGCGGGGGCGTCGTGGCGGCCGGAGCGGGCGGAGGGCGCGGTCGTGGCGGCGGAAACCGCGGGGGTGACCGGGTGGGGGAGACAGGCTAGCGGGTTCGGGTCGGGCGGCGGCGGATCCGACCCGACCCGCTAGGAGCTGGGCCGGGCCGGGCCGCGGGCTGGGTCCGAAAAAAATAATTAAAATAATAATAATAGTAAACAATTAATTAAATAAATAAATAATTAAATAATTAAATAAATAGTTTTTAGGTATTTAAAAATAGGTCCGGGGTCCGATAAATTCCAGAAAAATTGCCCTAAGTCCAGTTTTTTCATTTTACATCCAAAAATATTATTTTCATAATATTTTAATATTGTTTAATATCAATTAAAAATCATTGAAGAATTAAAACCCTGTTTTTAAATTACAGAAAATTCCCAGAAAATTTCAGAAAATTGAGAAAAATCCAGTTTTAATAATTTGAAAATTCAGGGGGTTTACAACCTACCCAACTTACAAAAATTTCGTCCTCGAAATTTAAAATTAAGCCATAATCTGTAAATCCTTCACGTACATCAATCGCAGTCTCCTTGCGAAATTTTAAATCCTAATCATGTCCGCTGCAATCACTTCAAGGTTAAGACGACTACTATTCCAATCAAGATTCAACCTAGGGTTATTACTTCTTACTTTCTCAAATTTCTCACAGGCAGATTAAGTCCATATAGCATTTTCAAGATTTGCACATTGTAAGCCCCCTGATTTTCAGAATTTTAAATTTGGATTTTCCCCAATTTATCTGAAATTTTCGGGAATCGTGCCCTAGGCCTTGTTGATTTAAGGATTTTTAATTACGGTTAATTCATATTAAAATATTATGGAAATAATATTTTATGGTGTAAAATGGAAAACCGGACACAGGGTAATTTTCCGTGAATTTATTGGACTCCGGAAACCCGTTTAAAGCCCTAAAAACTATTTATAATTAAACCGAATTTAATCCGTGCAAACGTCCGACATCCCCATGAGAGCCGAAGCCCAGCCCAAGGAACGTTGACCCGGCCCGAATCCTAGGTCTAACCCTAGTCCAATTCCTGTAATGTATAAATACATGATTCCCTAGGTTTTCTCCACAAAAGAAAAGAAGAAGAAACCCTAATTCCCAAATCCCTAAATTCCCAAATAACCTAACCCTAACCCTAACCCTAACCCTAATCTAGTCGCCGGCTACCCCCCCGCCGGAGCAGCCGACCCCGCAGCTCCGCGCCGCTCCGCCACCTGTGCAGCCATCGACGACCTAACCCTAGCCGTCGTCCTCCCCATACACCTCCGCAGCCGACCAAACCCCCGCCGAGTGCTCCGCCCGTGTTCCCTCCTCCTTCCTCCGCCAGCGTCCCCGAGCAGCGCCTCCGCCCCTTCGCTCCGCCGCACGAGCTCACCGCTGTCTCCCTCTGCTCGAGCCCTCACCGCCGTCTCCCTCTGCACGACCCCCCGACGTCGACAACTCCTTCCCCCTCCGCACCGCTCCATCGTAACGCCGCCCGCGTCCACCCCGACGCCGGCCTCCCCTGACCCGCAGTCTCCCCTCGTTCCGCCGTGGCGCCGCCCGCGTCCACCTCAACGCCGACCTCGCCTGACCCGCTCCGCCCGACGCCGCCGTGCCCATCCCCGCGTCCCCCAGTCGCCTCCGCCCCTCCGGCGGCTTCCCCCGAGCAGCAGCAGCCGCTGCCCTGACCTAGCCCGGCCTCCGAGCGCCGCCCCACGGCCATCTAGACAGCCCCTGACCTCGCCGCTCGCCGCGCGACCCGACACAGCAACTACGGCGAGTCTCCGCTGCTCTAAACCCTAGAGCAGTGGACACGGACACAGCCTGGACGCAGGACACGACCAGGACACAGCGGAAACGGGACGGACACAACTCAGCTCGTGTCAAGACGACCCGGACACGTGAAAAACAGATTCACGAGGCCCTGTTCAGGTACGTGTATCTTTTTGCTCGTAACCCCGTTTTCAATTCCGTCAATTGCTATGCGTAGACTGTATAACCCTCTCGGTGCCCGTGCAACCCGCTCGGTGCATCGCGTCCTGTGGTGATCGCACACCGCGATCCAAAAACAGGAAAACCAACGCCCTGTTTCACCCCGGAACTGAGTACACCCCGCCAAACGGGACGACTTGGTCGCGCGCGGTCTTCACAAATACGTGCGCGTCGTCGATACGGACGTGCGGTATTTCGCAGAAGCTGAATCGGATGTGCGTGCACACCGGAATCAGTGCGTATCCGCCGACGACACCCCGTATCCGTCCTTTCTGGAACACGCTGTAACTTTGTGTACACACGTCGGATCGAGACGAAACTTGTGCCATCGGACTCGTAGCAATACGCTGGTCCTGTGACCCAAGTTTGGTTCGATTCTGAGAACGTTGACGAAATCGCGTGTCGTGGGCCCTACAGGCCCCGCTCGACGGGCGATTTTTGAGAACGGCTCATCGGAATCCAATTCTGGAAGTTCCGTTGGGTTCGTATCATCGTTCCTGACTTGTAGACACTGAGTTTGAGTAATTTGGAGACCTTTGACCCTGACACGTTTTTCGGTGCAAAGCGGGCCCGCATGTGAACCCCGTTTTGACCCGAAACTGCCGTTTCTGCCCTTGTCTCCAAATTGGACCCAAGGACAGGCGTTTTTAGCTGATTGATATTTTCTGAATCTAATGGTGATGTTTATTTCAGCAACCGGAGTAGTACCTGCAGATCCCACGGAGACCAGAGCTACAGTTGGAGCCAGGACCCCAGGCAAGTGTACCTTGCCAACCTTTGCAGTCTTGTTATATATTTTCTTTGTTTCAATTATTGCTGTGCATGCTTAACCTAGGACCGTGTGACGTACTTAGCGTCCGATTATCAGTCGGGTGCCAACACTGTACGCAGTGTTGGGTACGGTCATCTAGAGATGGACATCCGTGACACTTTATGTTCTTGTACTTGTCTTATCAAGTACCATATGACCCAGGACACTCGACACTATTTCATGTGACGGAATCTTCCTGAGATATTCATGGTGATTCCGTATAGGATACAGATTATGACATATACAGTTTACATGCTTAGATTTTATCCAGACTTGTTGCATTAGTTTTGATCCTGCGTGTCATGGATATGAGACGTGAGATTTCATTGGGTGGGGAGAGACACACATGCTACAGGCTGATCATATATATATATCTTCTATTATTGAGAGGCACAAGACTCGGAAGACGAGCTTGGCCCACTACCGGTTATTACCGCTACCGGCTCCCAGACACAGAGCTTGTAGTGGCTTCGGCCTGAGCACTAGTGATGCTCTCACTTGCATTGCACTTAGATGGTTACATATTCACCCTATTGCTTTGTTTATTTATCTATTGCTGCACTGCATATGCATTTTTGGCTTGAGTTATTCTTGTACCTTGCTATGTCCCCTGAGGACCTGGATCCGGATTATGTCCCCAGATATTGCAGACGAGATCTACCCAGAGGTGTACAGTACAGGAGCATTAGCAAGAGCAGGTGCCTACATTGGAGCAGTACCAGGATCCGAGGACGGGATCGTACCAGAGGACTTCTCTTGAGTATGGTCTTGATATACTCATTTATTTCTGTTCCTATTTACTTTACTTCCAGTCTATTGCATTATTGTATTAGACTTGTTCTCGGATTGTTCTCCGAGACTCTTTATTGAGATATGCTAGATTATATTTACTTGCATTATTCTGGCATTTTGATTTGGGATTATCTGTGTGGATGAGATTAGTATAGACAGTGACTATTATTATTGGACCTGTTTATTGTTATATTACAGCTTAAGTATGCCCTGATGGATCCATTAAATTGGGTTTGTCCATCGGTGCGTACTGCTGGCCATTATCACGAGCTCAGTCCCTCGGTATTTTGGGACTGGGGCGTGACATGGTTTTTGTGGTGGCCCATGCAGGTCAACGACTAAATTGTTCGGTTTCAACTTAGGGACCGAGCAAGCCTGCAATAAGAATATGATAAGTTATAAGATCTCATCCACTTGCTTGAAACGTTCTTGCTATCTATATCAGATTCGAATTTAAATTCTTGACTCGCATCCTGCCTTGATTTCTGTACGCCTCTTATTGTTTATTTTGGTTGCAGAGTTATGGATTCACGATCAAACAATGAGACTCCTACAAGATCACCACGAGATGCTGTGGTAACCAACGAAGATGAAGTGACACCCGTGAGTGAAGGTCCATCATCACAGCAAGCAAGTCAGCATGCCTCGAGAATCCCGGAAGATGACGTTCCACCATCGACGCAGTTTGCTCCACCGACGCCTACCATTCCACAAGGGCAGGCTATGGACGAACAACAGATGTTTCGCATGTTCTATGCGATGATGCAAGCCCATCAGAAGGTTCAGGAAGAAGCCCAGCAAATCCCAGTGGAGAAGTTCATCGACAGATTCAGCTCAGAGTTACGGAAGTTGATCAGCCCCGCTACAACTACCTTAGACCCGGACGTTCTTACTACAGCACGACCCATGGAGTGCAGCACAAGGATAGAGTCCAGCCAGAAGCGGCCGTATGCATCAGCACCAGACCAAGCACAACAGGGAAGAGTCGCAAAGCGACTACAGATGAATCCACCACCGAGTGCAGCACCAAGAACCTCATTTCTTCCTACTTGTCAACATTGTCGCAAGATAGGCCATACTGAAAGAGAATGCAGACGCAAGTTAGGATTATGCTTAATATGCGCGTCCAACCAACATTTAGCCAAGGATTGTCTTCAGCATCGAGGGAAAACAGTGACGATTCATCAACCAGCCACATCAGCACCAGCCGGAGCACCACAGGACAAAGTTACAAAGAAGTCTCACGTACACCAGCCATCAGAAGCATCTCCACAGTCTCTACCTATCTGTCAATATTGTCGCAAGCGAGGCCATACTGAGGACGAGTGCAGACGAAAGAAGAGATTATGCTTAGCTTGCGGATCCAGTCAGCATTTAAAGAAGGAATGCCCCGAACGTCGAGACAGAGCACCAATGAATAACCAACAAGCGTTACAAGCACCAAGGCCAGCCTTTCCAGCATTGGAAGCACCGCAAACGAGAGTTGAAGGAATCACACCACCAGCCCCAGGAGGAAATCAGCCGAGGCCACCCTTGGCACCACAAGCAACACTCTTCCAGCAGGCTCAACAGCAGCAGAGGAACCAACTGCAAGAACGTGAAAAGCTCCAGCAATGACTTTTAGAGGACGCGCAGACTCATGGAGTAGCTGATGCGCATAATTTTTCGTAGTTTTCTATTTCTAGATTTGTTTTATCTCGTGCCTATTGGTTCGTGACCTCAGCCTTAACCTATGTAACTTTGAACTTGCTTATAATTGATAACAATAGAGATTATAGAGTCTTTTGCTATTGTGCTTATCTTGTGATTGTTTTGAGAGCTTGATTAAGTTGTACCTCCTTTCATCATCATCTAGCGTACTTCTAATTGTTGTACTACCTTGACTTATGCTGCTAATATAGCCTAGTTTTGCAAGCTTATTCTTTATCGAGCTTGATCATGACATCTGTATTATTGGACGCGTACACTAATACAATTGTCTTTTCAGAATCAGCATATTAAGGTCTAGCTAACCTTAGTGCGCTTGATTCGCCCTTCGTAATACTCCTTTACGTGGATTGAGATATATCGTTGACTAGTATACTTGCCCTCTAGATATGTCTGCGCATATCGTATCAGTTACATAACTGAACTAATACGAGCATGCGAACAAGGGATTACCAGAATATGATTTCAATCCACAATTGTCTTGACAAATCCCATTTGAGTTAATTAAACGCCTTGATCCTGATACTTCTATTCTATTCCCTCACCCTTGGACTCTTTTATTATTGACCTTCGTCTTCCCTTATTTCGGAAAGACAAAATCTTGTGCTTGGTATAAGTTTGATATGTAGACAGTACTAGATATACCCCACCGGCCGGCCACAGTATTGATGACCCTTTTATATATGATTAAGGGATTATCATAGGTGATATGTTTGGTGTTAAAGACTTGAGGATTCAATAACATGATTCAAATAAGTTTGGGCATAGCTTTATTAGATGTATAGCCTTAGATGATAGATGGGTAAAATCTAAGTTGGGTAGAGACCGCAATATTCACTTAAAAGGAATTCTTTAGACCCTACCCTAATTTAATTTCGAGGACGAAATTTTTATAAGTTGGGTAGATTGTAAGCCCCCTGATTTTCAGAATTTTAAATTTGGATTTTCCCCAATTTATCTGAAATTTTCGGGAATCGTGCCCTAGGCCTTGTTGATTTAAGGATTTTTAATTACGGTTAATTCATATTAAAATATTATGGAAATAATATTTTATGGTGTAAAATGGAAAACCGGACACAGGGTAATTTTCCGTGAATTTATTGGACTCCGGAAACCCGTTTAAAGCCCTAAAAACTATTTATAATTAAACCGAATTTAATCCGTGCAAACGTCCGACATCCCCATGAGAGCCGAAGCCCAGCCCAAGGAACGTTGACCCGGCCCGAATCCTAGGTCTAACCCTAGTCCAATTCCTGTAATGTATAAATACATGATTCCCTAGGTTTTCTCCACAAAAGAAAAGAAGAAGAAACCCTAATTCCCAAATCCCTAAATTCCCAAATAACCTAACCCTAACCCTAACCCTAACCCTAATCTAGTCGCCGGCTACCCCCCCGCCGGAGCAGCCGACCCCGCAGCTCCGCGCCGCTCCGCCACCTGTGCAGCCATCGACGACCTAACCCTAGCCGTCGTCCTCCCCATACACCTCCGCAGCCGACCAAACCCCCGCCGAGTGCTCCGCCCGTGTTCCCTCCTCCTTCCTCCGCCAGCGTCCCCGAGCAGCGCCTCCGCCCCTTCGCTCCGCCGCACGAGCTCACCGCTGTCTCCCTCTGCTCGAGCCCTCACCGCCGTCTCCCTCTGCACGACCCCCCGACGTCGACAACTCCTTCCCCCTCCGCACCGCTCCATCGTAACGCCGCCCGCGTCCACCCCGACGCCGGCCTCCCCTGACCCGCAGTCTCCCCTCGTTCCGCCGTGGCGCCGCCCGCGTCCACCTCAACGCCGACCTCGCCTGACCCGCTCCGCCCGACGCCGCCGTGCCCATCCCCGCGTCCCCCAGTCGCCTCCGCCCCTCCGGCGGCTTCCCCCGAGCAGCAGCAGCCGCTGCCCTGACCTAGCCCGGCCTCCGAGCGCCGCCCCACGGCCATCTAGACAGCCCCTGACCTCGCCGCTCGCCGCGCGACCCGACACAGCAACTACGGCGAGTCTCCGCTGCTCTAAACCCTAGAGCAGTGGACACGGACACAGCCTGGACGCAGGACACGACCAGGACACAGCGGAAACGGGACGGACACAACTCAGCTCGTGTCAAGACGACCCGGACACGTGAAAAACAGATTCACGAGGCCCTGTTCAGGTACGTGTATCTTTTTGCTCGTAACCCCGTTTTCAATTCCGTCAATTGCTATGCGTAGACTGTATAACCCTCTCGGTGCCCGTGCAACCCGCTCGGTGCATCGCGTCCTGTGGTGATCGCACACCGCGATCCAAAAACAGGAAAACCAACGCCCTGTTTCACCCCGGAACTGAGTACACCCCGCCAAACGGGACGACTTGGTCGCGCGCGGTCTTCACAAATACGTGCGCGTCGTCGATACGGACGTGCGGTATTTCGCAGAAGCTGAATCGGATGTGCGTGCACACCGGAATCAGTGCGTATCCGCCGACGACACCCCGTATCCGTCCTTTCTGGAACACGCTGTAACTTTGTGTACACACGTCGGATCGAGACGAAACTTGTGCCATCGGACTCGTAGCAATACGCTGGTCCTGTGACCCAAGTTTGGTTCGATTCTGAGAACGTTGACGAAATCGCGTGTCGTGGGCCCTACAGGCCCCGCTCGACGGGCGATTTTTGAGAACGGCTCATCGGAATCCAATTCTGGAAGTTCCGTTGGGTTCGTATCATCGTTCCTGACTTGTAGACACTGAGTTTGAGTAATTTGGAGACCTTTGACCCTGACACGTTTTTCGGTGCAAAGCGGGCCCGCATGTGAACCCCGTTTTGACCCGAAACTGCCGTTTCTGCCCTTGTCTCCAAATTGGACCCAAGGACAGGCGTTTTTAGCTGATTGATATTTTCTGAATCTAATGGTGATGTTTATTTCAGCAACCGGAGTAGTACCTGCAGATCCCACGGAGACCAGAGCTACAGTTGGAGCCAGGACCCCAGGCAAGTGTACCTTGCCAACCTTTGCAGTCTTGTTATATATTTTCTTTGTTTCAATTATTGCTGTGCATGCTTAACCTAGGACCGTGTGACGTACTTAGCGTCCGATTATCAGTCGGGTGCCAACACTGTACGCAGTGTTGGGTACGGTCATCTAGAGATGGACATCCGTGACACTTTATGTTCTTGTACTTGTCTTATCAAGTACCATATGACCCAGGACACTCGACACTATTTCATGTGACGGAATCTTCCTGAGATATTCATGGTGATTCCGTATAGGATACAGATTATGACATATACAGTTTACATGCTTAGATTTTATCCAGACTTGTTGCATTAGTTTTGATCCTGCGTGTCATGGATATGAGACGTGAGATTTCATTGGGTGGGGAGAGACACACATGCTACAGGCTGATCATATATATATATCTTCTATTATTGAGAGGCACAAGACTCGGAAGACGAGCTTGGCCCACTACCGGTTATTACCGCTACCGGCTCCCAGACACAGAGCTTGTAGTGGCTTCGGCCTGAGCACTAGTGATGCTCTCACTTGCATTGCACTTAGATGGTTACATATTCACCCTATTGCTTTGTTTATTTATCTATTGCTGCACTGCATATGCATTTTTGGCTTGAGTTATTCTTGTACCTTGCTATGTCCCCTGAGGACCTGGATCCGGATTATGTCCCCAGATATTGCAGACGAGATCTACCCAGAGGTGTACAGTACAGGAGCATTAGCAAGAGCAGGTGCCTACATTGGAGCAGTACCAGGATCCGAGGACGGGATCGTACCAGAGGACTTCTCTTGAGTATGGTCTTGATATACTCATTTATTTCTGTTCCTATTTACTTTACTTCCAGTCTATTGCATTATTGTATTAGACTTGTTCTCGGATTGTTCTCCGAGACTCTTTATTGAGATATGCTAGATTATATTTACTTGCATTATTCTGGCATTTTGATTTGGGATTATCTGTGTGGATGAGATTAGTATAGACAGTGACTATTATTATTGGACCTGTTTATTGTTATATTACAGCTTAAGTATGCCCTGATGGATCCATTAAATTGGGTTTGTCCATCGGTGCGTACTGCTGGCCATTATCACGAGCTCAGTCCCTCGGTATTTTGGGACTGGGGCGTGACACACATGACTTTGCCTCACGATTATAATTATCATAATTCCTCTAGAAGTGATTCGAGTCCAACAATTTTTGTATGTTTCAACCTTTTAAATTACATTTACATCCTCAATAATCTAACTAGGTAGTCCAACCACCGATTTTAATTCTTAATTCAAAGCATTAAAAAAAATACTTTAAGTGTAGTCCACAAATGTTCAAGTCTGAATTATATATCCTCTAAATTCAAATTGATGATTTTATCTCCATTATTCCAAAAATTTAGATCATGCACTTAGGATATAACTATTGGGTCCTCGATATCAATTCATTAATCATCTTAGTCACCCCTCGAAATTTTCAAAAATTAGAATGGCTTGCTTCTTCCAATCTAACCTTACTCGGTCACAATCCAAAAGACATTCTTCTCTAGTTGACAAATGCACTGCTACCCAACTTAGAGTTTACCCCTTCATCACAAAAGACTATATACCTTAAGAAAATGTTCCTTAATATGTTTACTTATGTCATTCAATCCTCGGACTTCAACGCCGATCATATCACATATGATATGTCCTCAATTACGAAAGGTTAATCCTCAAGTATGTGATCGGCCTATGTGGCATATCTAGTACTATCTATGTATCAAACTTATACCAGCACGAGATTTCGTCTTTCCGAAATAAGGGAAGGCGAAGATCAATAATAAAGAGTTCAAGGGTGGGGTGATAGAACGGAAGTATGGGGATCAAGGCGTTTAAAGAATTCTAGTAGGATTTGTCAGGCGGTTATGGATTGAGGTTCTATTCTGGTAGTCATTTATTCGCATGCTCGTATTAGTTTAGTTATGTAACTGATACGGTATGCTCAGCATGTCTAGGTCAAGTATGTTTGTTTACTAATCACTACGTATCTCAATCCACGTAAAGTAGTCGTGCGAAGTGCGAATCAAAATGCACTAAGGTTGATCAGACCGTAATACACTGATTCTGAATAAACACTTGTATTAGTGTACGCGTCCAATAATACATGTGTCATGAACAAGCCTGATAAAGAGTAAGCTTGCAAAACTAGGCTATAGAATAGCAGCATAAACAAAGTACATCAAAATTAAGTGCGCTAGATGATGATGAAAGGAGGTACAAAATTTAAATTCACATAATAAGCAAAATAACAGAAAACTCTACAATCTCTACAGTTATAAAAGCATACCAGGTTATTAGCAAGTTCAAAATTACTAGGTTGGGGCTGAGGTCACGAACCAATAGGCGCGGGCTAAACAATACTAGAAGGGCAGCTAAAAGAAATCACTTACGCGCATTAGTGACGCTAAGAGTCTGCACGTTCTCCACGGTCATCGCGTAAGTTTGTCCGTGTTCTTGGAGCAGCGGGACAGTCCTTCACTCGATGTTCTGCTGATCCACAATATAGACAGACACCTAGCCTCTTTCTACAATCCTTCCAAATGTGACCTTGTTTCCGACAAAAACCACAAATGGGAACTCGTCGGTTCTGTCCTTGAGTTGGATTCATCTGTGGTCGCTTTGCAGCTCTTTCCTGCTGTGCTTGGTCTGGTGCTGGCGCATACGGCCGCTTCTGGCTGGACTCGATCCTTGTGGTGCACTCCACAGGTCGTGCTGCAGTAAGAACGTCTTCGTCGAAGGTAATTGCATTTGAACTGCTTAGCTTCCGTGACTCCGAGCTAATTTTGTTGATGAAGCTCTCCGCTTGGTTTTGCTGAGTTTCTTGTTGAACCTTCTGATAGGCTTGCATCATTATGTAGAACATGCGGAACATCTGCTGTTCGTCCATAGGCGGTCCCGGAGGGAAGGAAGGCATCGGTGGAATAGGCTGTGTCGAGGGTGGAACGCTATCTTGATGGATTATTAAGGCAGGCTGACTTGCTTGACTGCCTTGTGATGATTGGCCTTCACCGACTGGTATCACATCGTTTCCTTGGGTAATCACAACGGTTTGCGGTGTTTCTGCATGAGTCTCGTTGCTGGCTTGTGGGTCCATCTCCCTGTATCCAAAATAACCAATAAGAGGCACACAGGAATCAAGGCAAGATGCAAGTTCATATTAGTTCGAATACGATACAGATATCAAAAATGATTCAAGCAAGTGGATGAGATCCTATAAACTTATCCTAGCTTTATTGCAGGCCTGTTCGGTCCCTGAGTTGAAACCGAACAATTTAGTCGTTGACCTGCATGGGCCACCACAAAAACGTGTCACGACCCGCACCCGGTTATTCGGGCACGAGTGCGTGGGCACGTCCAGCCTACGCCGCAGAGTCGGCGGTAATACGCTGTCTAGGTCTTACTCACAGGTAATTTAAATCTATCTCATCCACAATAAAGTAAATAGACAAGAAAATTAACAGGAAATAGGAATGCTGATTTATAAAATAAATGGTGATAACAGATCCATAGTTTATACATGAACAGAAGATAAATCGGGGACAAACCCGATTACTGAGCTGAAAAGGGGAAACTAGCTAACTGGCTACTACTCCTCAGAGATAATCTCCTGAGTGGGAACCGGCCTCTCAACTGTGTCACCTGCTACGTCATAGGGATCAGAATAGGTAGGGCAAAGTCCTCATCATCGCCTAAAACAACGGATCCAGTCAGGAAAGGAGCAAAGTACACAATGCACAACAAGATTAAACTAAATATTTATGACAATTAAGTATTGAATATCATATTGAGAAAATTGCATAGAGGGACATCATTATCTCATAGTTAATGCTGTAAACAGGAATATGAGAAAAGCAGGAAATAAATGAGACAGGAATGAAACTACAACAATCAACAAGAGCCATAACTAGACAAGAAGCTATGTGTGTGAACTTGTGTTTTTAGAATACCTAGTTGGCATGCAGGGGTCTATAAAGTTAAACCGGCCGCCATGGACGGCTATTATTCACGAAAAATCGAGATCCGGCTGATGGACAGTCGTGTACCAACAGCTATTATTCACGACACGGGTCAGGGTAAACTACATGCCTTTCAGTATTCTCCCTCCCGACACGAAAAACAAGACATGAATTCCAATATTCAAGACATGAGATACATTATTCTGACACTACGTGTAATCAGCAAGGGTACTAGTAGAGCAGGGAATTAATTATCACAATATAAAGATTAACTTGAGGTGCAGGTACTTGCCTGTTGTTTGGATCCGATTAATTGGTTCTAGGGGAAGTTCCAGAGATGAGTCCAAAAGCTGAAATAAACATCACCATCACGCTCAGAAGATGTCAAATAGCTAGAAACGCCTGTCCTTGGGTCCAATTTGGAGACAAGGGCAAAAACGGCAGTTTCGGGTCAAAACGGGGTCCGCCGTTGGGCCCGCTTTGCACCGAAAAGCGTGTCCGGGTCAAAGGTCTCCAAATTCACCAAACATAGTGTCAACAGGTCAGGAACGCTGATACGAACCCAACGAAACTTCCAGATTTGGATTCCGATGAGCCGATCACGAAATCGCCCGTCGAGCGGGGCCTGTGGGGCCCTCGACACGCGATTTCGTCAACGTTCTCAGAATCGAACCAAACTTGACCCACAGGACCAGCGTATCGCTACGAGTCCGATGGCGCAAGTTTCGTCTCGATCCGACGTGTGTGCACGAAATTAGGGTGAATTGCAGAAAAGGCGGATACGGGGCGATGTCCGCGGATACGCGTTGATTCCGGTGTGCACGCACACCCGAATCAGCTTCCGCGAAAACTCACACGTCCGTATCAACGCTGCGCACGTATCTGTGAAGACCGTGCGCGACCAAGTCGTCCCGTTTGGCGGGGCGTACTCAGTTCCGGGGTGAAACAGGGTCTGGTTTTTCCTGTTTTTGGATCGCGGTGTGCGATCACCACAGGACGCGATGCCCCGAACAGTTTGTCCGGACACCGAGAGGGTCATACAGGCTTCACAACGCAATTCGCGGAATCGAAAACGGAGCTACGAATCAAAAGTTACACGCACCTGAAGGGGACCCGAAAAACAGGTTCGAGCCGTGTCCGACTCGTGTCGGACACGCGGGTGAATTAGGGTTAGGGTTAGGGCTGACTCGCCGGAGGACGGCGCTGGGCGGCCGGGCTGCGGCAGAGGAGGGCCGGGGCTGCTGCGGCGGAGGGCGGCGCGGCGCTCGGGCGGAGGCGGCGGCGCGGGGCGTCGTGGCGGCCGGAGCGGGCGGAGCCGGAGGCGGAGAGCGGTGCTGGGCGGCGACGGCGGCGAGGCGTGAGGCGCAGCGAGTGGTGGCAGTGGGGTGGCGGTCCGGTGGCTGTGACGGTGATCGAGGGGAGACGCTGGCCGGGGGGGGGGGTTTTATAGCGGCCAGAGGCGGTTGGGGAGGCCGAGGCGGGCGGGGACGCGGCCGAGGATGGCGGGGGCGTCGTGGCGGCCGGAGCGGGCGGAGGGCGCGGTCGTGGCGGCGGAAACCGCGGGGGTGACCGGGTGGGGGAGACAGGCTAGCGGGTTCGGGTCGGGCGGCGGCGGATCCGACCCGACCCGCTAGGAGCTGGGCCGGGCCGGGCCGCGGGCTGGGTCCGAAAAAAATAATTAAAATAATAATAGTAAACAATTAAATAAATAAATAAATAATTAAATAATTAAATAAATAGTTTTTAGGTATTTAAAAATAGGTCCGGGGTCCGATAAATTCCAGAAAAATTGCCCTAAGTCCAGTTTTTTCATTTTACATCCAAAAATATTATTTTCATAATATTTTAATATTGTTTAATATCAATTAAAAATCATTGAAGAATTAAAACCCTGTTTTTAAATTACAGAAAATTCCCAGAAAATTTCAGAAAATTGAGAAAAATCCAGTTTTAATAATTTGAAAATTCAGGGGGTTTACAACGAGTATCTGGTCAAGCACAACCTACGCCGCATCATCGACGGTAGTATGCTGCTTAGACCTCAATTGCAATCTTAATTCTATATATTCAATATTTGATCACGGCATAACATCTTTTGCTCATTCACAATAATAACACTTACACAAATCTAGAATTACATTTAAATCAAAATTCGGGAACAAACCCTCTAAACAAGTTTTAAATTATCTTTAAGTTCTACGTAAATGAATGCACTAAATTTCTAACTTATAAATCCCTCAAAAAGCATCGAATCTCCATCATAGAGCCCATAATGCGGAGGGTAGTCAATTGCCTAAAATTATCAACATATCCATTCAGGATTGGAGCAAACACATGATCGAACAACAACACAAGTACAATATATTACGAAGATAACAGCTAACATGTGAGCATGATGTGACGAGAACAAAACATGAGATTATATGATAACATGAATGGATAAGAACTTGTCAAAATATCCATATGAGATCAATATATATCATTTCAACTAGGTGTTTATGTGTCCTTGGAAGCCACCTATATAAATGCTATGGCGATGACACCTGAATGGAGGTTGTGACAGCTCTAGATTACAGTAGGAACATTTGTTAAACTCAGAGACATCAAAATTAACCCACAGCAGCACCACCAATATAGATGGCAATCTATTGCGGTTTGGCCATTACACTGTGATATATGTTAACAGCTATGACAGTGGCAAACAGAAAGCACTGCGTACTTTGATCTTTAACTGATTTTGATGCAGTTTAATAGTAGACACTATGTCCAGTGATGGTTGCCCAAGTGTGGATGGGTCGTGGGCACTTTCACCTCGTGGTATTCTGGTAGTTAAGGACTGTGAATGGCATTAGTGCTTCAACTTCTCTAGGAGGTCAAAAGGCACTAACAGAACTGGCATAGGTGCTTCAAATTATCTAGGAGTTCATAAGGTACTACGGACTAGAAACGTAACGTGAAGTAATCAAAACAAAGTTCAATATTAGCTTTGATGCTGTAAAGAAACAATAAAAGGGTTGAGGAAGTTCCAGTTATGCATCAGAGTAGTGTGTTAAGCAGAAGTATATAGTACATCCTAATTTAGAAATTGGTGGGAGTTTTGCTCTGGATTAGGCTAAGAAGATCAATAATTCAAGACAGTTGAATTAGATTTGGGTTTTCTGATTTGGTAAGGATTTAGAGTTGGAGTTGATTGGTATCGAAAGGAATTATGTGGTTATTTAGGGTTTGAAGGGGACCAGGATGACTTTATAAACATCCCGCAGCTGGCAGTGGTAGGGCTTTGATCCGGCTTAAACTAGAGTTTTTGGGTCTATGTTAGATGAAAAAGGAGTGAGGGTTAAGGGGAAGGTGCTGATTGGATTTCAAGGACTGAGATGGGGAAATAAGATGAAATGAGGGGCTCTCATGGCCAACCCAGATCGTGGACAGCATCAGGAAAACTGTGCAGCCGACCGACCATGAAAAATGGAGAAGGGGGGATATGATGAAAGGGAAGGTTTCACACTCAACTTACAGAACAAGATCTATCCATGGAGAAGAATTTACTCTCTTTTGGAGGTATAACTCATAAATTTTTTACTCAATTACTAATCTCAATTGGTTTTCCTACCCCATATATTTACAGGGTTGGCGAACTTGCAGCTTACAAAAAAATCTCACCTAATAAGAAGACTAACTCAATTAATCATAACTTTTACATATACACTTCATCAAAACCAGATTAGATAAAGTTCCAAATATGGAAATTAATGAAAATGAAACAGAAAACATGTAAAAGCTAATTAAACCACCTATACTTGACTCAACTACGAACTTGCTAAATAATTGTGTTGAAATTAGTTGATGATTTTATTGATTGTCTCATTGGCATTATATAGCCTTACAGTCATTAATACAATGATCTCAATCATTATGACAATAATCTCATAATGGAATATCCTGTGACATATTCTGGCATCCCAAATATGTCCTCAGGATATTCCCATGTGCTTATACTATACTTAAATATGACACCCAACATACCATATCAACACTCCCCCTCAAGATGGGTGAAAGATATTCACTAAGCCCATCTTGTCACATCCTCTAATCATGCTCACTGAGGCGAGTCCCTTGGTTAGTCCATCTGCTACTTGATCCCTGGTTGGAACATGGCCAAGCTCCAGTAATCCACTATCCAACTTCTCTTTGATGAAGAATCTATCAATCTCGATGTGTTTGGTCCTGTCATGCTGTACTGGATTGTTGGCGATACTAATAGCTGACTGATTGTCACACCACAGCTTCATCTTGGCTCCTTGATCCAGCTTCAGCTCCACCAGCATATTCTTCAACCATAGCAGCTCTGCAACTCCCAAGGCCATAGCTCTGTACTCTGCTTCAGCTGTCGATCTGGCCACCACAGACTGCTTCTTACTCCTCCAGGAGACCAAGTTACCTCCTACAAATATGCAATATCCTGAGGTAGACCTCCTGTCATCAGCACAACTAGCCCAGTCAGAATCACAGTAGCCCTCGATGCTCACGTGATTGTTCTTCCTGAATATTAGTCCCTTCCCGGGAGCACCTTTCAGGTACCTCAGAATCTGGTACACTGCATCCATATGACCCTTCCGTGGGTCATGCATGTAGCGGCTCACCACACTTACTGCAAAGCAGATATCAGGACGTGTGTGGCTCAAATAGATCAACTTGCCAACCAGTCTCTGGTATCTGTCCCGATCAACTGGTTCTCCAGCCTCAGCATCAATCTTGAACCTCTGATCTATTGGTGTCGCTGCAGGTTTGCACCCCAACATCCCAGTTTCTGTGAGAAGGTCCAGTGCATACTTCCTTTGAGAGAGAACAATCCCCTCTGCTTCTCGAGCAATCTCAATCCCAAGGAAGTACCGAAGAAGGCCGAGATCTTTCACCTCGAATTCCTTGCCAAGCTTTCCTTTGAGTTGGGCGATCTCCTGCTCATCATCTCCTGTGATAATCATATCGTCCACATACACCGCAAGCATGGTGATGTGGCCTCCACTCCGACGGAAGAACACAGTATGATCCGCATTGATCTGCTGATATCCCATCCCTATCATCGCTCTTCTGAATCTGTCAAACCACGCTCGAGGAGACTGCTTCAGTCCATAGATGGACTTCTTCAACCTGCAGACCTTGCCTACTGTCTGATTGGTGCCAAATCCTGGTGGTATCTCCATGTACACCTCCTCCACTAGATCTCCGTGAAGAAACGCATTCTTCACATCCAGTTGGTGTAGCTTCCATCCACCATTCGCTGCCAGAGAAATCAGAGTCCTGACAGTGCACATCTTTGCAACTGGTGCAAAGGTCTCGTCATAGTCGATGCCGTACGTCTGACTGTATCCTTTGGCTACTAGTCGAGCTTTGTAGCGCTCAACCTGTCCATCTGGGTTCTGCTTCACGGTAAAGACCCACTTGCATCCAACTGTTCTCTTCCCCTCTGGCAATCTCACAAGCTCCCAAGTGTGGTTCTTCTCCAGAGCTCCCAACTCCTCGTGCATTGCCGCTTTCCACTTTGGATCGTTCTTGGCAACCTGCCAATTGTTAGGTACAGTAATACTATCCAAAGATGCTATAAATGCTCCATGAGAAGAAGAGATATGGTCATAAGAAACAAACTGAGCAATATCCCAACCATATCTGTTTGGAGGATTTCCTGCATTGCTGCGAGTGGTCCTCCGTACAGATAGTGGTGTGGGAGGAGTAGAAGTAGGAGGAATGATATTTTGTGAAGGAGGGGGTATCACCTGAAGGGGGGTTGGTGTCGGTGCCTCAGGAGTTGGGACGAACGCAGGCAAAGGACTTGGCACTGGCACTGTCGGTACTGGTCCTGCAGTTTGCTTCTCTCTCCTGCTGTAGGTAAGTAACTCTCCCTGAGCCGTAGGCCTAACATCTTCACCTTCTTGTCCCTTCTCCGTGCCTCCATGCCAAACTTCTAAATCGGTTACCACAAAGTTCTCCATCTCCCCCTCTCGCCTAATACTGGCAGTATTAGGCGTGTTGTGTGAAGTTCCGTCCTGGTGGTAGTATGGCTCATGCTCCCGAAAGTGGACATCCATACTGACAAACTTCTTCTTCTCTACTGGACTCCAGCACACATACCCCTTCTGGGTCGCCGAGTAGCCTACGAAGATGCATTTGACCGCTCTAGGGTCAAGTTTCCCAACTGATGGCCTGTTGTCCTTCACAAAACACACACACCCAAACACCTTCAGTGGGAGTATCCCACTATTATTGCCTTGCAATACCTCACATGGGGACTTCCATCCGAGGACCTTCGAGGGCATCCTGTTGATGAGTTGAGCTGCTGTCAACACTGCATGCCCCCACAGACTCTGTGGGACATTCATGTCGATCATCATACTTCTTGCGACCTCCAGAAGGTGTCTGTTTTTCCTTTCTGCAACTCCATTTTGTGCTGGTGTGTATGCACAGGTGGTCTGATGCTGTATTCCGTGTGCTGACAAGTATTCTGCAAGCGTCCTGTTGGTATACTCCGTTCCATTGTCAGACCTCAGTACCTTCACAACTGCTTTGTACTGAGTCTGGACATGCTTATGGAAATCCCGAAAACAAGCAGGTACATCATTCTTATTTTTCATCAAATATAACCAGGTAACACGAGAGGCACACTCAATGAAAGAAACAAAGTACTTATAACCATTCATAGTGTTAGTAGCACATGGACCCCAGACATCAGAATGTACTACCTCAAAAGCAAAAGTGCTCCTATGACCCGTGCCAACATATGAGCTCCTAGTAAGTTTTCCTAACTCGCACGCATCACATACTAATTTCTCTTTTTTTGTTTTTGCATAAATCTCTGGATATAACTTACTTAGAGTATCAAAGGAAGAATGTCCCATCCTCCGATGATGGAGCATCAAGGTATCCTCAGTCCTCTGCTGCAGTCCTTCCATGCCAGCCTTCTCTGCCATAGATACCAATGCTGAGTCCAGTCCTTCTCGATCTAGGTACCACAGTCCCTCATGCCAAGTGCCAGTCCCAAGTCTTCGTCCTGTCCCTTTCTCCTGGAAGGTCACCTTAGGAATATCAAAAGAAACAATGCATTTAAGTTGGAGGATTATAGAACTAATGGACAAGAGACTGACTGGAAAGGATGGAGCATGTAAAACATTGGATAATCTTACTGAACCTGTACAATTAACAGTACCCTTACCGACCACTGGCTGGAAAGTGCCATCAGCTGTCTGAATGTTGTCTGCTGATGCTAGGTGAGTGTAGGAAGAAAACTCACTAGCATTCCCAGTCACATGTCGAGATGCTCCCGAGTCGATAATCCAGTCTGATAATTTAAGGGAAGAGATAGACGCAAGGGCAAGTGATTCGTCAGTACCTTCTGATGGATGGGCATATATGGCAGCGTTGCCCCTAACAAAGAATGAGGTGGACGCCTCCTCTGTTCTACTCCTCATGTCTCCCAGTGCCTGGTCCTCCACAGTAATGGTGCCATCAGCTTCTCCGTTCCCTTCTGATATCAGGAGGTTTGCTCGAGAACCTCCTCGGCCGCCTCGTCTACCTCCTCGACCACGACCACGTCCTCCATTATATCCTCGTCCGCCGAACGGTCCTCGTGCACCACCTGAGTCTCCCTCCCTAGGTGGTTTGGTACAAGCATATCGATGATGACCCATCTCCCCACAGTTGTAGCACTGCCGGTTATCCTGCCAGGGTTCTCCCTTAGATCGTGTGTTACCTGAGCTGGTGATCGCTAGTGCTGACTTTGCTTCGGGGGGACCACATGTCCCTGCTTGCAGCCTGATGCGTGTCTCCTCCTGGATCATGGCTGAGATAGCCTCCTCAAGGCTAGGGATCTTTGGTTGGGCTAGAAGTAGGGCCGTCCTCTGTGCGAAAGCTGCAGTCAGCCCTTTGAGAAACTTCATCGTCCTCTCCTGCAGACACACCTGTCTCTCCTTACACTTAGGGTCCCCGCAGCTCGTCCGATATGAGGAGTGATCATAATCCAACCACAGACGCTCCAACTCCGTGGCATACTCCTGCACCGTCTTCTCTCCCTGTACGGTGTCATCAATCTCCCCCTTTATCTGGAAGACCCGTAAGTTGTTCCCCACACCATCATAGGTCCTTCTCAACTTCTCCCACACATCTTTTACCATCTCAATACCGTCTACTGTGGCGGCAATAGACTGGACTAAGGAGTTGAGAAGCCAGATGTAGATCACCATATGAGTGGACTTCCACTCATCGCGTCCTGTCGAGCCCTCGTCCGGCTCTGTCATCTCGTCCGTCAGGAACCCCTCCATGTTTTTTCCTGCGAGGGTTCTTCTCACCCGCCGTGACCAACTCAGATAGGTGGCTGGTCCATCTAATTTCAGATCGATGGAGGGAAGCTTCAACTCCGGCGACGTTCGTGTCGTGTTCTCACCAGCCGACATCGTCAACAACTTCATCAACGTCGCCACCTCTGCAGAATCTAGCTTCTTGATGATCTCCTCCATCGATGCTTCGTCTATCCAATCACGTCACGTCCGCTCCACGACTCACGCTCGTCCTCGTCGTCCGCTCCTAGATCCGAACATGTCCCTCCTTTTTCCAGATCTAGGCATCCCTATTAGGCGATGTCTAGTGCTGGTGTGGAGGAGGCGGCAGCACGCATGTCACAGCCGCCGTCGCAGCAGCAGCAGCAGCAGTCGCAGCAGCCGTGAAGATTTTTTTTTTTTTTTTTTTTTTTTTTTTTTTTTTTTTTTTTTTTTTGAAGGGAGGGGGGTAGACGAGGCGGGAAGGGAGAGGGCGTGGAAGAGTTCGGTGGAGGAGATCTAGAAAATCCTCCTGTGGGTTTGTGGAAGCTTGGTGACGGCTAGGGTTTGTGGAAACTTGGCTCTGATACCATGTTGAAATTAGTTGATGATTTTATTGATTGTCTCATTGGCATTATATAGCCTTACAGTCATTAATACAATGATCTCAATCATTATGACAATAATCTCATAATGGAATATCCTGTGACATATTCTGGCATCCCAAATATGTCCTCAGGATATTCCCATGTGCTTATACTATACTTAAATATGACACCCAACATACCATATCAACAAATTGCATGTAACTGGTCGCTGTCGTGAAGTACTGCAGGTTATGCTACTACGTGCCAAATAATAATTTATAGTGCTTCATTCATAGATCACTTGGATTATCTTGGTGATTACTAGAGTGCAATGCAGAACTTCAAATTACTTTTCCCTACTACCTTTTGTACTTCTGGGAATATTACTAATTTTGATCTTTGGCTGAATGTGCCATGAAAATTAATGCAATTCGGATTCCCAAAAGGGAATCATGCCATCTACCTCTTCATCTTAGACCCTTTTTTAGTCGAGGGGAACTTGTAGGGTGCTCTTTGGTTTCCTGTGCAGCTGAGCTTAAACTACATGACCAAAGATCTATTTTTCCTTACCAACTGTTCTTCTAGGTTTTATGGCAAGGTTCTTTCTTGCTCATACCTTGACTAGGAATTTGACCCCAAAACAAAGGCTTGACATCAGGTAATAGCCGGTGTCATTTCTTGTATGGAGCTTGCTAATGCTTCATATTCTTTAATGGAACTTGCTAATGCGTCATTACTAATTCCATCACTGTAGAAGGCTTGTAAAATGATGGTGACATTTTTTTTTACAATTTTGGTATAAAAGTTACTTATTATGATGATATTTCTTCTTAAATTTCTATCATAAAATAATATCTTATTTTGACTTTCAGCCACAGCTTTAAAGACTATGAAGAGCAGCTTGATTGATCCCATGAAGAATCTCGATACTTGGAAGAGTGGAGATCCATGCACTTCAAATTGGAAGGGGATAATTTGCACTGTCATATTGAATGATGGATACCTGCATATACAAGAAGTGTATGCCAAATTAATGCTTTAGATTCCCTTTTATGTGAAAATCTTAAGAATGTCTGTACTCATTGAGTGGTTGGGTTTGAGATGAATAAAATGTTTTCATAACTTCAAAGCTTTAATGGGTTGCTGACTGCACGGTATTTACGATATTGATAGCTGCTCCTGTTGAAGCAAACTGCTTTAGATGACACACATTTGTGTAGCATGTGTGCTAAGCTGGTGTCTTAGCGTGACTGATGACACTGCATTATGCTAGGAAGCACATGCACTCCAAAATTCATCCTGTTTCGGACACACGAATCGAACACACACAGACACTCGGAAACACCAAAATAGGTGCCGAATCCGTATTGCCGTGTCCGAAATGTGTCATGTCGAATCCGTGTCTCTGCAACATAGATTATTAGAGATAGACATTTTCCTACAACTTCTGCAATCAGAAATATTATTACATCCATACAAACAAGTATAAAGTCAGTTGTGGTTGGTAGACTTATCCCTGTGATATAGATTTATTAGTATCATGATTATAAATGATATATTTTTAGGGTTTAAGTCCTCAAAATGGTGGACATCGTGCAAGCAACTTATTTCTTAATAAAAGGAAATAACTTTTTGATAGTTTTTTGTATGTAGCTTATTTGCTAAGGGTTACAAACCTTGAATGAGATTTATGTGAGATGCAATGTCATTCATGTTCATCATGCTCCTATACTACACAATTTTGTTATTACATTCATATGATGAGTAGAGAAAGGATTTCTAATTTTTTACTTCTATCAAGTCCCCTTTTCTTATTACAGGTGTTGCTTGAAGTTTGAACAACATACTAAAAAGTTTCTTAGCACGATTATTTTATCTTCTTGCTTGAAGTTTAAACAGGCTTTGAGACACTACCATATGTACAATATGTTCCCTTTGTCAAATCACTGGAATTTATCTAGCTTTTAACTTAAGAGTAAGAGGTGTCGTATTATGTATAGTTAGATAGTTGTTAGTTTTGGTGACTTTAAGGTCTTGTTAGGAGATTTTTTTTTAATAATGGGTCTTATTGTTGCTCCTATTAGAGTTCTTGAAATCTACGCTAGCTTGACAAATATTCAACTGTCAGTTATACAAACATTTTGATAGTTTCAGAGGAGAGGTCCTTTAGTCTCTTAAATGTCTCACATCATATTGGTATCAATTGGATGCAAGTTGTTCTACTGTATTACACAGTGAACTGGTATGAAGAAGTTATGTTTCAGAAGAGGCAAAGATAGTCTTCTTTGACATTTTTTTGTCTTTTTTCTTCATGATTTCATGAGTTAGAAAATATCCAGTTTGGAGCTTTGCGAAAATGTCTAACTCATACTATAGAAAAGAAGGACATCATGTTGTTTTAAAATAGTGCGCTAACACATGGACGTCATATTAGTAGTTTAGAAACTGACGTTCACTAAAACTCACTGTTAAGCACTGTTACCCGGACTCTCGACTTTAAGGAGAAGTATCCGTGTCGATCCGATAGGACATGGTATGGATATTGAATCCTTATCTGATCCTCCATGGTGACAATCAGATCCTTCATGGTGACAATCAAGAGACTAGTAGTGGAGTGGATAGTTTATTTTAATGTGGTAGTGGAGTATATAGTTTATTTTAATATGGTAGACCAGTAGTAAAGTAGTAGGGGAGGTGAAGAGACAGTCCCTTAAGGACTTATTCAATTACTTTAGTAAAGTTTGCTTGTAGTTTATAATCATGACTGTCTTTTTATGAAATCATGCAAATTTAATTAGAGGCTATATCTTTTTATGAAACCGCCAAATTTAATTACATGTCTTTTATGAAGCCATGCAAATTTAATTACATGATTTGTCTTTTTATGAAACCATGTTCAAATATATTTATTTTAGTAGTCAAATTTTCGTACCCAAAATTTGGATCATTTTTAGCCAAGTCCGTGTGTCCTTCAATTATGAATTTGAAAGATCCGACTCTTGGATATGTATCCGTATCTGACACCCATACCCGAGTCCAGGTAACATAGTTGTTAAGACATAGTTAACTAATTTCGTGTTCGTCAATAATACCTTGATCTTGGGATTAAGTTATTAACGCTGATCACCAAGATATAGACTGACACTGCAACCATGAAGATATAAATGTTACCTTATTAGGTTCACTGATATTTTGAAGTTTTATTCATTAATCATTCCCATTGCTCAGCATACCTTTGTTTACCTAACTCTCTGGAGTCCCTCTCCTTGCTTAATTGACCCTTACTGTCCGATCGACTTAATCTACTTGATATATGACAAAACACTAATGTTTTTTTAGTATGTAGGAAAATTAATTACTCATGACACACAAAAATCTGAAATCTGGTAGTAGTGTTACATTCAATATTAATGCTGTCACTTATCTCCCTTGCAGGCAGCTGCTAAGGTTGAATCTATCAGGAACTCTAGTACCTGATCTTCGTCTTCTCTCTCATCTTAATATACTGTGAGTGTTGACTTTTTTCTATTGCATGGAAGGTGTTGATTACTTTTTTCATTTTTATATTGCAACTAAGGTGCAAAACTTTATCTAGTGCTCATTGCAATTCATTTATATGCTTTATGCTTAAATATTAATAAGAGCTTTTCTTCCATCACATGTAATCTTTTTTCTGAAGGAAAGGCCTTTATTACTAATGATCTTCGTTCTTTATAGGGATGTTATGTGGAACAATATAAGTGGAAGTATCCCAAAGGAGATAGGAAGCATCACATCATTAAAGCTTCTGTAAGTGATAACCGATAAGTATTTGTTTTTAAACTCCCACCCACAGACACTGTTTCGCTAATTACCTAAAGACTAGTGTAAGTTAGAATTGTAACCAAAATTTCTTTCTATTTAAATCTCCATATTATCCATCGTTATGGGCACATCTGAGATCAAGAAATGCTCTATAGTTTGGGACCCTTTTGTAAATAAACCTAGATTTAATGTTCATCAAATCTTCAAAATTTTAAATATTTGGTGTGAAAACAAAATTTTAATGAGAGATATAATGAGTGATGAACATTAAATCTTTCTGTTAACCCATTAAAATCAAAAGTTTATTTATCAAAAGGTACCCAACTTTAATAATTCAACATGGAGACTTAATGGGACTAAATTTTAGGTACAATGCCAATACACACACACACACACAGTGTCTCTGTTGGAGCAAAGCTCAAAATCCTTCCCATGGCCCCTTGTGAAACAATAGATGAATTTCGACTGATATCTAGCAAACAAAGGAAACTCCTCATGGATCTGTTATCGCCTTTTTTTGATAAACATTTAAATGTAACCTCTATGAATACAAGCTGATTATTTAAGATTGACTACTCATCATCATCATCCAAGCCTTCTCCCATTCTTTTTTGATAATTTTTTTGTGACCGGGTGTCAACCTGACATCAACCCTCTATGTTGGTGTCAAATTCCTAGCCAATGTAACTATAAGCATGAGAACCTAGACGGCCAGTTGGCAGGTTGATAGACCTACATTTTAGATATGCAGTTTAAGCTCATGCAACCAAGTAGCATTCTTTACGTCTGACTGGAAAGAAGAAAAAGTAGCAGTTAATTGTTGGATGGTGACTTGTATAGTTAAATCATGACAAAAAGGATGTCACATTGTCTTGAGCCTCCTGCTAATATAAGGTATGGGAGGGAACATAGCCTTATCACATTTTATGAAAAAGCTGTTTCTATGGCTATGTTCCTTTGATATGTGCATGTTGCCATTGCTATGAATATAAGGTTTACACTAAGTTTTACAGCCAGCACTATATAACAACCCCATGGTTCTAAGTATTGGCGGAAACTGCGGGAACTACTGAAACCAATTGACAGGGCCGGCCCTGAGCTCATGGGGGCCTGGGACGAACTTTCAAAATGAAGCCCCATACATAATGTAAAAAAATGAAACAAAAGTAAAATAAAAAATGTCTCCACCAATATTTGAACTAGAAACCTTTTGCGTGCAAGTCTAATGTAATAACAACTACACTACTATTGCTTTGTGATAAAAAGGACCCACGGTAAATACTAGTTCTATTTTCGGTACAAAATTATTTATATATTTAAACATAATTTTTTTTGGGCCTTCCTGGCCTATGGGGCTCTGGACGGTCGCCCTGCCAATTGATCAAACCACCGAAACCCCTGGAAACTGCTGATACCATGTGTTGAGAGTATTAGTGGGTGTTTAGTCCCACATCTAGTAGAATAGTAGAGAGAGAGAGGGGTTAGCCTCTCCTATATATATGTAGCCCCATCCATTAATAAAATTAAGCCAAGTATTAAACCAAGTTTCTATTTGGTATCAGAGCCAGGTTCCCCCCACCATTCTTCAAACCTTAATCCTCTCACAGCCGCCTCCCTCCCTTCTTTCCCCTGCCGCCGGCCTGCCACGTCGCCAGCAGCCCCCGCCGGCCCCGGCGACCGCTTGGCCGCGTGCCGCCTGCCTGCCCTACCGCCACGGTTGCTGCTGTTGCTGCTGCTGCCGCGACTGCTACTGTTGCCGCTGCGATCCCGGCGACCCCCGACCCCAACCCCGACGATCTTCTTCTTCTTCTCTCCTGCAAGTAACTCGGTTCTGTCCATATGCAACTGCGATTTCACGGAAGACCGAGAAATTTAATTTTTTGATTATTGTTTTATAGCAGTAAGTTGTAATAAGGATATTAATTATAAAGTTGCTTGTTGGATCAAGATATATCAGTGAGGGAACTCTTATGTGAACTCCTGATATCGACTACAACTGTCGGTTCCTCCTTCTCGTCACGCCATGCGACCTCGGGTCGAAGCCATGCACAAGACGTAAGTAGCGACTCTCAGGGACACCGCTGCCGCTGAAGGAGGAACAGTAGACGTAGAGAAGACGACGATCAAAGGTGGAGACAATCTAGATCTGCCACTGTCTTGCTGATCTTGTTGATGGAAGAGGACAAGAAGAAGATAATGGATACGATCTACGACAAGCTGACGACCCAAGAGATGAAGACTTTGGTGGACGATCTCTTCTCCAAGAGGCTGACCGAGACTAGCTCCCATGGTGCTAACGCAGATGTGGATCTTTCACAATATAAAATGGAGAAGTTGGAGAAACTGGAGATAAAGTTGGAGGGTATTTCCAACTACTTGAAGTGGTCGCGTTAGGCGATGCGGACTCTGACGGCAATAGGCTTGGTGGGCTATGTGAATGGCCAAACCAAGGCACCTGAAGATCACTCACTGGAATTTGCTGTGGGGGAGATCGTCAATAATGTTGTTGCTGGATAGTTGACAGCCTTATTGACCGACCAAGTGTCGGGCAACGTGAAAGCAATGGAGGGTGCTGGTGATATTTGGATGACGCTGAGAGATATGTACTCAAGGTCGGACAACCCTATGAAGGTTTTCCAACTACAAGATGAACTTGATAAGGTGGTCCAAGAAGATCACACCATCTCTGAGTATGCGGCTCTGCTGAAGAAGTATTGGTCAGATCTGGACCACTATGACCCCATTGGCGTGGAAGATGAGCAAGTTGAACCGGCATTTGCGAAACATTATAAGAAGTTCATGGAGTATGTTTCGCGACAAATGATGATGAAGTTTCTGAAGGGGCTCAACCCAGCATTCGAGCAGAAGAGGAATATCCTACTTGCTCAACCCAGACTGCCATCACTGGAGGAGGCCATAGCTGCTATGGCATAAGAAGAGGCATGACTGAAGCTGATGCCTAGCACCACTAGCTCTCTGAGGGAAAAATCAGCTCCAACAGCTTTTAACCCAAACCCTTCCGGAGGGAGAGGGTGCTACAACTGTGGAGACCCTGAACATTTTATCAGATTCTGTACGAAACTCCTGAGAGACTAGTCCAGCTGCCGTGGACACAGCCGTGGAGGACGTATGGGTGGCAGAGGAGGCTATGCTAGTAGAATAAGTAATTATTCTGGAGAAAACAAGGCAAACCTGACAGGAGAGGAAAGTGAGAGTCAGCCATCCGATATGACCCTTACTGAAAGAAAAATGCTAGATATATGGAGAAGCATGAAGTTTGGAACCATCGACAGTCGAGCCAATACCTCTGGGACATCAACTCCAACCACCTTCGGGGGATAACATCACCCACTATGCCCATACAAGCACAGGTATATCTGCTCATACCCTGGCATCTATCCACAGAGTAGGTTGGATAATTGACTCTGGGGCATCCCGCCATGTCACAGGTGCCCATGATGAGTTCCAAGATTACACTTACTTGACGACGTCTAAAGCATTCAGACTGCTGATGGTACGGCTAGACCCATTATGGATAAATGCATAGTTGAATGCACCCCTTCTATAACCCTTACTGAAGTCTTGCATGCTTCATCTTTTTTCGTTAATCTATTGTCCATTAGTGCCATTGTTCTTCAACTTAATTGTGTTGTTTCCTTTGACATTCCTAAGGTAAACGTTCAGGAGAAGGGAACGGAAAGACGGTTGGGGACTGGTACTTGGCATAAGGGGCTATGGTACTTGGACATGGGTGGGTTGGACGCATTACTAGTGTCACTGGTGGAAGAAGCGTAACCGGAGGAGCCGCGAAAAACAGTGGAAGCAGAATTATTACTTCAACATCAGCGTATGAAACATTTTTCATTCAGTCTACTGAGTCAGTTGTATCCATCTATGTATCAAAAGGCTAATAAATAAAAGTTTGTTTGTTATGCTTGTGAGCTTGGAAAACATACTAGAAGCTCTTATGTGAGTTCTGTAAATAGAAGTTTACCTGCTTTTGATATGATACACTCTGATGTGTGGGGACCTTGTCCTACAACTGGAGTTAATGGTTTTAAATGGTTTGTCACATTTATTGACTGCTACACGTGTCACCTGGGTACCTAATGAAGAGTAAGAGTGATGTCTTTGCATGCTTTAAGATTTTCATCGCAGGGTTACAACACAGTCCAGTGCTAAAGTGGAGATTTTGAGATCTGACAATGGGACATAATACACCAATAAGGCTATTGAAGAGTACTTATCAGCCCATGAGATACAACATCAGACTTTATGGGCCTATACACCAGCACAGAATGATGTGGCAGAGCGGAAGAATATGCACATGTTGGAAGTAGCACGGTCAATAATGTTTGCCATAAATGTTCCTAAACACTTGTGGGGGCATGCCATGTTTACGGCTGCATATCTCATCAACATGATGCCCTCTCAGGTGTTAGGATTGGAAGACACCGTTTGAGATGCTTACATGAGAGAATAAGTACATTGTTCTCCCGAAGGTATTTGGATGTGTATGTTTTGTGAAAGATAACATACATGCGGTGGGAAAGTTGGACCCTCGGACAGTGAAGTGCATCTTTGTTGGCTACTCGGGGACTCAGAATGGGTACTCTTGTTGGAGTCTGGTGGAGCGAAGGCTCTTTGTAAGCATGGACGTTACATTCAGAGAGATGGAACCATACTACCACAATGGTTTAGGTGAAGGCTCCGCATTTGGTGACACACCTAACACATGAGGTGTTAGGAGTGAGGGAGAGATGGGCCCAAGCGTGATTGTCGGGTCAGTTCCATGTCCAATGATGGAAGCTGGTCGAGGGAGCAAGGGGAAGATAGCGAGGGTGAGGAAAGTGATGAGGATGCATATAACCAGGAGGAAGAAAGTGGTGACAATCAGGAGGAGGAAAGTGATGCTCAGTGCAGGGGGCGAACAGACTACAGAACAATCTACAGAGGTCCAATTTGGAGAAAGCAGCAGTCCACTACTGTGCCTATTGTCCTTACTGTGCCATGTCCCTCGCCTAACCCTGTCCTTACTCTTGAAGATGCACCTCCCGTACCGGATTTCTCTGATTCGGATGGTATGATCTCTTCACCACTTCCTTTTATTCCCTTAAGGAGATCTTCTCGCAGTAATGCGGAAAAAGCCCCTAATCGTTATTGTTATGAATATGATATTGCCAATTTCTTATCCTACTCTAATATATCCCCTACCTATCGAGCATTCATTGCATCGTTAGACACACCTCTTTGCCTAAGTGTTGGCAGGAAGCGAAGAAAGATCCAAGGTGGAGAGCTACAATGTTGGAGGAACTTGGGGTACTCGAAAGAAATGGGACATGGAAGCTTGTTCCGTTGCCTCAAGAAAAGAGAGCAGTTGGATGCAAATGGGTCTTTACGATAAAGGAGATGCCAAAAAAAATGTGGAGCTGTACAAGACAAAGTTGGTTGCAAAGGGATTCACTCAATCCTATGACATCGACTATGATGAGACATTTACTTCAGTGGCAAAGATGAGCACTGTGAGAACCCTAGACTCCCTTGCAGCAAACCATGGGTGACAGCTATATCAATTGGATGTGAAGAACGCTTTTCTTCATGGGACCTACAAGAGGAATTATACATGGAGACCCCCCAGGGGTTTTACTTTTGCACGAAGCAGTCGACGAAAAATGTGTGCAAGCTAATGAAACTACTGTATGGGCTCAAGCAATCTCCTCGAGCCTGATTTGATAGATTCAGAAAGGCTGTCACAGGCATAGGGTACCGCCAGACCAATGCAAATCTTACTGTTTTCTTCCAGCATGAAAGAGGCCACATCACCATACTTGCAGTGTATGCGGATGCTATAGTAATTACATGTGATAATGAGGAGGAGATCATCCAGCTGAAGTCAAAACTCGCCAAGGAGTTTGAATCGAAGGACTTAGGAATGATGAGATATTTTCTCGGGATCGAGGTGGCTCGAGGAAGAGATGAGATCGTCCTCTCTCAGAGGAAGTATGTACTAGACCTGCTCACAGAGACTGGTATGCTGGGATGTCGATCGACAGTCACTCCAATCGATCAGAAAGATAAGTTGGGTGCAGAGGTATGAGAGCCTGTTGATCGTGAGAGATATCAGAGACTTGTAGGAAGATTGATTTATCTAGGCCATACTCGCCCTGATATTTCATTTGCTGTGAGTGTAGTGAGTCACTACATTCATGATCCAAGGAAGTGTCACATGGATTCAGTTTTCCGTATCCCGAGATATCGGAAGGGGACTCCTGGAAGAGGGCTATGGTTCAAGAAAAATGGACACCTGGGTGTTGAGGGATACTGCGATGCAGATTGGGCAAGCTGCATGGACGACAAAATGTCTACCTCAGGGTACTATGTCTTTGTGGGGGGTAACCAAATCTCATGGAGAAGCAAGAAACAGTCTGTGGTAGCACGATCGGCTGCTGAAGCAGAATATAGAACTATGGTTCTGGGAGTGTCAGAGTTGTTGTGGGTACGAAGAGCACTGCTGACGGAGTTGAAGCTGGACCAGGGAACACCATTGCGTCTTTTGAGTGACAGTCAAGCTGCAATAAATATAGCTAACGATCCAGTCCAGCATGACAGAACTAAGCACACCGAGATCGATCGGTTCTTCATCAAAGAGAAGCTAGAAAAAGGGATATTAAAGCTCGATCATGTTCGCTCAGAAGAACAAGTTGCAGATTGTCTGACTAAGAGTCTTAATTCATCGAGTCTTTCTAAACTATGTGACAAGATGGGGATAGTTGATATCTATCGTCCATCTTGAGGGTGAGTTTTGAGAGTATTAGTGGATGTTTAGTCCCACATCTAGTAGAATAGTAGAGAGAGGGGTTAGCCTCTCCTATATATATGTAGTCCCATCCATCAGTAAAATTAAGCCAAGTATTAAACCAAATTTCTATTCCATGTACTCATAGAAAGGTCTGAAACCGATGCCGAAATCAAGTTTTTGAACTTCACAACTGGTAATTGGTAACTGTGCTAGAAGAATTGTCCCGGAACTGCTTATTCCGCAATGAAGGATGTAGTTGTACTCTGATCAGTTTGCAATTTTGTATTTCAAAAATAATTATTTTATTCTGTGTTACTTGCATGCTGACAATTCACATGCTATTCGTTATATTTGCAGGCTATTGAGTGGCAATAACTTTTCTGGTTCTTTACCTGATGAGATTGGACTTCTTGCCAATTTAAATAGACTCCAAATTGATCAGAATCAGATATCAGGACCAATACCTACATCATTTGCTAATTTGAACAATATAAAACATCTGTGAGTTCACATTATCGCTCTCTCTTTTTAAGGATCCTTGTCTTACACTTTCAATTTTCTTTGTTCAGCCACATGAACAATAATTCGATTAGTGGTCAACTGCCGCCTGGGTTGTCTACATTACCAAGGCTCCTTCACTTGTATGTTCTTAATTGCAAGTTCCTTAATTGTAATCATTTCATTTTTTAGTGTAGTTACGGCTATCTATTTTCTACAATTAACTGAGTAACCTTTGCAGCCTGGTGGACAACAATAAATTTACTGGATATCTTCCTCCTGAATATTCCAGGATGCCAAGTCTGAAGATTCTGTATGTACATTTCTTGAATCCTTTTAAATGATTACTCTTTATTTAGTCTGACATCATAAACATTTTTTTGGGCCCTTACTAATTTGTTACACTGGACAGTTTATTTATTTGTTCCCAGTCATGATTGTGATGTTGTGAAGACTTCATTATGATCATTTACTACATCTTATTTTTCTGTGGTGAGCATATTATATCGTGATAATAGTAGCTACTTTTTATGGAAAATCGGAAAGATCTCTTACTGAAGTTGAACATATTTGTACTTCTTTTCTCTACATTCTTATTTACCTTTTATGCAAAATCAGTTAGATCTCTTATTAATGTAGAACAGATTCCCATTTCTCTTCTATACTTTTTTTTTTTTTTTGCACAGGCTTCATTTTGCAGAATTTTCTTTTAAATTGTATAAATGTTGCTGAACTTCTTGTCAAGCAACTTTGTAAAGGTTCTTTGCAGTTATAGAAGCTGAATCTGATCTTTGTATAAATGAATCTGATTGTTTACTACATCTATTTTTTTTTTTCTCTTTTCAGCATATTATTAAGTAATAATTGCAGCGCTACTTTTTATGCAAAATCAGTAATCTCTCTTACTGAAGTAGAGCATATTTGAATTTCTTTCTCTACATTCTTGTTTACCTTTTATGCAAAATCGATAATGTCTCTTAGCAAAGTAGAACAGATTTACGTTTATTTTCTCTACATTCTTTTTATTAACTTTATACTCCTTCCAGCACAGCTTCATTGTGCATAATTATTTTTGTGAACTGTATAAATGTGGGGAACTGTTTGTCAATCAACATCGCAAAGATTCTTTGCGGCCCGGACCCAGTTTAGACTAGAGCATCTTTTTTTGATCCCGAGTTAAAATCAGAAATACTTATGGGTGTTTGGTTTGCAGGATTGGACAATGTAATGTAATTGGCATTACGTTGTAAATCTAATTCAGTCATACAATTAAAAAAATTGTTTCTTATTTATTATTTTATTTTGTTTGTTTCATTTTCATTATTCTTTATTTATTAATTTTTGTTATTTGAAAATTTAAAATTTCAAAATTTTAAGTTTTTTTAATTTTAGATTTTAATTATTATATTTATTATATTATATTATATATATTTTTATATTTGAATTTTTTAATTTTTTTAAATTTTTAAATTTTAAAAATTTGAAAATTTAAAATTTAAAAATTAAATTTTTTTTATTTTTATTTTTCAGTTTTTTTAAAAATGAAAAAGTTGTAATTTTAAATTTTTGTTACATTACAAACTCAATTACATTACATGGTAAACCGGACATTTGAATGCAATTGAGATTACATTATAGATGTTCCAACAAAACATGGTAATGTAATTGTAATTCAATTACATTACAAACTCAATTCCATTATGGCTACAATTACATTACAATAAATGAAACACAACCTTAGTTTTTTTTTCTTCTTGAAATGTATTAACATATATCATCATATTTGTCACTTTTTTGCAGATACAGCCCTTACATGCACTTTATATTTCCTATTCTGTCTACTTTGCAGTCAACTTGATAATAATAATTTCGGTGGCACTACGATTCCAGCTTCTTATGGCAATATGACTACGCTTTTGAAACTGTAAGTTCTTTTGGTGCTCTTATATTTTCTCATATTGATATTTGATAGTTGCTTGAAGAAAGTAGAAACAATTACTTAGATGACAGAACTTGAGACTACAATAGTCATTGGTAGCTCATATACTTTTAATTCAATAAATGAACGACAGGGTTATATGTTGATATGGTATGTTGGGTGTCATATTTAAGTATAGTATAAGCACATGGGAATATCCTGAGGACATATTTGGGATGCCAGAATATGTCACAGGATATTCCATTATGAGATTATTGTCATAATGATTGAGATCATTGTATTAATGACTGTAAGGCTATATAATGCCAATGAGACAATCAATAAAATCATCAACTAATTTCAACATGGTATCAGAGCCAAGTTTCCACAAACCCTAGTCGTCACCAAGCTTCCACAAACCCACAGGAGGATTTCCTAGATCTCCTCCACCGAACTCTTCCACGCCCCCCCTTCTTCCCTTCTTCGCCCTTCGAGGCCGCCCTTCGCTGTTGCTGCCCCGTCCCGCTAGTGCTGCGGCTGCTGCGACTGCTGCTGCTGCGACGGCGGCTGTGACATGCGTGCTGCCGCCTCCTCCGCACCAGCACGAGACAGCGCCTAATAGGGATGCCTAGATCTGAAAAAGGGGGGGACATGTTCGGATCTAGGAGCGGACGACGAGGACGAGCGTGAGTCGTGGAGCGGACGTGACGTGATTGGATAGACGACGCATCGATGGAGGAGATCATCAAGAAGCTAGATTCTGCAGAGGTGGCGACGTTGATGAAGTTGTTGACGATGTCGGCTGGTGAGAACACGACACGAACGTCGCCGGAGTTGAAGCTTCCCTCCATCGATCTGAAATTAGATGGACCAGCCACCTATCTGAGTTGGTCACGGCGGGTGAGAAGAACCCTCGCAGGAAAAAACATGGAGGGGTTCCTGACGGGCGAGATGACAGAGCCGGACGAGGGCTCAACAGAACGCGATGAGTGGAAGTCCACTCATATGGTGATCTACATCTGGCTTCTCAACTCCTTAGTCCTGTCTATTGCCGCCACAGTAGACGGTATTGAGTTGGTGAAAGATGTGTGGGAGAAGTTGAGAAGGACCTATGATGATGTGGGGAACAACTTACGGGTCTTCCAGATAAAGGGGGA
Organism: Iris macrosiphon; assembly: GCA_036927795.1. NCBI lineage: Eukaryota > Viridiplantae > Streptophyta > Magnoliopsida > Asparagales > Iridaceae > Iris > Iris macrosiphon. The sequence goes on along the minus strand of JAYESA010000020.1, from coordinate 46,620,308 downwards.
GATTGATGACACCGTACAGGGAGAGAAGACGGTGCAGGAGTATGCCACGGAGTTGGAGCGTCTGTGGTTGGATTATGATCACTCCTCAGATCGGGCGAACTGCGGGGACCCTAAGTGTAAGGAGAGACAGGTGTGTCTGCAGGAGAGGACGATAAAGTTCCTCAAAGGGCTGACTGCAGCTTTCGCACAGAGGACGGCCCTACTTCTAGCCCAACCAAAGATCCCTAGCCTTGAGGAGGCTATCTCAGCCATGATCCAGGAGGAGACACGCATCAGGCTGCAAGCCGGGACAGGTGGTCCCCCCGAAGCAAAGTCAGCACTAGCGATCACCAGCTCAGGTAACACAGGATCTAAGGGAGAGCCCTGGCAGCATAACCGGCAATGCTACAACTGTGGTGAGATGGGTCATCATCGGTATGCTTGTACCAAACCACCTAGGGAGGGAGATTCAGGTGGTGGACGAGGACCGTTCGGCGGACGAGGATATAATGGAGGACGTGGTCGTGGTCGAGGGGGTAGACGAGGCGGCCGAGGAGGTTATCGGGCGAACCTCCTGATATTAGAAGGGAACGGAAAAGCTGATGGCACATTTACTGTAGAGGACCAGACACTGGGAGACATGAGGAGTAGAACAGAGGAGGCGTCCACCTCATTCTTTGTTAGGGGCAACGCTGCCATGTATGCCCATCCATCAGAAGGTACTGAAGAATCACTTGCCCTTGCGTCTATCTCTTCCCTTAAATCATCAGACTGGATTATCGACTCGGGAGCATCTCGGCATGTGACGGGGAATGCTAGTGAGTTTTCTTCCTACACTCACCTAGCATCAGCAGACAGCATTCAGACAGCTGATGGCACTTTCCAGCCAGTGGTCGGTAAGGGTACTGTTAATTGTACAGGTTCAGTAAGATTATCCAATGTTTTACATGCTCCATCCTTTCCAGTCAGTCTCTTGTCCATTAGTTCTATAATCCTCCAACTTAAATGCATTGTTTCTTTTGATATTCCTAAGGTGACCTTCCAGGAGAAAGGGACAAGACGAAGACTTGGGACTGGCACTTGGCATGAGGGACTGTGGTACCTAGATCGAGAAGGACTGGACTCAGCATTGGTAACTATGGCAGAGAAGGCTGGCATGGAAGGACTGCAGCAGAGGACTGAGGATACCTTGATACTCCATCATCGGAGGATGGGACATTCTTCCTTTGATACTCTAAGTAAGTTGTATCCCGAGATTTATGCAAAAACAAATAAAGAGAAATTAGTATGTGATGCGTGCGAGTTAGGAAAACTTACTAGAAGCTCATATGTTGGCACGGGTCATAGGAGCACTTTTGCTTTTGAGGTAGTACATTCTGATGTCTGGGGTCCATGTGCTACTAACACTATGAATGGTTATAAGTACTTTGTTTCTTTCATTGAGTGTGCCTTTCGTGTTACCTGGTTATATTTGATGAAAAATAAGAATGATGTACCTACTTGTTTTCGGGATTTCCATAAGCATGTCCAGACTCAATACAAAGCAGTTGTGAAGGTACTGAGGTCTGACAATGGAACGGAGTATACCAACAGGACGCTTGCAGAATACTTGTCAGCACACGGAATACAGCATCAGACCACCTGTGCATACACACCAGCACAAAATGGAGTTGCAGAAAGGAAAAACAGACACCTTCTGGAGGTCGCAAGAAGCATGATGATCGACATGAATGTCCCACAGAGTCTGTGGGGGCATGCAGTGTTGACAGCAGCTCAACTCATCAACAGGATGCCCTCGAAGGTCCTCGGATGGAAGTCCCCATGTGAGGTATTGCAAGGCAATAATAGTGGGATACTCCCACTGAAGGTGTTTGGGTGTGTGTGTTTTGTGAAGGACAACAGGCCATCAGTTGGGAAACTTGACCCTAGAGCGGTCAAATGCATCTTCGTAGGCTACTCGGCGACCCAGAAGGGGTATGTGTGCTGGAGTCCAGTAGAGAAGAAGAAGTTTGTCAGTATGGATGTCCACTTTCGGGAGCATGAGCCATACTACCACCAGGACGGAACTTCACACAACACGCCTAATACTGGTAGTATTAGGCGAGAGGGGGAGATGGAGAACTTGGTGGTAACCGATTTAGAAGTTTGGCATGGAGGCACGAAGAAGGGACAAGAAGGTGAAGGTGTTAGGCCTACGGCTCAGAGAGAGTTACTTACCTACAGCAGGAGAGAGAAGCAAAGTGCAGGACCAGTACCGACAGTGCCAGTGCCAAGTCCCTTGCCTGTGTTCGTTCCAACTCCTGAGGCACCGACACCAATCCCCCTTCAGGTGATACCCCCTCCTTCACAAGATATCATTCCTCCTACTTCTACTCCTCCCACACCACTATCTGTACGGAGGACCACTCGCAGCAATGCAGGAAATCCTCCAAACAGATATGGTTGGGATATTGCTCAGTTTGTTTCTTATGACCATATCTCTTCTTCTCATGGAGCATTTATAGCATCTTCTGATAGTATTACTGTACCTAACAATTGGCAGGTTGCCAAGAACGATCCAAAGTGGAAAGCGGCAATGCACGAGGAGTTGGGAGCTCTGGAGAAGAACCACACTTGGGAGCTTGTGAGACTGCCAGAGGGGAAGAGAGCAGTTGGATGAAAGTGGGTCTTTACCGTGAAGCAGAACCCAGATGGACAGGTTGATCGCTACAAAGCTCGACTAGTAGCCAAAGGATACAGTCAGACGTACGGCATCGACTATGACGAAACCTTTGCACCAGTTGCAAAGATGAGCACTGTCAGGACTCTGATTTCTCTGGCAGCGAATGGTGGATGGAAGCTACACCAACTGGATGTGAAGAATGCGTTTCTTCACGGAGATCTAGTGGAGGAGGTGTACATGGAGATACCACCAGGATTTGGCACCAATCAGACAGTAGGCAAGGTCTGCAGGTTGAAGAAGTCCCTCTATGGACTGAAGCAGTCTCCTCGAGCGTGGTTTGACAGACTCAGAAGGGCGATGATAGGGATGGGATATCAGCAGATCAATGCTGATCATACTGTGTTCTTCCGTCGGAGTGGAGGCCACATCACCATGCTTGCGGTGTATGTGGACGATATGATTATCACAGGAGATGATGAGCAGGAGATCGCCCAACTCAAAGGAAAGCTTGGCAAGGAATTCGAGGTGAAGGATCTCGGCCTTCTTCGGTACTTCCTTGGGATTGAGATTGCTCGAGAAGCAGAGGGGATTGTTCTCTCTCAAAGGAAGTATGCACTGGACCTTCTCACAGAAACTGGGATGTTGGGGTGCAAACCTGCAGCGACACCAATAGATCAGAGGTTCAAGATTGATGCTGAGGCTGGAGAGCCAGTTGATTGGGACAGATACCAGAGACTGGTTGGCAAGTTGATCTATTTGAGCCACACACGTCCTGATATCTGCTTTGCAGTAAGTGTGGTGAGCCGCTACATGAATGACCCACGGAAGGGTCATATGGATGCAGTGTACCAGATTCTGAGGTACTTGAAAGGTGCTCCCGGGAAGGGACTAATATTCAGGAAGAACAATCACGTGAGCATCGAGGGCTAATGTGATTCTGACTGGGCTACTTGTGCTGATGACAGGAGGTCTACCTCGGGATATTGCATATTTGTAGGAGGTAACTTGGTCTCCTGGAGGAGTAAGAAGCAGTTTGTGGTGGCCAGATCGACAGCTGAAGCAGAGTACAGAGCTATGGCCTTGGGAGTTGCAGAGCTGCTATGGTTGAAGAATATGCTGGTGGAGCTGAAGCTGGATCAAGGAGCCAAGATGAAGCTGTGGTGTGACAATCAGTCAGCTATTAGTATCGCAAACAATCCAGTACAACATGACAGGACCAAACACATCGAGATTGATAGATTCTTCATCAAAGAGAAGTTGGATAGTGGATTACTGGAGCTTGGCCATGTTCCAACCAGGGATCAAGTAGCAGATGGACTAACCAAGGGACTCGCCTCAGTGAGCATGATTAGAGGATGTGACAAGATGGGCTTAGTGAATATCTTTCACCCATCTTGAGGGGGAGTGTTGATATGGTATGTTGGGTGTCATATTTAAGTATAGTATAAGCACATGGGAATATCCTGAGGACATATTTGGGATGCCAGAATATGTCACAGGATATTCCATTATGAGATTATTGTCATAATGATTGAGATCATTGTATTAATGACTGTAAGGCTATATAATGCCAATGAGACAATCAATAAAATCATCAACTAATTTCAACATTATACACTGACAGCTGCTTCCAATTTTTTTTTTTCCTTAAAAAAAGTCTGCAGTGATCTACAGTGATACTTCTCTTGAGATGAAGCTGTAAACACTTCATACCTTTAATGATTAGTCTATCTTTTGTTAATGTCTTCTTTTATTTCTGTATACTTAGTTCTGTGATTTCAACATATCAATATTGTATGTCATTTTTTTTTCAAGGTTCAAATTATGCTTAATTTCTTCTGCATGATTTCCATATTGAATGAATCAGGAGTCATCTGGATGTACTGGATTAAACTTCTCTTTGTGCTCGCTAATTTTATTCTTTTGCTTCTACTTTTACTTGATATTGGTGCAATATCAAGTTAGTAGTGGTTAGATAGTTAAATATACATTTATAGTACATGATTATGAATATGGAGGATTTGCAATAGCATAATATGAAGATGTCGACTTGTGAAGTGGATTGAAGGCACAATCGATGTGAAATCCTGTAGACTCCAAAAGAAAAAGGAAACCATGGAAGTTAGTCTCAGAAAAGGAAAAAAACATGGAACTGAAATCCTGTAGACTCTATAGAAACAGGTGAGCAAATGTGCCAATTGAAAATGATGCTTTCAGTGTTCCACAGAACTACAGGTGGAAAGTCATTTGGTGGAACTTCGTATATTTGGAAATCTATTTTTGGTTATGTAAGGTTAGACAATTGTATTGAGAAATATCAAAGTGGATTCATGCTTTGCTTGTCTCGAGGGATGAAATATCTATCCAATCCTTCCCTGTTAATATGGTGATCTACATCTGGCTTCTCAACTCCTTAGTCCAGTCTATTGCCGCCACAGTAGACGGTATTGAGATGGTGAAGACAATCAATAAAATCATCAGACTGGATTATCGACTCGGGAGCATCTCGACATGTGACGGGGAATGCTAGTGAGTTTTCTTCCTACACTCACCTAGCATCAGCAGACAGCATTCAGACAGCTGATGGCACTTTCCAGCCAGTGGTCGGTAAGGGTACTGTTAATTGTACAGGTTCAGTAAGATTATCCAATGTTTTACATGCTCCATCCTTTCCAGTCAGTCTCTTGTCCATTAGTTCTATAATCCTCCAACTTAAATGCATTGTTTCTTTTGATATTCCTAAGGTGACCTTTCAGGAGAAAGGGACAGGACGAAGACTTGGGACTGGCACTTGGCATGAGGGACTGTGGTACCTAGATCGAGAAGGACTGGACTCAGCATTGGTATCTATGATAGAGAAGGCTGGCATGGAAGGACTGCAGCAGAGGACTGAGGATACCTTGATACTCCATCATCGGAGGATGGGACATTCTTCCTTTGATACTCTACGTAAGTTGTATCCAGAGATTTATGCAAAAACAAATAAAGAGAAATTAGTATGTGATGCGTGCGAGTTAGGAAAACTTACTAGGAGCTCATATGTTGGCACGGGTCATAGGAGCACTTTTGCTTTTGAGGTAGTACATTCTGATGTCTGGGGTCCATGTGCTACTAACACTATGAATGGTTATAAGTACTTTGTTTCTTTCATTGAGTGTGCCTCTCGTGTTACCTGGTTATATTTGATGAAAAATAAGAGTGATGTACCTGCTTGTTTTCGGGATTTCCATAAGCATGTCCAGACTCAGTACAAAGCAGTTGTGAAGGTACTGAGGTCTGACAATGGAACAGAGTATACCAACAGGACGCTTGCAGAATACTTGTCAGCACACGGAATACAGCATCAGACCACCTGTGCATACACACCAGCACAAAATGGAGTTGCAGAAAGGAAAAACAGACACCTTCTGGAGGTCGCAAGAAGTATGATGATCGACATGAATGTCCAACAGAGTCTGTGGGGGCATGCAGTGTTGACAGCAGCTCAACTCATCAACAGGATGCCCTCGAAGGTCCTCGGATGGAAGTCCCCATGTGAGGTATTGCAAGGCAATAATAGTGGGATACTCCCACTGAAGGTTTTTGGGTGTGTGTGTTTTGTTAAGGACAACAGGCCATCAGTTGGGAAACTTGACCCTAGAGCGGTCAAATGCATCTTCGTAGGCTACTCGGCGACCCAAAAGGGGTATGTGTGCTGGAGTCCAGTAGAGAAGAAGAAGTTTGTCAGTATGGATGTCCACTTTCGGGAGCATGAGCCATACTACCACCAGGACGGAACTTCACACAACACGCCTAATACTGCCAGTATTAAGCGAGAGGGGGAGATGGAGAACTTGGTGGTAACCGATTTAGAAGTTTGGCATGGAGGCACGGAGAAGGGACAAGAAGGTGAAGGTGTTAGGCCTACGGCTCAGGGAGAGTTACTTACCTACAGCAGGAGAGAGAAGCAAACTGCAGGACCAGTACCGACAGTGCCAGTGCCAAGTCCCTTGTCTGCGTTCGTCCCAACTCCTGAGGCACCGACACCAACCCCCCTTCAGGTGATACCCCCTCCTTCACAAGATATCATTCCTCCTACTACTACTCCTCCCACACCATCTGTACGGAGGACCACTTGCAGCAATGCAGGAAATCCTCCAAACAGATATGGTTGGGATATTGCTCAGTTTGTTTCTTATGACCATATCCCTTCTTCTCATGGAGCATTTATAGCATCTTTGGATAGTATTACTGTACCTAACAATTGGCAGGTTGCCAAGAACGATCCAAAGTGGAAAGCGGCAATGCACGAGGAGTTGGGAGCTCTGGAGAAGAACCACACTTGGGAGCTTGTGAGACTGCCAGAGGGGAAGAGAGCAGTTGGATGCAAGTGGGTCTTTACCGTGAAGCAGAACCCAGATGGACAGGTTGATCGCTACAAAGCTCGACTAGTAGCCAAAGGATACAGTCAGACGTACGGCATCGACTATGACGAGACCTTTGCACCAGTTGCAAAGATGAGCACTGTCAGGACTCTGATTTCCCTGGCAGTGAATGGTGGATGGAAGCTACACCAACTGGATGTGAAGAATGCGTTTCTTCACGGAGATCTAGTGGAGGAGGTGTACATGGAGATACCACCAGGATTTGGCACCAATCAGACAGTAGGCAAGGTCTGCAGGTTGAAGAAGTCCCTCTATGGACTGAAGCAGTCTCCTCGAGCGTGGTTTGATAGATTCAGAAGGGCGATGATAGGGATGGGATATCAGCAGATCAATGCTGATCATACTGTGTTCTTCTGTCGGAGTGGAGGCCACATCACCATGCTTGCGGTGTATGTGGACGATATGATTATCACAGGAGATGATGAGCAGGAGATCGCCCAACTCAAAGGAAAGCTTGGCAAGGAATTCGAGGTGAAGGATCTCGGCCTTCTTCGGTACTTCCTTGGGATTGAGATTGCTCGAGAAGCAGAGGGGATTGTTCTCTCTCAAAGGAAGTATGCACTGGACCTTCTCACAGAAACTGGGATGTTGGGGTGCAAACCTGCAGCGACACCAATAGATCAGAGGTTCAAGATTGATGCTGAGGCTGGAGAACCAGTTGATCGGGACAGATACCAGAGACTGGTTGGCAAGTTGATCTATTTGAGCCACACACGTCCTGATATCTGCTTTGCAGTAAGTGTGGTGAGCCGCTACATGCATGACCCACGGAAGGGTCATATGGATGCAGTGTACCAGATTCTGAGGTACTTGAAATGTGCTCCCGGGAAGGGACTAATATTCAGGAAGAACAATCACGTGAGCATCGAGGGCTACTGTGATTCTGACTGGGCTAGTTGTGCTGATGACAGGAGGTCTACCTCGGGATATTGCATATTTGTAGGAGGTAACTTGGTCTCCTGGAGGAGTAAGAAGCAGTCTGTGGTGGCCAGATCGACAGCTGAAGCAGAGTACAGAGCTATGGCCTTGGGAGTTGCAGAGCTGCTATGGTTGAAGAATATGCTGGTGGAGCTGAAGCTGGATCAAGGAGTCGAGATGAAGCTGTGGTGTGACAATCAGTCAGCTATTAGTATCGCCAACAATCCAGTACAGCATGACAGGACCAAACACATCGAGATTGATAGATTCTTCATCAAAGAGAAGTTGGATAGAGGATTACTGGAGCTTGGCCATGTTCCAACCAGGGATCAAGTAGCAGATGGACTAACCAAGGGACTCGCCTCAGTGAGCATGATTAGAGGATGTGACAAGATGGGCTTAGTGAATATCTTTCACCCATCTTGAGGGGGAGTGTTGATATGGTATGTTGGGTGTCATATTTAAGTATAGTATAAGCACATGGGAATATCCTGAGGACATATTTGGGATGCCAGAATATGTCACAGGATATTCCATTATGAGATTATTGTCATAATGATTGAAATCATTGTATTAATGACTGTAAGGCTATATAATGCCAATGAGACAATCAATAAAATCATCAACTAATTTCAACATTCCCAATAACGAAGTAAATTCCCAAAAGGTTAAGAGTTGTCAAAACATATTATTAGTCTCATTTAAGAAAAAGGTTAATAAGTTGTGAAGTTCAATGACATTCTGAAAATTTGGAGACATGTTTTCTATTTCAAGAATGGTTTCCAGATGATTGACCCTTTGAAGGTGGTGTGATATACTTGATGATTTGTAGAATCATCAAAAAATTTAAGTTTTGGTGGGAACCATAAAGAGATCTAGTGAGAGATGAGCATTTAATGTCCAAGTTGACTCATTAAAAGTAACTTTATTTATATGTTCCTAACCTTAGTGATCCATTAAGGACATTCAATGGAAAACAATTGCGTATATTTGCTTACCTACACCTTCTTTGGTAATGTAAATAAAACCCTATATATATTGATGATATTAGATATTACTATTAGGTTGATGGTATTAGATATTACTCTAAGAGAACGGAAGAGGAAGAATAGGATAAAAAGGAGAATGAGAACTAGATGGTGGAACTGGAAGTTGAAAGAAGAGAATTTACTATTTTCTAAAGATGGAATGATAAAGGAAGACAATCCATAGAACAGATGATAATGTTATGTGGTATAATATGCCAAATTATATCAAGAAAATTGTTGGTATATTAGAATGTATTAGGAGATTTTATGTAAGATGGAGGGTTGTAAGGCTATATATATATATAGCCAAGAGATTATAAAGATATATAAGATAGAACTCCAAAATATTCTATATGGTATCAGAGCACAAACCCTTAGCCGCCACAAACCCTACCCGCCAAACGCCACCACCGCTGCCGCACCGCTCGCCCACCACCACTGTCGCCGCCGCCGCCATCACACTTCCGCCACCACCGCGAAGCCGCGACTCCTGCGGAGCCTGCAGGACCCTTCTGTCGCGGTTCCCGGCGTCTCCTGCGGGTCGTTCCGGACGTTGACATCGAAGGCCTAGATCCGATGGAGGAGGCATAATCGGGTCTAGGAGAGGACGAAGAGGACGAACGTGAATCGTGGGACGGGTGTGAGGTGATCGGAGAAGAGGAGGATCGATGGAGGAGATCATCAAAAAGTTAGACCCTGCGGAGGTCGCAACGTTGATGAAGCTGATGAAACTGTCGGCTCGTGAGAGCGCGACACGAACACCGGAGAAGTTGGAGCTTCCCTCCATCGATCTGAAGCTTGATGGACCGGCCACCTACCTGAGTTGATCACGATGGGTGAGGAGAACCCTCGCAGGGAAGAACCTGGAGGGTTTCTTGTCAGGAGAGAAGACAGAGCTGGATGAGGGCTCGACAGGACGCGACGAGTGAAAGTCCACTCATATGGTGATATATATTTGGCCCCTCAATTCTTTAGTCCAGTCGATCGCCGCCACAATTGATGGCCTTGAGATAGTAAAGGACGTGTGGGAGAAGTTGAGGAGGACCTACTATGGTGTGGGGAATAACTTGAGGGTTTTCCAGATCAAGGGGGAGATCGACGACATCGTACAGGGAGAGAAGACGATGCAAGAGTATGCCACGGAGTTGGAGCGTCTGTGGTTGGATTACGATCACTCCTCAGATCGGACGAGCTGCGAGGACCCGGAGTGTAAGGAGAGAAATGTTTGTCTGCAGGAGAGGACGATGAAGTTTCTTAAGGGGTTTGCCGTAGTGTTTGCTCAGAGGACAGCACTACTTCAAGTCCAACCGAAGATCCCTACACTTGATGAGGCATTCTCGGCAATGATCCAGGAGGAGACTCGCATCAAGCTGCAGGCAGGCACATGTGGTCCTCCTGAAGTGAAGTCAGTACTGACGGTTGCCAATTCGGGCTGCACAAGACCTAAGGGAGATCCACGGCAGTGCTACAACTGCGGGGAGGTGGGCCATCTGGGGTATGCTTGCACCAAACCACCCAAGGAGGGATATTCAGGTGGTGGATGCGGACAGTTTGGAGAACGTGGCCGTGGTCGTGGGGGTCGACGGGATGGTCGAGGAGGTTATCGGACGAACCCGCTGGTAGCAGAAGGCGAGGAGGGAACTAATGGCACATATACTGAGGAGGATCAGACACTGCTGGGCATGCTGGAGGTACTCAGGAGAAAGCAGAGAGCGTCAAGCGATGGAGACAGGAGGAGTGAGACTGAGGAGGCGTCCACCTCAGTCTTCGCCAGAGGTAATGCTGCCATGTATGTCCATCCATCGGAAGGTACTGACGACTCACTCGCCCTTGCATCTATGTCTTTCCTTAGATCGTCGGGCTGGATTGTCGATTCGGGTGTGTCTCGACACGTGATAGGGAATGCTAGTGAGTTCTCTTCCTACACTCTCTAGCATCGGCGGACATCATTCAAACAGCCGATGATACTTTCCAGCCAGTAGTCGGTAAGGATACCATCGATTGTAACCATCGATTGTACAGGTTCAGTTAAATTATCCAATATTTTGCATGCTCCTTTTTTAGTCAGTCTTTTGTCTATTAGTTCTATAATCCTCCAACTAAAATGCAGTCTCTTTTGATATTTCCTAAGGTGATCTTCCAGGAGAAGGAGATGGGACGAAAACATTGGACTGGCACTTGGTATGATGGACTGTGGTACCTGGATCGGGAAGGACTAGATTCAGCATTGGTATTTGTGGCAAAGAAGGCAGGAATGGGAGGACCGAAGATGAGTGCCGAGGATACACTGATACTCCACCACATGCGGTTGAGATACTCCTCTTTTGATATTTTGAGTAGGTTGTATCCATCTATTTATGAGGAAGCAAATAAGGAGAAACTAGTATGTGATGCATGTGATTTAGGCAAACTTACTAGGAGCTCATATATTAGTGCGGGCCATAGGAGCTCTTCTGTTTTTGATATAATACATTCTGATGTTTGGGGGCTGTGCGCCACAACTACTATGAATAGTTACAAGTATTTTGTTTCTTTTATTGATTGTTCCTCTCGTGTCACCTGGCTGTATTTGATAAAGAAAAAGAGTGATATCTTTTCCTGTTTCCGGGACTTTCATAAACATGTCCAGACTCAGTACAGAGCAGTGGTGAAGGTACTGAGGTTTGACAATAGGACAGAGTATACCAACAAAGCACTTGAGGAATACCTGTCAGCCCAAAGGATACAACATCAGACTACCTGTGCATACACACCAGCACAGAATTGAGTGGCAGAAAGGAAAAACAGACACCTTCTGGAGGTGGCAAGGAGCATGATGATCGCCATGAATGTCCCACAGAGTCTGTGGGGGCATGCAGTGTTGACAACAGCTCAACTGATCAACATCATGCCCTCGAAAGTACTGGGATGGAAGTCTCCATGTGAGATATTGTAAGAAAATAATAGTGGGATACTCCCGCTGAAGGTGTTTGGCTGCGTATGTTTTGTGAAGGACAACAGACCGTCTGTTGAAAAACTTGACCCTAGAGCAATTAAGTGTGGTTTCGTGGGCTATTCGACGACTAAGAAGGGATACGTGTGCTGGAGCCCAGTAGAGAAGAATAAGTTTATGAGCATGGATGTTCACTTCAGGGAGTTTGAGCCATACTACTGTCAGGAGAGAACCTCATCCATGGGCAACTCACCTGACACTGAAGTATGAGACGAGAGAGGGAGATTGGTGAGAGTTTGGTGACCGATTTAGGAGTATGGCATGGAGGAACAGCTGATGAGGAGAGTGAAGAGGAACAGCGGGAGGAGATGAGAGGTGTTAGGCCCACGGCTCAGGGGGAGTTACTTACCTACAGCATGAAAGGGAAGCAAACTGCAGGACCAGTACCTATAGTGCCAGTGCCAAGTCCCTTGCCTGCGTCCGTTTCGACTCCTGAGACACCTACACCACCACCACCAGATTTTTTTCCAGGTGATATCATTCTTCCTACCCCTCCAACACCATTATCAGTACGGAGCACCACTCGCAGCAATGCGGGAAATCCTCCTGATAGATATGGTTGGGACCTTGCTAATTTTGTTTCATATGATAACATCTCTTCTTCTCATGGAGCATTCATTGCGTCTTTGGATAATATTATTGTACCTAACAATTGGCAGGTTGCCAAGAACGATCCAAAGTGGAAAGCAACGATGCACGAGGAGTTAGGGGCTCTTAAGAAAAATCACACTTGGGAACTGGTAAAACCGCCAGAGGGGAAGAGGGCAGTCATATGCAAGTGGGTCTTTACAGTGGAGCAGAACCCAGATGGACAGGTTGAGCGCTACAAGGCTCGACTGGTGGCAAAAGGATATAGTCAGGCGTACGACATTGACTACGACGAGACTTTTGCACCAGTGGGGAAGATGAGCACCGTCAGGACCCTGATTTCTTTGGCAGCGAATGGTGGATGGAAGCTATACCAACTGGATGTGAAGAATGCGTTTTTTCGTGGGGATCTAGTGGAGGAGGTGTACATGGAGATACCACCAGCATTCTGCACTGATGAGACAGTGTGCAAGGTCTGCAGGTTGAAGAAGTCCCTCTATGGACTGAAGCAGTCTCCTCGAGCGTGGTTTGACAGATTCATGAGGGCTATGATAGGAATGGGATATCGGTAGATTAACGCTGATCATACTGTATTTTTTCGTCGGAGTGGAGGCCACATCACCATGTTTGCGGTGTATGTGGACGATATGATTATCACAGGAGATGATGAGCAGGAGATTGTCCGACTCAAGGGAAAGCTTTGCAAGACGTTCGGGGAGTAGGACCTTGGCCTTCTTCAGTACTTTCTTGGGATTGAGATTGCTCGAGAAGCAGAGGAGATTGTTCTTTCTCAGAGAAAGTATGCGCTGGACCTTGTCACAGAGACATGGATGTTGGGATGCAAACCTGCAACGACGCCGATCAATCAGAGGTTTAAGCTTGGTGCTGAGGTTGGAGAACCAGTTGACCGAGACAGATACCAGAGACTGGTGGGCAAGTTGCTCTATTTGAGCCACACACGTCCTGATATATGCTTTGCAGTGAGTGTGGTGAGCCGCTACATGCATGACCCATGGAAGAGTCATATGGACGCAGTGTACCGGATTCTGAGATACTTGAAGGGTAACCCCGGAAAGGGGCTGATATTCAGGAAGAATGATCACGTGAGCATCGAGGGCTGCTGTGACTCTGACTGGACTAGCTGTTCTGTTGACAGGTGGTCTACCTCGGGCTATTGCATATTTGTAGGAGGCAACTGATTCTCTTGGAGGACTAAGAAGCAGTCAGTGGTGGCCAGATCGACAGCTGAAGCGGAGTACAGAGCTATGACCTTGGGAGTTGCAGAGCTGCTATGGCTGAAGAGTATGCTGGTGGAGCTAAAGCTGGATCAAGGAGCCAAGATGAAGCTGTAGTGTGACAACCAGTCAGCTATCAGTATCGCCAACAATCCAGTGCAGCATGAAAGGACCAAACACATCGAGATCGATAGGTTCTTCATCAAGGAGAAGTTGGACAGTGGACTACTGGAGCGAGGCCACGTTCCAACCAAGGATCAGGTAGCAGACAGTCTGACCAAGAGACTTACCTCTGTAGATATGATTATAGGATGTGACAATATGGGCTTAGTGAATATCTTTCGCCCATCTTGAGGAGTGTTGGTATATTAGAATGTATTAGGAGATTTTATGTAAGATGGAGGGTTGTAAGGCTATATATATATATATATAGCCAAGAGATTATAAAGATATATAAAATAGAACTCCAAAATATTCTACAAAAATAACAAAAGAGATTTTAAGAGTTTCTAAAAGCAATAGATGAACTTTACGATGAAAGGAACGGGGAAGTCAACGTATTTAAGGGAAGAAAATTTTTTCTATAACAACAACAACAAAGCCTTTATCCCAAAATTTTGGGGTTGACCATTTGAATCCTCTTCTTCCATTCGACTTTATTAAGGGGCAAGTTCTTTGTATCTAACAAAAACCATACCTTCCTTTAAAACTTGCGTAATATTAAACTAAGATGGGAGGAAGGATTTCATAGGCTTACTCAAAGTAGGAAAACAAGTAGAGACTTTCATATTATTAAATGTATAAAGAGTGAAGACACAAATGTATTAATAAAAAGTGTGATATTAAGGAGAAGTATATAGTTAATATTTCACAAGTTCTTAACGAGAACAACCTAGAAAGTTTTTATATGGAAACAAAAATGAGTTAGTACGGACTAGGCCATATTACTATTGTCGTGAGATTATGACTTATGAAGTTAAGGAAGCTTTAAGCACAATAAAAAACTGAAAACTGATATTCCTATTGAGGCTTGGAATATATTCCTCTTGAGGCTTGGAATTGTTTAGGAGGTATATGTTTGATATGGTTGACAAATTTATTCAACTAAATCTTAAGGTGTAGGAAAATGTTCGATGAACAGAGTAGTATTATAGTGCCTCTATATAACAAGAAGGAAGGCATACACAGTTTTACCGAGAGGAATCAAGCTTATGGGCCATACCATGAAACTCTAGAAGAGAATAATTAAGCAAAGCTTAAGAAAGGAAATAAGAATTCAAGATAATCAATTTGGTTTTATGCCGGGGATATCTACTATGGAGATCATTTACTTATTAAGAATACTAATGAAAAAATTTAGAAAGACGAAGAGGGATTTGCATATGTTTTTTATTGACTTGGAAAATGCTTATGGTAAGCACCTAGGAGATAATCTGGTGGGTTTGACGAATTAGCTATATTGAGAAATATAAAGAATGTATTATGGAGCTATGACGACAGGTGCTGATTACTTGAAGAGATACCACACAAATTTCTAGTTTTGGTTTAGATCAAGGATCAACATCTAGTCCTTACCTGCTTGTGCTAGTTTTGGGTGAAATCATTGAGCATATTCAAGTTGGTGTATTGTTTGCTGACGATTTTGTACTAGTTGATGAGAATAGAGAAATGTTAACTCTAAAATGGAATTAGAGTGAGAAACTATCAAATAAGGGTATTAAATTAGTAGGAAACATAGTATATGAAATGTAACTTCAACGAAAGGTCCACGAAAATGGAGTACACATTGATGGACAATGGAGAGCTATGAGCATCAATTTTCGTAATTTAGGATCAATTATTCATCATGGCGAGAAGGATGTTGCTTATAAATTGAAAACAAAATTGTTGGCTGGAAGAGGGCTTTTATAATACTTTGTGATTGCAAGTTACCATTGAAGTTGAAAGGAATATTCTACAAGACTATATAAAGATCGACCATTCTTTATGAATCTCAGTGTTGAAAACATATCCATAAAATGAGCATAGCTGAAATGTGAATGCTAATGTGGATGAGTGGCAATACATTTAATGATCATGATACGAAATGAGCGTATTAGTAGGAAGTTGAAGGTGGCAGCATTTGGGGATAAGATAAGAGAAAATCATATTAGGTGGTTTGAACATGTGTAACATAGGCTAGTAGATGCAACGGTTAGGATGAGCAATAAGATATTAGTCAACGGAGTTGCTAGAACTAGGGTAGGCCTATACTAACTTGGATTGAGGCCATAACAAAGGATGTGGCTTTTGTTAATATTATAGTGGATATGGCCTTTAAAAATCTGAATGGAAGAAAAAGGATTTAAATAGCCGACCTCAAAAAATTGGGATAAAGGCTTTATTGTTATATACACACGCACACACAACTGTGTATTTTATAAAGACAAACTGTTAATTACCTGCATCCTTGTGCGTAAAGAGATCCCTATCCTTTTGTCCTACTCGGATTACTATCATGTGACGATCTTTGTGGATTAGTGCTTCACTGTTTTCTTCAAATTTAAGTACTTAAAGCTTAGATCAAGAAATGATTGGAGTATCATTTTTTTGTTTACTTGTCTATTGGCATACCAGGAGTCTTAGAAATTGCAGCTTGCAAGGAACTATCCCTGATTTGAGCGGGATACCTCATCTTATTTACTTGTAAGTTTCGGGAAAAAACATTTTGTCGAATGTCATCCATATAAGGGAGATATTTGTTATATTATATCAATATTTTATTTAATACTTTTTAAATCAAAATTATTTGCCTTATTTGGATTGATCTGATACCTTCAGAAGTAACTGGTGAAATTTTCTTTCAGAGACCTTAGCTGGAATCAATTGGAAGGATCCATACAATCGAACAAGGTTTCAATCGATGTTACTACCATGTATGTACTTATAAAGTAGTTTCCACGTGCGTTTCTATCACATATATTTGTTGATAATTCAATTGTCAACGTGTCCCTGCTTCATATGTGCCTGCCATTTGTGAGTTTCGTAACCATGTGTGTGCTCTCTTTTTTGACTTTCACAGTGATCTGTCAAACAACTTTCTTAGTGGATCAATCCCTTCAAGCTTTTCTGGTTTACCAAGACTCCAGAGGATGTATGTTCCTTTTAACTGTACAAAATCCATATGTTCTGAAAGACTTAAATTGGAATATGAATCACTAAACAAAATTTGTGTTATGCCAACTATTATTTAAAGATTTCTGCACTATGAAACTAGAATGTATAATCCATTCCCTTTTGCAGGTCTCTAGAAAACAATCTTCTAGTTGGTTCTGTACCATTAGTGTGGAAGAATATGACTTTCAATGGAAATGAAAGCCTGATCTTGTATGTCACTCTGACCAACATCTTGGTTAATAAACTTGGTCAGTATAAATTTCTGGCTAACATATGGATTTTGTAATGCAGGGATTTCCAGAATAATTCTCTTACAACAATCTCAGATACGCTTAATCCTCCTACGAATGTTTCTGTCCTGTATGTTTCTCTTTCACCCATGATTTTGTAGTACTTCTCGTAGTCTTTGAAATGCAAATGCAGTGTATGCACACATTCATACATATTACAGACACATTTGTCTATAGTTGACCGGCTACGTGGGGGAGAACTCAAAGGCCCTAGTTCACTCTCCATTCATACTTCCCATGTAAGTCGAAGATTAAATGCAGTTGGCAAGATTCAAACTCTCAACCTGTTGTAAAGAGGGATTTGGCTTAAGCAAATGCTCCAACACCGGGTTTTTGTTTTTGTTTTTGGGTGGGTGGGTGGGTGGGGGGTGGGGGGTGGGGGGTGGGGGGTGTCACAGACACACACATATATACCCTTGCGGCTAGAGGTGAAAGCTAGAACAGGAAAACAACAGAAAGAACACGATGGGTACAATAAAGAATGGATCCTTCCTTGGGTGCTGCAATCTCTGCTAGGATATCTGAAAAAAACCTAGATCCTAATGACAAAACCAATCATCTGCAAGAGATAAGACAGGGAGGGAGCACTGAAAGAGACTCTTCTTAGGCCCCCTAGACCAACGGGGTTGGGGGGGAGGGGGAGCACTGAAAGAGACTTTTTGAAAGGCAGTTATTCTAAAGATTGAGCAGCCATGTGCCAAATTTATATGGAGGGGTAGCATTCATTCTATCACTTGGACCCAGCTCTGCAGACCCAGGGAAGGAGGAGTGGGATTGAGGAGTCTACATGATCTCAGACTCACCCTTCTTCTCAAGCTGCTTTGGAAGTTGGTCACCTCGGCAGAGTGGATGAGACAGAGATATCTCAAAGGAAGAAGTATTTGGGATCTATCAGTAGATAACAATGCGTCTACCATCCTTACGGCTATACTAAGGAGTACCCTTCTTTTATATTTAGAGAGGGGTATAGCTACTGGAGAATCCACAAGCGTATGGTTTGACCCTTGGTTGCCTGGAGGAAGATTGATAGAGAGGCTTGGTTGGGATAGCTTCTACTGCTCGAGAGGTAATGAAAATGTCAATCTACATCATAGTAGATGGGGAATGGAGGCCTGAACTACTACAATCAGCTTATAATCTGAGCAATCAGATTAGGGCAGTTACACTCCACAGAGACAACGAGGACTTCTTCTGGATTTGGACAGAAAATCCAAACATAGTGTATTCACATCCAAGTCAGCTTTTAGGGTTATCACCACCCCTAGGCCAGAGGTGGATTGGCACAGAGAAGCTTGGTTCAAGGGAGAATGCAAGAAAATGAGCTCCTGTCTTTGTAAGACCATTCAGGATAGCTACTCACTAAGAAAAGACTACAACTGCATGGAATGACAATAGATGGTATATGTTCGCTATGTACTCAGCAAGAGGAGGATATAAATCACTTATTCTCTGAATGCTCATATACAACCTATATATGGTCAGTTTGTAGACTTAGGTTACAAATGACTATGAAGAGAAAGTATAAATTACCAGAGGAGTGAGACTGATCAACAGTAAGCTCAAATCAAGGGAAGAATGGAAAACAATTGGAAGACTAGTGCTCACAGTTGTTGTATGGCATATATGGAAGGAAAGAAATAGAAAACAGTTTGAGAGTAAAAAACTAGATAGGCTCTGGTGAAGAGGTTAAAGGACGATGTAAACATTATGATATCTAGGTTAAATATTGTCAATATCAGTCAGAATGCTAGAGAGAGAAAGAGATAACTGGATCTCCATTAATCTCTATTGATGTATATGTATATATAAGTATTTTTTTTGTTTATGTATTCAAAAATAAGGTACAACTCTGTGTTACATCCTGTCCCTCTTATTACATGCATACATTTCACCCCTGAGAAGTGTCCTAGACATTCATGAACTCCTTGAAGCTACTTTGATGGGCTCCCTTCTTCCTGCAATTACCCATAACTATCTGTACTTCTCTTCTAATCCTTTGTTGCAGACAATTACTTCTGATTCCCTCCTACTAAAAACTCTCCTTCCTGCCATATGTGTGCCATATGATAGCATTCGACACATGTCTACTAAGGATACCTTCCCTTGTATTTTGCAGAACAAAGGTTTTGAAGGGCAGTACACATTCCTTCAATTCCAACACACACACACACACACACACACACACACACACACACACACACACATATATATATATATATATATATATATATATATATTTGAAACAAAGGTATATTTTATTCATTCATCAAAACATATTACACATCATACATTTGTCAACCCCTCATAGGGGTTTCATAGCACCAACATCAAATTCAATATTGTGTAAAATTCCAACGGGAGGAGTAGTGAGTCCCTCAAAGATGCGTCTGTTTCGCTCCCTCCACACGTGCCACACTGTCACTGCAAGTTGTAGCCGTGTCTCCTTAAACCATAACAACCCTCTACTTCTCCTGGCCCGAATTCCCACAATGATTCTGCCGATGTCCTTTGTATCACCGCATCCCCTCAATGTCTTTTAGCACTACTTATGCCAAAGTGACCAAGTCAGCCCGCATTCGAAGAATAGATGCTGGAGTCTCTCGTCGTTTTGATTGTATAGCACACAGAGTTGATTAAGGAGCCAAACCCCAAAGTGAGCAAGTCTCTCCTTAGTGAGCAGGCTGCGGCCCAACAAAAGTCGATACATGCACAACAACATCTTGAGAGCGAGCTCCTTGAACCATATAAAGTCATAGTTATCCAGCTTGGGGTGTGTTGCCCGTAGGAAGTTGTAGCAGTTCCCAAACTCGAAGTCCCCTCCGCCAACCCCACCCCTGGAGGGTTCTACATTCATATGTCTGCGTCAATGTTTGGGTCTATTTGGACCGCTCAGATAATGTCCATGCATACTGTGTAAGGATTCAGGCCGCCATTCTCTATGCCTAATAATGTATTGTACCCTCTTTCCCCTTTCCACCTCCAAATGTAGTTGCTCGTCCGACATCTCCGGTAAACTCTAATGGGCTAACCATGGCCATAGATCATTGTTTCTACCATCCCGGATGACCCAATGTATGGTAGTCTTAATAGTTGTTCTATTTCGTAGCAAGTGTTTTAAAGTAACATAAGTATTGTTGTTGTACCTGCAAGACCAGAAATTGCCTCCTTTCAGGTACCTATTTACCATCCATTCAGCCCATAGAGACTCTACGAATAAATTTTTATGTCAGCTTCATTCATGCTGCATCTCGAACTGTCTGCAACGGGCGAAGCCCTACCCCACCTTCCTCCTGTGGTCTATAGAGCTGCTGCTCCCAGGCGATAGCATCCAGGCCATCCCTCCAAATGGAGTTAGCACAGATGCGCTCCACTCTTTGGATGGTAGCCGTCAGCACCGGAATAGACTGCAACCAGAATAAAGCTAAGGCGGAGATGACAGACCGTACAAGCTCAATACGTCCTCCGAATGATAGACACTGTGCTTGCCATCCCTCCACCCTCCGTTGTGTGTACTCAACCAAATTGTGGCAATCCAGATCCCTTGCATAGTTGTCAGACAACAGGACTCCCAAATAGTTTACAGACAGTTCTCCTGTCTCAACTCCCAGCGCCGCTGCCCGCTCCTCCTTTAGAGGACAATGAGAACTAAAGTAAATCCAACTTTTGTTCCTGTTTAGTGAAGTCCTGACAGCCTTCCGAAATCTTCCATGATCTCCAAAATAGTAGTGAGTCCCTCCATCATAGGCCGCAGGAAGACTAAGAGGTCATCCTTATAAATCAAGTATGATATGTGCGGAGTAACCCTCTTGTAGAGCGGCTCTATCCGCCTCTGATGCACGGACACATCCATCAAACATAAGTACTTCATGACTAGGGTGAACAAATATAGGGATAAAGGATCCCCCTACCGCAATCCTCTATTGCTCCGTATAAACCCATAAGGGATACCCTGAATAAGCACCGAAAAAGTAGCAGATGTAATGCACTCCCTAATCCTTGCAACCGACAACACATCAAAGCCCATGGCGAGCATTAGCTGGCAGACGAATTCACGGTTCACCATATCATATGCTTTTATGAGGTCCAGTTTAACACAAGCTTTTATGCCCCCTACTTTATTGAATTCCCGTACCATCTCATGTGCCAGAAGACTGTGCTCTGCGATTGACCTGCCCTTAATAAAAGTTGCCTTATTGGCCGAAACCAAGCCCTACATAATCTTCTCCATCCGCCGACACATCCGGTGTGTAAATATTTTATATAAATAATTACAACACATGATGAGGCTCAGCCAGAGACGTAGCACCATTTTTCTTAAGGACGCATCGTCAGGAACGTGTGATTCAGCTCCTTCAGCAATTTGCCTTCTGTAAAGAACTCTTGCACCGCCTCAAGGATAGGATATTTGAGTGCCTCCCAGTGAGTTTTGTTGAAACCATCCGAACCAGGTGCCTTGTTCGGCTCCGCACCTATTACGATAGCCTCCACCTCCTTAATCTGACTAGGGCTAGCAATTGACTGTTGCCATATGTCGGGACCAATCTCTTGCACACAAGGTCATAAAAAACAGCAATATAATTATACTGATTATACAACTCAGAATAGTACCTGAATGCCTCCTCCTGAATGCATGTTGGCGTATCCCCCGGTTGTCTTCCACGACCAATAGTTGATTAAGACTATTGCGGTGTTGACGGATACGGACCACATCGTAGAAGAATTTAGAGCATTTGTCTTCCTCCTTCAACTACGAGCATTTAGCTCGTTGGGCAACTTGTATCTCATCCTGTAATCGGAGCAGGTTGACCTTCTTTATCAAAATCTTCTTCCGACCTCCCATGTCCTCGTCCAGCATATTCAATTGCATGTTGTCCTGGATCAAGCGAAGCACTGCTTCCTTGTTCGCCAGAAGAGGACGAGGACGGCCCCGAACCCATCGCTTAAGCTCAGGCTTGGAGCCCTTCAGCAGCTGCACAATATTATATTGTGCAATGACTTGGTCCACCAACCGAATCTCCCTTTTCACCGCCTCCGTATACCCTTCGGATAAGTGCCAACTTTTGTATCGAAATGGGCGAGATATCCAAGGAGGCTTATCTGTGAACCTAACTTGGATAGGGGAGTGATCACTCGTTCCAGTTGGCTGATCCTCGGCAACCGAGTGGGAAAACCTGCTGAACCAAGCACTGTTGCCCAAGTCTGTATGTAACTCTCTTTCGAACTATTTTGTTGTGCCAGGTCCAAATATGTTTCGTCCTCTCTAGGCCATATAGTCCCGGCTGCATCAGACTATTGGAAGTCATACATAATCGAATGTGGCATAGGCCGACCTTCCACCTTCTCCTTTCTATACATGAGAGCGTTAAAGTCTCCCATGAGTAAGAGCAGAAGATTGGTGTTCCCAGCTACCACGCTCACATGAATAATCTCGTGCCAAAGCTCGTTCCCCCTCCTATCGTTGTTACCATAATCCGTGTCGAAGATAAAGTGGAAGCCGTCCCTGTTGGAGAAGTCTATAGCTATCACCTGTTCGGACATATATCTCTCTCCTATCCCAGTAGCGACAATCCCATCGAACCCAGATCGTGGTCATGCTACATAAGTGAAGATTATGCACCTGTGACCAATGGAATAAGCTTCTTCTTGCCAATAACCCCTCCATCTTAGTCTTAGTTTCCAGAAGTGCAATGATTGAACACTGCTCCATCCGCAGAAACTCACTGATCTCCTTCCACCTACCCATGAAGCAAGCTCCACGGACATTCCATGAGACGACCGACATTAAATGTCTAGCATGTCTCCATGCATTCCATCTGACCCGACACCCTGGGGTAACGCCGGTTCCTCCTGGCTCTAATCTGCCTCTACTTCAATGATGTTGCTCGAGTCCGCCATCCTAGCATGTAGGTTGGTCTATGCAGGATTTTCTCGACATACATCTTCCGCCACCCCCGTATTCACACAGCCCTCTCGATGTGTCCCATCTTGTAGGGGATCTGCATGTCTCTTTCTGCTAGTGAACATGTCCCCCTTCAATATGGCCGCTATATTAGCTCCACGGTTCACCATTGTAGTCATACCTCCGGTGACAACCCCTCTCTTTGTTTGGAATACAATCATTTTGCCTTGGTCGTCGGCCTTATGCTCTATCCCAGACCCTCGCACCGTCGCACCGTATTCGTCGCTGTTGTGACCATATCCTCAGGGACCATATCCCCCACAACATCAGCCTGCGACAGCCCCCCATCTGCATCAGTACCCCCTGCCCCTCCGCCGTAGGAGACTCGTGGGAGTGGTACTGCTAGTTGGGAACGCACCCCTAGCACCTCTACCTTGCATGACTTTGTGTCATGGCCAAAGCATGCACACCGCCTACACCCTGGGGGAACCCATTCGTACTCCACTGTCTGTGTGAAGACCCCACCAGACGAACATCATATGCTAGTGTCTGAGGCAGCTTCGATCCCTTGTTAATCTCCACAAATATTCTGGCATACATCAACCTGTTCCTGTACTCTGTAGCATCATTCGCCTTGATTGGTTTGCCAATAAGGCTAGCAAGTCGCATCAGAAGCGGGCACTCTAGTATTTGATAGGAAATTCTAGAAACCGTATCCAGACTGGCAAAACATTGAGGGACATCTTTCTCACATGTCGACCCCGTTGTCAACTCCTTCAAAATAATCAGACGTCCGTCAAATATCCATGGCCCTCTCTGAATGATGCGTTGCATATCCTCCACCAGCCCAAACTTAACAAAATAAAAGCTATTTTTTCTAGCAAATATTTTCATACTCCCTTTCGGTCGCCAGACACGGTGAGCATATGTCCGAATCTGCCCATTAAACGATTTATCGTCAAGTACGTAGAGTACTAGCGTGTTCCTCCAGAACTTAGTTACCTCTGCTATCTCTTCTGTAGGGAATGAAGTCCTGTAATCGTTCCGCACCCTTTTCGGTGGCCGAATCCCCATCGTTGTGGGGAAGTTAGCCATTGCTGGCTTGTAGATATCCGCCCACGATTTGCTTGCTCATGGCGTAATTGCTTTCGGGCCCCCTACGTTGCCTCCTCCATGCTGCTTCTCATGCCGTTGGGATTCGACACCTTTGCCACCCTCCGTTCCGTCGAGTACTTTCCCCTTCTCGGCGTGTCACGCCCCAGTCCCAAAATACCGAGGGACCGGACACGTGATAATGGCCAGCAGCACACACCGATGGACAAACCCAAATTTAATGGATCCATCGGGGCATGCTTAAGCTGTAATATAAGGATAAGTAGGTTCAATGATACAAGTCACAGTCTAAGCTAATCTCATCCACAACAGATAATCACAGATCAAATGCCAGAATAAACTAACAAACCTCAATAAAAGTGTCTCGGAGAACAATCTGAGAACAAGTCTGATACATCAATGCAATAGACTGGAAATAAAGGAACTGGAAATAGAAATAAATGAGTATCTCAAGGCAATACCCAAGAGAAGTCCTCTAGCACAATCTCGTCCTCAGGTGTCGGTACAACTCCTATATCAGCTCCTGCTAATGCTCCTGTACTGTATAACTCTGGGTGGATCTCCTCTACTAATCCTGGGGACATAATCCGGATCCAGGTCCTCAGGGGACAGCAAGGTACAGAAAATACAAGCCAAAATAAATGCAGTGCAGCAAAGAATAAAATAAATAGGGTAAGCTATATAACCATCTATGTGAAATGCAAGAGAAAACATCAATAGTACTCAGGTTGAAACAACTACAAGCTCTGTGTAAGGGAGCCGGTAGCAGTGATATCATGAGGTGGTCTAGCTCAGCGGGAGACTGAGTAGCCGACATAACATAATCAACCTGTAGCATGTGGGTCTCTCCAGCAATAGATGGAACAATAAGGGTATACTAAATAACCAGCTAAGTGATATGCAAGCTGAGAGCAGCACTAGAACTCAGGCTGAAGCCATTACAAGCTCTGTGTCGGGGAGCCGGTAGCAGCAGTAATAATGAGTAATGGGCCAAGCTCGGGCTTCAGAGTCTTGTGCCTCACAATAATAGGGGTGTATATATATGATCAGCCTGTAGCCTGTGTGTCTCTCCCCACCCAATGTAATCACACGTCTCATGTCCATGATGCCTCATGTCCATGTCACGCACGATCATATCTAATGCACAAGTCATCTAATGTCTAGGAATATAATATCAATGTCAAGTCATGTATCCTATAAAGAATCACCTTGAATATCTCAGGAAGATCCTGTCTCATGAATAGTGTCAAGTGTCCTGGGTTATAGTGTACTTGATAAGACAAGTACGAGAATATAAGGGGTCACGAATGTCCATCTCTAGATGACAATACACAACACCGCGTACGGTGTTGGCACCCGACTAATAATCGGACGCTAAGTACGTCACACGGTCCTAGGTCAAGCATGCACCGCAATATAATGAATCAAGGAAAATGCAACAAGAAATGTAAAGTTGGCAAGGTATACTTGCCCACTGATATATAACTAAGTCAAGGAAGTAAGTAGCAAAGCTGCATGTTTGGCAAGGTACACTTGCCTGGGGTCCTGGCTCCAACTGTAGCTCCAGTCTCAGTGTGATCTGCAGGTACTACTCCGGTTGCTGAAATAAACATCACCATTAGATTCAGAAAATATCAAATAGTTAAAAATGCCTGTCCTTAAGTCCAATTTGGACACAAGGGCGAAAATAACATTTTTGGCCCAAAGCGGGGTCCACATGTGGGCCACTTTGCACCGAGAAGCGTGTCCGGATCAAAGGTCTCCAAATCTGTCCAACTTAGTGTCAACAAGTCAGAAACGATGATACGAACCCAACGGAACTTCCAGAATTGGATTCCGATGAGCCGATCACAAAATCGCCTGTCCAGTGGAGCCTGTGGGGCCCACGATACGTGATTTTGTCAACGATCTCAGAATTGAACCAAACTTGGGTCACAGGACCAGCGTATTGCTACGAGTCCGATGGCGCAAGTTTCGTTTCGATCCGACGTGTGTACACAAAGTTACAGCGTGTTCCAGAAAAGTCGGATACGGGATGTCGTCGGCGGATACGCGTTGATTCCGGGGTGCACGCACCTCCGAATCGACTTCTGCGAAATCCCACACGACCGTATCAACGACGCGCACGGTTCGGTAAAGACCGCGTGCGACCAAGTCGTCCCGGTTGGCGGGGCGTACTCAGTTCCGGGGTGAAACAGTGCGTTGTTTTTCCTGTTTTTGGATCGCGGTGTGCGATCACCACAGGACGCGATGAACCGAGCGGGTTGCACGGTCACCGAGAGGGTTATACAGTCTACGCGACGCAACTGACGGAATTGAAATCGGAGCAACGAGGAGAGAGAAAAGAATACCTGAACATGGCTCCGTGAAGTCCGATTTCTCGTGTCCGAGCTGTGTCCGAGTCCTGCTTCGTGTCCTGCGCTGTGTCTGCTGTGTCTGCCCTAGGGTTGCCGTGTCCGGGGCTAGGTCAGCAGGTCGGGGAGCTGTGGAGAGGGCGAGTCCGGCGGAGTCGAGGAGGTTCGATGGTCGACGTGGGCAGCGGCGGAGATGGGAAGGCTGTGGAGGGTGACGACAGGGAGGAGGAGATGACGGAGATGAGGAAGAGGGGAGAGGAGGTCGATGGGGCTGTGCTCGGGGCGTGGTGAGGTGGTGAGGGGATCGTCGTCGGCGGTCGACGGAGAGGGCGAGTTCGGGCCGGAGATGAGGGAGAGTGAGTTGCGGCTCTGGCGGAGGAGAAAGGAGGAGTTGTGGAGGTCGATGGTCGACGGCGAGGTGATGGGGGCTCGTCGGAGAAGTAAGGGGGAAGAAGAGGGAGGTCGACGAGGCAGCGCTATCGGCGGAGACGGCCGAGGGGAGGCCGAGGTCGTGAGGAGGCGCCGGCTTCGGGCTGTTCGGCCGGGGTGAGAGAGGCTGACGACAGCGGCTGGGCGGCGCGTGGCTGAGCGGGCGGCTGCTGGCGAGAGCGAGTCCGGGCGGAGGTGGATCTCGGCGGAGCACAGGGTACGGCGGCGGCTGCTTAGGGTTAGGGTTAGGTTAGAATTTGGGGGATTAGTAATTAGGGATTTAGTAATTAGGGATTTCCTTTTCTTTTCTTTTTCTTTGTGGAGAAAACTAGGGAAACCTGTATTTATACATGCAGAAATTGGAATAGGCTTTGACCTAGGATTCGGGCTGGGTCAACGCTCCTTGGGCTGGGCTTCGGCTCTCATGGGGATGTCGGGCGTTGGCACGGATTTAATTCTACATGGGTCTTCAGGGCTTTAAACGGGTTTCCGGAGTCCAATAAATTTCCGAAAAATTACCCCGTGCTCGATTTTCCATTTTACACCATAAAATATTATTTTTATAATATTTTAATATGAATTAACCGCAATTAAAAATCATCAAATTGCCAAAGGCCTAGGTTTAATTCCCGAAAAATCCAAATTAATATTTCTGAAAATCAGGGGGCTTACACGGCGGTCGTCGTCTTTGCTCGCCACCTAGCAGCAGTCGTAGGGTGGCCGCTAGCAGTAATTCAAACATCCCCTCCACCGGCTCGGACTTGCCGACCAGAAGGTGCCGCGAGAAGACTCATCACCGGTCCCGCTCTCCCAACAGAGTTCGGTCGGTAGACATCCGTCAATCCGCTCCGGCCAGCTGTGTTTCCCACCTGCAACTTCTGCACGGGACCGGTCGTAGGGTGGCTGTTGAGCCGTGCGAGCACTAACCGATGAACCCAATCGAGCAGTGCTGTGCCTCCTTTGTTGGACAGTTGACGAGTCGCTGTCGTTCGCCACCGTTCCCTCTTCTCTGAGACCCTCTCTCCCCCGGTCCTCCGAAGTCCCTGGATCCTAGGCCCCCGAGAAGCCGAGATCGGTTCTCCCAGAGCCGCTGCTAGGGTTTCCTTCCACAGCCATCGAATATATCCAAACCAACTTTAAAACAAAGATTGTTCCTTTATATATATATATATATATATATATATATATATATATGCCGACCGTAACACCATCCCTTTTTCCTGCGCACCCTCATTCCCTCCGGTCGTGACCCGGCCATGGTCAGGCTGGGCTTATCGGCCCCTCTCCTACCTCCTCTGGCCCTCTGTCTTCTCCCACGGTCGTCCTTGTGTCCCCCCTCTTTCGCAAGTGCACTGAAGGGTGTTCTTCTCTGTTTCTCACGCAGATCTCCTGGAATTCCGTCTCTCACCCGAGCTCCGCCTATGTCCCCTCCGATCGTGGTGTTACCCATGTTCGGACTCGGCTCGACGGCAGCCCCGCGTCTTCCTCCGACCCCGGGTCCTTGCCTTCGGCAGCCTCGGCGGGCCCAGTTTCTTTCTCACAAGTTGTGTGCGGGGCCCCGCTACTCCCAGCGGCGACAGTTCTCTGAAGTCGTCGGAGATCTGCAGGGAAGAGCCGACAGTCTTCTTTCTCCGAGAAGGAAGAGCGGGTCCTCGTTGGCCGACTCTCCTTGGCTTAGGTCGAAAAATTCTCGTATAAGCTCTCCTTGATTGACGTTGTTAGGCGCGCGTTTTCTACCTTTGGGTTCTTAGGTTCTCTTCGGATCAGGGTAGTTGATCACAAGCACATCCTTATCGTTCCCTAATTGAAGGCAAATTTTCTTCAGGTTTGTGGCCAAAGCTGCTACGAGTGTTTCGGTTTACGGTGGATTTCGATCCTCTAGCACAATCGCCGCTCGCTCTAGTGTGGGTCAACCTGCCGGCCCTCTGCCACCATCTCTTCTACAGAAATGTCCCGTTCCAACTAGCCGGAGCTATCAACACTTCTTTGAAGGTGGACAATGCCACGTCGGATTTCTCTCGCCCTAGTGTAGCCCGCATTTTTGTAGAAGTGGACATAAGTAAACCACTCCCTCATGTTTGGATTAACTTCGAAGAAGAAGAAGCTAATGGCAAGCTTGTGAGTTTAAACATGCTCCATAGTATTGCCACTTTTGCCATCACGTGGGGCACATCGACAGGTGCTGCAAAGCAGATATGAAGAACGCTACTAAGAGCGGATAGATCGATAAGGGGAAACAGAGGATTGATGACCCTCCTAACTAGAGTATTGTGCTCCCACTGGCCACAATGGCATCCGAGATCATCCTCATCAAGGATCCCATGGGGGCTACCTCTTCAAAGGTTTGACCTCATCAACCAAGTTATCGGCAACTCCAAAGGCCCCAGTCTTTTCTGTCTTGTCTCTGTCCGGCCACTCCCTAGAGCACACAACTGGGAAGCCCATTCCTTCGACCAGTCTCGGATCTAGGAACCAAATCTCGACAGTTGCACTTGGTGGATGTTCTGCAGGCCCGATTTTCCCCGGGGAGGCTGCTTCGCCTGTCCTACCTCCCCTTGAGGTCGGAACTCCCCAGGGGTATTAACCCTGTTTCTGCGGTTCATTCTGAACATGTCTGAGAGCCCGTTGACTTTGGAGTCTTTGGGAGTTCTTGAATCGCCCCATGCGGGGGTGGTCCTCGACGAGGGTCAGGTTTCCCCGTCACCGGTGGGGGTATGTGGCCCTCCTTCCTGTCGGAAGTTTGTCGGTCTCTGGGACTCACACGCATAGGTGATAGGCTAATTCATTGGACCCGTGCGTGGTTTCTCAGGTCGCGGCGGGCGGAGTTGACCCTTTGTCTCCCAAGGGGGGCCGTGGAGATCAACGACGGGCGGTCGGAAGTGGTCCGGAAGTTCAGGAGGCCTCCTGGGTTGGCAAGGTGGGTGTTCCTTGCCTTGGAGATATCGTCGGGATGGGACGGGTGGCCTGCTGGACTGCCTTGGGACTATGTGCTCGTCGGGTCTCTCGGTTGGTGCCGGAGTCACCTCGCTACCTGGCGCATCTCCGAATTAGGAGACTCAGTCGCCGGCCCCTTCGGTTGCGCCCACTTCAGGTGTTGTCCCCTATTCTCAGACTTGTCCTACCGGGACCATCTCTGCCCCGTTGGAGGTGGGGGGATCACCATGCTTGTTTGATCCCTTGCTCTTCTAATGAATTTGAGGTTCTGAGTTTCCGAGAGATTTCGATAGGCGCATGTGCAAATTCCACTGTGGGTTTGACCCATCCCGGGGAGGTAGCCAAGTCTTTGGGCTCGATTCCTCTCCAATCTCCTGGACTTGCGCTCATCCCATCCCACAATTTTTTTTCTGGGGCGACCATAGACGGTCGCCTAGGCGACCCTCGTCACACATGGAAAAACTTTTTCCAGGACGAGGTGACTCCTCTCCAACCTGCACGTCTAGGCCGCCTAGGTGGTGTCGCCTGTGACAATATATATATATATATATATATATATATATATATATATATATATATATTATCAACCCAGCTGAATTTTTGGTTCCCGATTATGATGAAAAAATAATTTATTAGCTTATTAACTCTTGATCCTACTGCTTTATTTGTATATTCCATATGGTTACTTGATTGAGTTCAAGGATCTTTCATTCTAGTTTTTGTATCAAGCTTTTATATGAAAAAATGATCATTACTGTTACTATATGCTTTTCAAAACCCTGTCACCTTTCTACACCCCACTCAGGTCTCATGCCCATATATATATATATATATATATATATGCCAAGGATCTCTAGCTCAAGTTGCTCATATACTCCAAGAGGTTACAATTTCGAGCAACGGGGAAAGCACATTTAATTTTTCTGTGGAAGAATTAATATGAGTAATGGTGCGGTTCATGTGCGATGCAAGTGTGGTACAGGTGCGGGTCTTTGGGCCGGGATGTGTGGAGCCTTCGAGTCGAGTTTGTAGGCTTTCGAGTCATGAGTCTGTAACACAATTATCTTTTCCAAATATATATATATATATATATATATATATATATATAGAGAGCTGCGTGGTGAGCACAAAGTGAACTATTCTTTCACCTTTTACTAAAGAATACCGTGTTTCTGCCCACTAAACTAGCATACACCTATTTTTGTAGGGAACTCCTCTCTGAGAGAGGGGCCCAAAATTTTTAATTATATATATATATATATATATATATATATATATATATATATATAACTCTCTCGATGTTTGCCGACCCTTCTGGAGAAATGGGTCGCCGGAGACATGGTTCCCAGTCCCCGCCAACACTCCGGTGACTATCGTGGCTCGCCGGAGACATGGTTCTTTGTCGGGGCGGCGTGAACTTCTGGCCGGTCGACTGCCTGGATCACAGGAAACCGCTCGTGCAGGTGAGTTTTCGAGGACTATTTCTTTGTCAGCCCCTGATGACTCTATGGGAGGATCTAGAGGGAGAAACCCTAGATCAACCAGCAATAAAAGTCTGCATAGAAAAAATTCTGTAAGAGGAATTCCAAACCAAGCTAGGGTTCCGATATAGACTCTTCTTCTGTTGGTCAACATGTGAAGTGTAGCCCTGCTACGACCGGACCACAAAGTAAGTCTTGGAGTGAGATTTGTGGCCCAACGATGGAGTATTCCAGTTCAGCTATGCAGTATGTAGAGTCGGAGATTATCGGAGAACAACGAAAGGTGGTCGATTTGACAGAAGATGAACCGGAAGAAATAATAGAGATTACTGGAGAATGCGTTATTTTATGTTCTCGACAATCAGCCTTTTTATAATCAAATCACGGCATATGCATACCGGGTTTGGAAGCCTTGCGGAAGTATGCAAATTTTCTCCAGAGATGCCTTTTTCTTTGCACGTTTTGGGTTGCAGGAGGATGCAGAACGTATTCTCTACAGAACGGACCATGGACTTTGATGATCGTCTGATCATCATCAATAAGTAGCAGTTCAATGGTAAATGTAAAAGGGATCTCCTTCATGCGGTACCTATATGGATTCGTTTGCCCGGTCTACCTACTTAATACTGGAGCATTTCCATGATCATGAAATTAGCTAGTTTAATTAGAAAACCTATCAAATCTAACGCTGCGACGGCTGCGAAATCACGGGTTGCATACGCACGTGTATTTGTGGAAATATAATTGTCTACTGTACTGCTACGAGAACTTGAATATCGCAGTTCCTCGGGTGAAATCTTTTCTCAAGTAGTTGAATATGATTATGAATGGGTTCCCCCGTTTGTGATGAGTGTAAATGTTTCGGTCATATGTCCAGGATGTGCTCACGTGTAGAAGCAACTAAACAAACAGAAACAAACGACTTATCTCAGGAACAGTTGGGGACTGTAGATTGTCAACCAATAGAGGATATACGGATGGAGGTGGAGGATTGCAGCCAGGATATGCTGGAAAACGTATGTAATCAGATCAATGAGGCGGCAATTGTCCCTGTAGGCAGAAGTTAGCAGCATACAAATGTGGGGCCTATGGTGAGAAGTATAGTAATTAGAGAAAAGGAAAAGAGCAAGTTGGGATAACAATGGATGCAACTCCCATCGCCGAAATAAACTGAATGACTGCAAAAAGGAAAGTTGCTGAGGAAACACAAATACTGGGTCAGGAGCTACCAATTGGTGGCCAGCATCCTATGCAGACTCGCAGTTGGACAACAGAGGACTTAACGCGACGAAAGGCATATTCCTCTGATAAATGCACTCTTAACTATACCCAGAAGAAGTGCAAAGCACAGTCCTCGGGGGCGAGCTCGAGATTCGCTGTACTGCAAAACCTAGAGCCAGAAGTCTTAGAACTTACGGAAGACATGGGACATGATGCTTCAGGAGAAATCTGATATGCCTGAAATCACGAATGATGGACTACGTGGATGGAAGGTCGAATTCACCAATGACCTAACGGTGAATTTAGGCACTGATTTAGGTCACTGTAATGACCAATAATGTCAATCCTGACATGGAACACACGAGGTGTAAATTCGCTGGTTCGCTGACTCGCTGGCGTGAGATTAAAGCAGTGGCGAGGAAAACACAAATCTCCATTACAACATTTTTTGAGACGAAAGTTAAACCGGAAAAGAAATTACCTAGGCGTACTTCAAATTTATGGTCCTGATATGGATTTTGTGGGATAATAGATCTTGGTCTGAATGCACCATACATAGAACTATGCAAATGATTGCTGCTGAATTTACTAATGTTGGTGGGCTCAGATTCATTTTTGGTGTTGTATATGGTTACTGACAGAAGTCGAAGGCGGCAGTTGTGGCAAGGCCTAATTCATCTTAGTCATATTGCAGATTACCAACTTCATCTTCCTCTTCTAATCACAGGTGATTTTAACCCTCTACTTTTCAGCCATGAGAAATTTGGAGGGAGACGTGTTCCCGACGCTATCCTTGCCGACTTTCAGGGATGTCTTTTGCAAGCTGGTCTCAAATGTTTGGAACGGTTGGGTCACGTGTGCACCTGGAATAATAGAGCAATCAATAATAGAATTGTATGCCAACTGGATCGTGCTCTTGGCAATTTCAGGTGGTTTGATGTGTTTCCAGCGGTAGTTGTGGAAGGCTTGGCTCCATCTACAAGCAATCATTCCCCCATTCTGGTGCAGTTGATGAAGAAGGAAAGACTCTCCACTCAACCTTCCCGTTTCAACAACTACTGGCCAAGTATCCCGGGTTATATGGAGGTAGTGATGGAGGCTTGGTGTAAGAACATCCAAGGGAATAAACAATTCTAGTTTGTACAACGGCTCAAATTTATCAAGAGGGCTCTGAAATGCTGGTGTCATACATTGCCTAGATCGGAGCTTGTTATTCATGAACAGGATCTTCGAAAGATCTAAGAGCAGCTTCAGTCTGATCCGCAGAACCCTGATCTTGCCTCGCAAGAAAGAACATTGATCAAGCAGGTCCGGGAATTAGCATTACAAGAAGAAATCCAATTGGCTCAATGTGCCAAATATGTTTGGCTAACAGATGGTGATCGCTACTCCAAATTCTTCTACGACATCATCAGGACTCGCCAATATTGGAACTCTTATCAATAGACTTCTTGATTGTAACGGTAGGAAGGTATCTGCATCACCTGGCATTTAACAATTAGCCATTGAGTTTTATTCCAATTTATATCACCATGATGATTATACAAAGGAGTTCCTGGCTATCATGGTATCTGATCATGGAAACAGATTGCCCCTAGCTCCGGTGTCCTTGGAGAGATAGAAACAGTGGTGAAGACAACTAACCCTAATAAAGCCCGGGGCCCTGATGGCTTCAAGAGTAAGTTCTATGCAATTTATTGGGATGTCCTAAAATTTCAATCCTAGCTATTGTTCAGGACTTCTTCAACAATGGCAGACTGCTTCGTGAAGTTAACCACACTTTCCTCACTCTCATTTCGAAAAAGGAGGAGGCAACAGTCTTGTCTGATTATAGGCCGATTGCCTGTTGCAACTTCCTCTACATGATCATTACTTAAGTCATATGTCGTAGGATGGAGAAGATCATGCAGGGCCTCATCTCCCCTAATCAGACAGCCTTTATTAAAGGGCGTTCAATAGCAGAAAATATCCTATTGGCACATGAGATGGTAAAAAATTTCAATAAGATTGGTGGGAATAAAACTTGCATCAAATTGGATCTTCGAAAAACATACGATATGGTGAATCGGGGATTCATCTGTTGTCTTATGTTGGCTATGGATTTTGATCCCAAATAGGTGGATCGAATTCGGGAGTGCATCTCTACAAACTTTCTCTATCCTTATCAAAGGACAACCTTATGGATTCTTCGGGAGTAATTGTGGCCTCCGACAAGGTGATCCCTTTCACGTTACTTATCTACTTTGATTATGGAATATTTCACCTGTCTGTTGGATGCTATGGTACACTGGAAACAAATAGATCCTCTTTACAAGGATATTGCTCCTATAGTGTCGCATCTCATCTATACCAATGATCTATTTGTCTTCCTAGTCCCTACTCGCAAAGGGCTTACTAGTTTAATACAACTCATGACAAAATTCGGCTTGTTACCGGGACTTCAGCTTAACAGAGACAAGAACAAAGCCTACTTTAGTAAACACTGCCACAATCAGGAGGAATTCAAAGATATGCTCCAAATAGAATGAGGGTGTCTACCTGTAAAATATTTAGGATTCCATTGTCGGTGAATCACACTCGTGTACAGGAATGCCAAACTGTGCTGAAGTATGTTTAGAAAATAATAGTATGGTGGCAAGCCAAAACATTGTCGTTTGGAGGACGAATAGAATTGGAGTGATCGGTTGTCACAGCCATAGCACTATTCTGACTGCAAACAATTATGCTTCCAGTGGCCACAATTCGGAAAGTACACAAGTGTTGCGCTAACTTCATTTGGCGAGGAGGAATTCACTTGATGTCTTGGAAAGATTTATGTCGGCCGAAAAAGGAAGGCGGATTAGGACTTAGATCTCTTTTCACCCTTTGGGATGCTGCAGGGCTAAGACTTACTTGAAATTTTATTCAAGAACGTTCATTAGGGGCTGTTTGGATGAGGAATCGGTATTTGAAGAAGTCAAATTTTTGGGTGCATGCTCCAGATAATAATTTTTCGATTCCATATAAAACTATTTTGTCTAACATAAACAAAATAAAATCATTAATTTTCCGACAAATTAGCAATGGAGATGATACACATCGCTGCTTTGATCCGTGGCTAGACCATCATAGCCTAGTAGAAAGAATGAGTTGGGAAATGTTCGCTACTACAAGCCGGGACAAAAAAGTTAGTTGCCTCATTCGGGAAGGCATCTGGGACAAGAGGCATCATCCAATTGGCTGTTGGATACAAGTTAATATTCCTAATATCTGCGCTTGGCTCCAAACAGAGGCAAAGATGAATGGGTCTGGGAAGGGTCTCCTAACGGCAAGTTTAATTTTAGACATGCATGTGATCATAGTCGAGTGGCGTCCCCGTATCTCCCCCGAAAAGAATTAATCTGGATTAAGGGCCTTGCTACTAAAACGCAATTGCATATGCTCAAAAAATTTCAAGGCAAGATAGTCACCCTCGATCGATTAACCAGATTTGGAGTTCGAGTACAAGGGTAGGGCTGCATGCTATGCGTTGATCACGAAGAATCAGTCTCATTTATTCTTACAAGTGTGACTTTACATGGGCCATCTGGAATGCTCAATGCTCCAATCTGAACATAGCAATGGGTTCATATAGAGACTTGGAAGCTCAGACGGAGCATATTTACTGTTGGTATATTAGAATGTATTAGGGGGTTTTATGTAAGATGGAGGGTTGTAAGGCTATATATATATATATATATATATATATATATATATAAATAAAAATAGAATTCCAAAATATTCAACATGGTATCAGAGCACAAACCCTAGCCGCCACTACCATTGCCGTGCCGCTACCACCGCCGCAGCACCGCTCGCCCACCACCACCGTCGTCGCTGCCGCCACCACATTTCCGCCCTCACCGCGCAACAGCGACTCCTGCGGAGCCCGCAGGAGCCTTTTGCCGGGGTTTCCGACGTCTTCCGTAGGTCGTTCCGGACGTTGACATCGAAGGCCTAGATCCGATGGGGGAGAGGAATGATCTGGTCTAGGAGAGGACGAAGAGGACGAACGTGAATCGTGGGACAGGTATGAGGTGATCGGAGAAGAGGAGGATCGATGGAGGAGATCATCAAGAAGTTGGACCCTGCGGAGGTCGCAACGTTGGTGAAGCTGATGAAACTGTCGGCTGGTGAGAGCGCGACACGAACATCGGCGAAGTCGGAGCTTTCCTCCATCGATCTGAAGCTTGATGGACCGGCTACCTACTTGAGTTGGTCACGACGGGTGAGAACCCTCGCAGGGAAGAACCTGAAGGTTTTCTTGTCAGGAGAGAAGACAGAGCTGGATGAGGGCTCGGCAGGACGCGACGAGTGAAAGTCCACTCATATGGTGATATATATTTGGCTCCTTAATTCTTTAGTCCAGTCGATTGCCGCCACAGTGGATGGCCTTGAGATGGTAAAGGACGTGTGAGAAGTTGAGGAGGATCTACGATGGTGTGGGAAATAACTTGAGGGTTTTCCAGATCAAGGGGGAGATCGACGACACCGTACAAGGAGAGAAGACGGTGCAGGAGTATGCCACGGAGTTGAAGTGTCTGTGGTTGGATTACGATCACTCCCCAGATCGGGCGAGCTGCGAGGACCCGAAGTGTAAGGAGATACATGTATGTCTGCAGGAGAGGGCAATAAAGTTTCTTAAGAGGCTGGCTGCACTATTTGCTCAGAGGACAACACTACTTCTAGCCCAACCGAAGATCCCTACACTTGAGGAGGCTATCTCGGCCATGATCCAGGAGGAGACTCGCATCAAGCTGATGCAGGGACAAGTCCTCGTGAAGTAAAGTCAGCACTGGCGGTTGCCAATTCAGGTAGCACAGGACCTAAGGGAGACCCCCGACAGTGCTACAACTGCGGAAAGGTGGGCTATCTGAGGTATGCTTGCACCAAACCACCCAAGGAGGAAGATTCAGGTGGTGGACGTGGACAGTTTGGAGGACGTGGCTGTGGTCATGGTCGTGGGGGTCGACGTGGTGGTCGAGGAGGTTATTGGGCGAACCTGCTGGTAGCAGAAGGCGAGGAGGGAACTGGTGGCCCCTATACTAAGGAGGATCAGACACAACTGGACATGCTGGAGGTACTCAGGAGAGCAGAGAGCGTCAAGCGATGGAGACAAGAGTGGGACTGAGGAGGCGTCCATCTCAGTCTTCGCCAGAGGCAACGCTGCCATGTATGTCCATCCATCGGAAGGTACTAACGACTCACTTGCCCTTGCATCTGTCTTTCCTTAGATCGTCGGACTGGATTGTCGATTCGGGTGCGTCTCGACACGTAACAAGGAAAGCTAGTGAGTTCTCTTCTTACACTCATCTAGCATCGGCAGACAACATTCAAACAGCCGATGGTACTTTCCAGCCAGTGGTCGGTAAGGGTACCATCGATTGTACAGGTTCAGTTAAATTATCCAATATTTTGCCTGCTCCTTCTTTTCCATTAGTTATATAATTCTTCAACTAAAATGCATTGTCTCTTTTGATATTCCTAAGGTGATCTTCAAGGAGAAGGAGACGGGACGAAGCCTTGGGGCTGGTACTTTGCATGATGGACTGTAGTACCTGGATTGGGAAGGGCTAGATTCGACATTGGTGTCTGTGGCAGATGGCAGGAATGAGAGGACCGAAGATGAGTGCCGAGGATACACTGATACTCCACCACAGGCGGTTGGGACACTCATCTTTTGGTATTTTGAGTATGTTGTATCCATCTATTTATGAGAAAGCCAATAACGAGAAACTAGTATGTGATGCATGTGATTTAGGCAAACTTACTAGGAGCTCATATGTTAGTGCGGGCCATAGGAGCTCTTCTGTTTTTGATATTATACATTCTGATGTTTGGGGGCCGTGCGCCACAACTACTATGAATGGTTACAAGTATTTCGTTTTTTTTTATTGATTGTTCCTCTCGTGTCACCTGGCTGTATTTGATGAAGAATAAGGGTGATGTCTTTGTCTGTTTCCGGGACTTTCATAAACATGTCAAGA
Organism: Iris macrosiphon; assembly: GCA_036927795.1. Taxonomy (NCBI): domain Eukaryota; kingdom Viridiplantae; phylum Streptophyta; class Magnoliopsida; order Asparagales; family Iridaceae; genus Iris; species Iris macrosiphon. The sequence goes on along the minus strand of JAYESA010000020.1, from coordinate 46,581,600 downwards.
CTCAGTATAGAGCAGTGTTGAAGGTACCGAGGTCTGACAATGGGACAAAGTATACCAACAAAGCACTTGAGGAATACTTGTCAGCCTAAGTGATACAGCATCAGACTACCTGTGCATACACACTAGCACAGAATGAAGTGGCAGAAATGAAGAACAGACACCTTCTGGAGGTGGCAAGGAGCAAGGTGATAGCCATGAATGTCCCACAGTCTGTGGGGACATGCAGTGTTGACAGCATCTCAACTGATCAACAAGATGCTCTCGAAAGTACTGGGATGGAAGTCTCCATATGAGATATTGTAAGAAAATAATAGTGGGATACTCCCACTGAAGGTGTTTGGCTGCGTATGTTTTGTGAAGGACAACAGACCGTCTTTTGGGAAACTTAACTTTAGAGCAGTCAAGTGTCTTCGTGGGCCATTCGGCGACTCAGAAGGGGTACGTGTGCTGGAGCCCGGTAGAAAAGAAGAGGTTTGTGAGCATGGATGTCCACTTCAGGGAGTTTGAGCCATACTACCGTCAGGAGGGAACCTCATCCATGGGAAACTCACCTGACACTGAGAGTATGAGGCGAGAGGGAGATTGGTGAGAGTTTGGTGACCGTTTTAGGAGTATGTCATAGAGGAACGGTTGAGGAGGAGAGTGAAGAGGAACATGGGGAGGAGATGAGAGGTGTTAGGCCCACGGCTCATAGGGAGTTACTTACCTACAGCAGAAAAGGGAAGCAAACTGCAAGACCTGTACCTATAGTGCCAGTGCCAAGTCCCTTGCCTGCGTCCGTCTCGACTTCTGAGACACCTACACCACCACCATCAGATTTTTCTTCAGGTAATATCATTCTTCCTACCCCTCTCACACCATTATCAGTACAGAGGACCACTCGCAGCAATGTGAAAAATTCTCCTGATAGATATGGTTGAGACCTTGCTCAGTTTGTTTCATATGATAACATCTCTTCTTCTTATGGAGCATTCATTGCGTCTTTGGATAGTATTACTGTACCTAACAATTGACAGGTTGCCAAGAACGATCCAAAGTGGAAATTGGCAATGCAGGAGGAGTTAGGGGCTCTTGAGAAGAACCACACTTGGGAACGGGTAAAACTGCCAGAGGGGAAGAGGGCAGTCGGATGCAAGTGGGTCTTTACTGTGAAGTAGAACCCAGATGGACAGGTTGAGCGCTACAAGGCTCGACTGGTGGCAAAAGGATACAGTCAGGCGTACGCCATTGACTACGACGAGACTTTTGCACCAGTGGCGAAGATGAGTACCGTCAGGACCCTGATTTTTTTGGCAGCGAATGGTGGATGGAAGCTACACCAACTGGATGTGAAGAATGCGTTTCTTCATGGGGATCTAGTGGAGGTGGTGTACATGGAGATACCACCAAGATTCTGCACTGATAAGACAGTGGGCAAGGTCTGCAGGTTAAATCAGTCCCTCTATGAACTGAAGTAGTCTCCTCGAACGTGGTTTGACAGATTCAGGAGGGCGATGACAAGGATGGGATATCCGCAGATCAACGCTGATCACACTGTATTTTTCCGTCGGAGTGGAGGCCGCATCACCATGCTTGCGGTGTATGTGGACGATATGATTATCACAGGAGATGATGAGCAGGGGATTGTCCGACTCAAGGAAAATCTTGGCAAGGAGTTCGAGGTGAAGGACCTTGGCTTCTTCGATACTTCCTTGGGATTGAGATCGCTCGAGAAGCAGAGGGAATTGTTCTTTCTCAGAGAAAGTATGCGCTGGACCTTCTCACAAAGACAGGGATATTGGGTAGCAAAACTGCAGCAACGTCGATCAATCAGAGGTTCAAGCTGGGTGCTGAGGCTAGAGAACCAGTTGACCGGGACAGATACTAGAGACTGGTGAAAAGTTGATCTATTTGAGCCACACACATCCTGATATTTGCTTTGCTGTGAGTGTGGTGAGCCGCTACATGCATGATCCAAGGAAGAGTCATATGGACGCAGTGTACCAGAATCTGAGATACTTGAAGGGTGCCCTCGGAAAGGGGCTGATATTCAGGAAGAATGATCACGTGAGCATCGAAGGCTACTGTGACTTTGACTGGGCTAGCTGTGCTGATGACAGGAGGTCTACCTTGGACTATTGCATATTTGTAGGAGGCAACTTGGTCTCTTGGAGGAGTAAGAAGCAGTCAGTGGTGGCTAGATCGACAGCTGAAGTGGAGTACAGAGCTATGGTCTTGGGAGTTGCAGAGCTGCTATGGCTGATCAATATGCTGGTGGAGCTAAAGCTGGATCAAGGAGCCAAGATGAAACTGTGGTGTGTCAACCAATCAGCCCTCAATATCGCCAACAATCCAGTACAACATGACAGTACCAAACACATCGAGATCGATAGGTTCTTCATCAAGGATAAGTTGGACAGTAAACTACTGGAGGTAGGCCACGTTTCAACCAAGAATCTGGTAGCAGACAGTCTGACCAAGGGACTTAGCTTTGTAGATATGATTAGAGGATGTGACAAGATGGCTTAGTGAATATCTTTCTCCCATATTGAGGAGGAGTTTTGGTATATTAGAATGTATTAGGGTGTTTTATGTAAGATGGAGGGTTATAAGGCTTATAAATAAATAAAAATAGAACTCCAAAATATTCTACATTTACAGTCTCCGAAGAAGGGTTGCGCAGTGGTACATGCAGGCACGCATCAGGCTCTCTACAACCACATGGTTATGAACCTGGTTGCCCTGATATCATGTTGACGCCCCTACTACTACAACATAACTCTAGACTTGTGGTGGGGGAGGGGTATTATTTCGCCATATCCATCTTTTATTTGATACTTGCTCTAGCCCAAGATATGTCGGCGGATTTGTTTGTCATGTTGTTTACTGTGCCTGTTTCTGATCATATTTAGCATATTTAGTTTTTTTTTCCTCCAACCTTACAGTTCTATGTAAGTATTGAGGCCGGCTTCAATAATTGTTTCTCTAATTATCTCGATGAACTTTGCATACTATGTTCAGAATATAGATTTGCATAGATAGAATTCTTGATTTAGCCTTCTTTGATTTCATTTCATATACTTTAACATTGTATCTATGGTGTCTAACTAAGTGCTTTATACATGTCTACTGGCTTGCCATTTTTTGAATGTTGCTCTTGATTTAGCCTTCTTTGATTTCATTTCATATATTTTTTGAATGTTGCTCTTGGTTCATCTCATTTTTTTGTAAACTGTCCAGGCTATATGGAAATCCTATATGTGAAAATGCAAACCAGCCAAATTTAATCCAGTTCTGTCAACCTCAGATCATTACACCAGCTTCTGGAAGTGCTGCAAGTCCCAACTTAAAATGTTTTCCTTGCCCTACAGACCTGAGTTTTGAATATAATCCATCGTCTCCTATACCTTGTCTATGTGCTGTTCCGCTTGGAGTTGGAATACGGTTAAAAAGTCCGTCAATCTCAGATTTCCGTCCATATATTGATGATTTTGAGATCAATCTAACCTCGCTTCTGGACTTGTATCTTTATCAATTATACTTTGACATATTTATCTGGGAAAATGGTCCAAGGCTGAGAATGTACTTGAAATTATTTCCGAGTAATTCTAGTTTATTTAATGTAAGTGAAGTTCTACGGCTCCGGAAAAAGTTTACTGGATGGGAGATAACATTATCAGATACTTTTGGGCCATACGAGCTCCTCAACTTTACTTTGGGATCTTATGCAAATGGTACGTCTTGCAATCTATTTAGTGTAAATGTTAAGCATCCACACTTCACTTGCATACTTTTATGCTAATATAATGGGACTACATATGGCCATACAGATGAAATTGTGATATTTAGACTTGATAACATCAACAATTTATTATTGCCAAAAATTTGCGAGGAAGCAGACGAAGAAAAACCTAATTGGGTGTTATTAAAACAGAAGATTTAACCAATAGCTTCTGGGTGCAGTGCGGTTTAGAGTTCTTTAAACAAAATTCTGTTTAAAGAAACAGTGGAAGGACCCAAAAGTTTTGGTAGGTGTTTTATGTCCAAGTAGTTGTGACCCTATCTGAAGTGATGCAACACTAGAACATTAAATTGCCGTTAATCTGCGTCCAATAGGACATTGAGAACTATCTGATGTAGCTAAGTGCAAATATTTTTATTGCCAATGGCCAACTTTTAAATCTATCTGTTCCTACGGACCATTTAGCAACATCTATTCAAAATTATTTTCCATTTTGCAGAAGAGTACTGAATTTCAGTTAAACATCAGCAAAAAAGGTCTTTCTCCTACAGATCAAAGAACAGATCCAATTATTTATGAGCTTCAGTTGCCAATAAGCTGGCCCAAAGTTCTATATCCCTTGACGTCAAAAGTTGTGCTATAGCATATCATTCTGTATCATTTGTAGGTGTAATAATACCATATTTATTTTCATGTCTTTGGAAAACAACCTTTGCCTATTAACTATCTTCATAGTTGAGCCAGATGATGATATATTGTCTGTTTGCCTATGCTCAAACCCTTTCCTCTCTTTTCTGGTGCACTAACGGACCAGGTAGATTAGAATACAATATATTAAATAGATGCCTAGTTATAGCTAAACAAACAACTATTGAGTACATCTTAGGGGCTGTTTGGTTTGGTGTAATTGCCAGGAAGTGTGAAAGTGACTTCTTGTCTCCTAGAAGTGAAATGCATATGCTTTTGTGTTTCATCCTAGTTCTTATCTGTTGGAACTACTTTCATTGTTTGGATACATGATATTTTGTACCTTGGAAGTGGACAATTCACACTTTTATGTTTGGATGTTAATATGGAGGAGGTGGATAAGTGAAAAAGGGAATAATAATAATAACAAAAACTAATTATGTAACTAAATTGTAATTATTTATTAATACTAATTATTTTACTTATTTTAAATTTAAGTATTAACAATTAACATCTGCAACTATTTCATTAAGTAATTATAATTTACTAAATAATTTAATTTTTTGCATTATTGGTTACTTATTTTAAATTTTAAATTATTTAATATTTAGCTAAATTGATACAATAAGTACTTTATACTAATTATTTAACTTCTTAGAAATTAATACTAAATATTAACAAAATTTCACACCTTAATTAAAAAAACAAAAGTGCTACTTCCGCCCATATCCTAAAAAAACTGGGCAGAAGTGGGGAGGCCTCTTTTAGTATAGGACAGGAGGGGCCAAGAAGTGGAGTGTAATGATGACTCCAAGTTCATGTCCCTACTTCATGTTGAATAAAATGACTTGAACTCCCTCATCTCTCAAAATTCGGTCACTTTCATACTTCCACCATCAGTTTCATACAACCAAGCTGCCACTTACGGGAAGGATTTTCAACTGTGTGCCATTGAAGGACTATGAAGCATGGTTTTTCTTTAAAGGTACGCTAGAAAATTATTTGTGCCATAACTTGGTGCTGGCGAGGGATCTTTTGACACTCTTCCTGAAGTTACATAAAGCTATACACATGTGCACATGCACGCATATATATATATATATATATATATATATAAAGGGGGGATATATGCTGAAGTTAGTGGGTATATGTTGGCGCATAACCTGCTCAATCTTTAAGCCAGATCAAATATTTCTTCTTATGGAAATAATGGCTAATCAAACCAAAGAAAACTACATCGTGATCTTAATATGAAAATTATAGTTCAGCATTTGGCCCAATAATTTTGTCAACGTTGGAAAAATCTAGAATAATTCATGTTTTTCACCTTCTGTAATACCACTTAAGGCATATACCTCTTTTTGAGCAGATCTAAATACTATTGAACAAATTGAGAATGTTGTTTCAATTTTTCCAAAAGCCTAATGCATGATAATGTACCGTCTAGTACACAAAAATCTTTTAATACTTCTTTGTCTAGACTCTTGTAGTCTATGTGAGCTTGGAGGATTATCCTGGGTTGCATGACCTTAAATTACATATCCAAAAGGTAGGACTACCTATCTGCCATCTGGTCAACTATGTTTTATTGCATGACCCATTCATGTTCATAGATACCTTGACTATGAATTTGGCACCAACATGAGGGCTGGCGTCACTTAAGACATTCGGTCTTAAAGAGCCTTTATGGAGTTTTCTTATGCTCCATAGCCTCCGACCCCATTCTAATGGGAGAAAACTTGAATGATGATTTATTGTCTCCTGATAATCAGGAAAAAAGGTAAACAATATAAACTTGGTTTAATACTTGGCTTAATTTTATTGATGGGTGGGGCTATATATATATATATATATATATATATATATATATATATATATATGAGAGGCTAACCCCTCTCTCTACTATTCTACTAGATGTGAGACTAAACACCCACTAATACTCTCAACACTCCCTCTCAAGATGTGCGATAGATATCAATTATCCCCATCTTGTCACATAGTTTAGAAAGACTCGATGAATTAAGGCCCTTAGTAAGATAATCTGCAACTTGTTCTTCTGAGCGAATATGATCGAGCTTTAATATCCCTTTTTCTAGCTTCTCTTTGATGAAGAACATATCGATCTCGATGTGCTTAGTTCTGTCATGCTGGACTTGATTGTTAGCTATACTTATTGCAGTTTGACTGTCACTCAGAAGACGAAACGGTGTTTCCTGGTCCAGCTTCAACTCCGTCAGCAATGCTTTACCCACGGCAACTCTGACACTCTCAGAGCCATAGCTCTATACTCTGCTTCAGCAGTCGATCGTGCTACCACAGACCTTTTCTTGCTTCTCCATGAGATTAAGTTACCCCCCACAAAGACACAATACCCTGAAGTAGACCTTCTGTCGTCCATGCAGCTTGTCCAATCTGCATCGCAGTACTCCTCAACACCCAGGTGTCCATTTTTCTTGAACCATAGCTCTGTTCCAGGAGCCCCCTTCAAATATCTCAAGATACGAAAAACTGCATCCATGTGACCCTTTCTTGGATCATGCATGTAGCGACTCACTACAATCACAACAAATGAGATATCAGGGCGAGTGTGGCCTAGATAAATCAATCTGTCTACAAGTCTCTGATATCTCTCACGATAAACGTGCTCTCCTGCCTATTTACCCAACTTATCTTTCTGATCGATTGGAGTGACTGCCGATCGACATCCCACCATACCGGTCTCTGTGAGCAGGTCTAGTACATACTTCCTCTGAGAGAGGACGATCCCATCTCTTCCTCGGGCCACCTCAATCCCGAGAAAATATCTCATCATTCCCAAGTCCTTCACTTCATACTCCTTCGCGAGTTTTGATTTCAGCTGGGTGATCTCCTCCTCATTATCACATGTGATCACTATATCATCCACATAAACTGCAAGTATGGTGATGTGGTCTCTTGCATGCTGGAAGAAAATAGTGTGATCTGCATTGGTCTGGCGGTACCCCATGCCTGTGACAGCCTTCCCGAATCTATCAAACCAGGCTCGAGGAGATTGCTTGAGCCCATACAATAATTTTTTTAACTTGTACACCTTTTCCGTCAACTGCTTCGTGCAAAACTCGGGGGGGGGGGTCTCTATGTATACTTCCTCTTGTAGGTCCTATGAAAAGCGTTTTTCACATCCAATTGATACAGCTGTCACCCATGGTTTGCTGCAAGAGAGATCAGGGTTCTCACAGTGCTCAACTTTGTCACTGGAACAAATGTCTCATCATAGTCGATGTCATAGGATTGAATGAATCCCTTTGCAACCAACTTTGTCTTGTACCGATCCATCTTTCCTTCTGGCATCTCCTTTACTGTAAAGACCCATTTGCATCCAACTGCTCTCTTTTCTTTAGGCAACGAAACAAGCTTCCATGTTCCATTTCTTTCGAGTGCCCCAATTTCCTCCAACATTGCAGCTCTCCACCTTGGATCTTCCTTCGCTTCCTGCCAACACTTAGGCAAAGAGGTGTGTGTAACGATGCAATGAATGCTCGATAGGTAGGGGATATATTAGAGTAGGATAAGAAATTGGCAATGTCATGTTTATAACAATAACGATTATGGGCTTTTCCCGTATTACCACGAGAAGATCTCCTTAAGGGAATATGAGGAAGTGGTGAAGAGATTATACCATCCGAATCAGAGGAATCTGCATCCGAATTAGAGGAATCCGGTGCGGGAGGTGCATTTTCAAGAGTTGGGACAGGGTTAGGCGAGGGACATGGCACAGTAAGGGCAATAGGCACATTAATAGGCACAGTAGTGGACTGCTGCTTTCTCCTTCTGTAGACTTGGAATTTTGTAGATTGTTCTGTAGTCTGTTCTAGGCACAATAGTGGACTGCTGCTTTCTCTTTCTGTAGACTTGGAGTTCTGTAGATTGTTCTGTAGTCTGTTCCTCCCCCTGCACTGGAGCATCACTTTCTTCCTCCTGATTGTCATAACTTTCTTCCTCCCGATTATGTGCATCCTCATTACTTTTCTCACCCTTGCTATATCCCCCTTGTTTTTTTGGACCAGCTTCCATCATTGGACATGGAACTGATCCGACAATCACGCTTGGGCCCACCTGCCCCTCACTCCTAACACCTCTTGTGTTTGGTGTGTCACCAAATGCGGAGCCTTCACCTGAACCATTGTGGTAGTATGGTTCTTTCTGAATGTAACGTTCATACTTACAAAGAGCCTTTGCTCTACCAGACTCCAACAAGAGTATCCCTTCTGAGTCCCTGAGTAGCCAACAAAGATGCACTTTACCGCCCGAGGGTCCAACTTTTCTACCGCAGGTCTGTTATCTTTCACAAAACATGCACATCCAAATACCTTTGGGGAAATAATGTACTTATTCTCTCCTGTAAGCATCTCAAACGGTGTCTTCCATTCTAACACCTGAGAGGACATCATGTTGATGAGATATGCAGCCGTCAACACGGTACGCCCCCACAAATGTTTAGGAACATTCATGGCAAACATTGCTACTTCCAACAGGTGTCTGTTCTTCCGTTCTGCCACACCATTATGTGCTGGTGTATAGGCACACGAAGTCTGATACTGTATCCGATGGACTGATAAGTACTCTTCAATAGTCTTGTTGGTGTATTCTGTCCCATTGTCAGATCTCAAAATCTTCACATTAGTATTGTACTGTGTTGTAACCCTGCAATAAAAATCTTGAAAGCATGCAAAGACATCATTCTTACTCTTCATTAGGTATACACATGTGACACGAGTGTAGCAGTCAATAAAGTTGACAAACCATTTAAAACCATTAACTCCAGTTGTAGGACAAGGTCCCCACACATCAGTGTATCATATCAAAAGCAGTTAAACTTCTATTTACCGAACTCACATAAGAACTTTTGGTTTGTTTTTCAAGCTCACAAGCATCACGAACCAACTTTTGTTTATTAGCTTTTTGATACATAGATGGATACATCCGACTCAGTAGACTGAATGAAGAGTGTCCTATGCGCTGATGTTAAAGTAATAATTCTGCTTCCACTGTTCTTCGCGGCTCTTCCGGTTGTTCTTCCACCAGTGACGTTAGTGCTGCTTCCAGCCCACCCATGTCCAAGTACCATAGCCTCTTATGCCAAGTGCCAGGCCCCAACCGTCTCCCTGTTCTCCTCCTGAAAAATCACCTTAGGAATGTCAAAGCAAACAACACAATTAAGTTGAAGAACAATGACACTAATGGACAATAGATTAACGAAAAAAGATGGAGCATGCAAGACATCAGTAAGGGTTATGGAATGAGTGCATTCAACTGTGCATTTACCCATAATGGGTCTAGCCGTACCATCAGCAGTCTGAATGCTTTCAGGCGTCGTCAGGTAAGTGTAATCTTAGAACTCATCATGGGCACCCGTGACATGGCGGGATGCCCCATATTGAGTGACTCTCACTTCCCTCTTATGCCATGTTTGCCTTGTGTCATTCGGAATGATTACTTTTGCCATCAGCATAGCCTCCTCTGCCACTCCTACGCCCTCCACGGCTACGTCCGAGGTCGCTGGATTTGCCTCTTAGGGGTTTCGTACAGAATCTGATGAACTGTCCAGGGTCTCCACAGTTGTAGCACCCTCCCCCTCCGGAAGGGTTTGGGTTAAAAGCTATTAGAGCTGATTTTTCTCTCAGAGAGCTAGTGGTGTTAGGCATCAGCTTCAGTCGTGCCTCTTCTTGTGCATAACATTATGGCCTCCTCCAGTGATTGCAGCCTAGGCTGAGCAAGTAGGATATTCCTCTGCTCGAATATTGGGTCGAGTCCCTTCAGGAACTTCATCATCCTCTGTCGCGAAACATACTCAATAAACTTCTTATAATGTTTCGCAAATGTCGGTTCCATTTGCTTATCTTCCACACCAATAGGGTCATAGTGGTCGAGATCTGACCAATACTTCTTCAGCAGAGCCGCATACTCAGAGATGATGTGATCTTCTTGGACCACCTTATCAAGTTCATCTTGTAGTTGAAAAACCCTCATAGGGTTGTCCGACCCTGAGTACATATCTCTCAGCGTCATCCAAATGTCACCAACACCCTCCATTGTTTCCACGTTGCCTGACGTTTGGTCGATCAATGAGGAAGTCAACCATCCAACAACAACATTATTGACGATCTTCCACACAGCAAATTCCTGTGAGTGATCTTCAGGTGCCTTGGTTTGGCCATTTACATAGCCGACCAAGCCTCTTACCTTCAGAGTCCGCATCACCTGACGCGACTACTTCAAGTAGTTGGAAGTATCATCCAACTTTATCTCCAATTTCTCATAACTTCCCTATTTTGTATGGTGAAGGATCCACATTTGCGTGTTCACCACGAGAGCTAGTGTCGGTTAGCCTCTTGGAGAAGAGATCGTCCACCAAAGCCTTCATCTTTTGGGCCGTCTGCTTGCCGTAAATCGTCTCCATCGTTTTGTTCTTGTACTCTTCCATCAGCAAGACCAGCAAGACGGTGACAGATCTAGATTGTCTCTACCTTTGATCGTCGTCTTCTCCACGTCTACTGTTCCTCCTTCAGCGGCAGCGGTGTCCCTGAGAGTCGCTGTTTACGTCTCGTGCACGGCTTCGACCCGAGGTCGCACGGCCTGACGAGAAGGAAAAACCGACAGTTGTAGTCGAGATCAGGAGTTCACACAAGAGTTCCTTCACTGATATATCTTGATCCAACAAGCAACTATATAATTAATATCCCGATTACAACTTACTACTATAAAACAATAATCAGAAAATTAAATTTTTCGGTCTTCCGTGCAATCGCAGTTGCATATGGACAAAATCGAGTTACAACTTGCAGGAGAGAAGACGAAGAAGAAGATTGTCGGGGTTGGGGGTTGCCGGGATCGCAACGGCAACAGCAACAGTCGCGACAACAGCAGCCGCGGCGGCGGGGCAGGCCGGAGGCGCTGCGGCGTGCGGCCAAGCAGTCGCCGGGGCCGGCGGGGGCTGCTGTCGGCGGGGCAGGCCGGCGACGCTGCGGCGCGTTGCCAGACGGTCGTCTGGGCCAGCGGGAAAAGAAGGGAGGGGGGGGGGGGGCGACTGTGAGAGGGTTAGGGTTAGGGTTTGGAGAATGATGGGGGAATTTTGCTCTGATACCAAATAAAAAATTGGTTTAATACTTGGCTTAATTTTATTGATGGATGGGACTACATATGTATAGGAGTGGCTAACCCCTCTCTCTACTATTCTACTAGGTGTGGGACTAAACACCTACTAATACTCTCAACAGAAACCTTAATCTTCTCAGCGTTAGGCCTGCTTTATCTTGATTTTTGGAAGCTCTTCTTGTTGGTACTTATCACTTACAGCTGAAAGATTGCTTTATTTCTGCTTGCTGACTTAATGTCTTTGCTGCAGTGATTCCATCGGCTACAACTTCAAGGTTAAGCACAGGTGCCTTGGTAGGCATTTTGTTAGGGTCAGTTACTGGTGCACTTATTTTATCTGCAGTAATTACGGCACTTATCATGAGAAGACGTTCTAGATATCTGAGGCTTTTGCAAAAACGCTCAAGTAAGTTACATTACTATTCTGGAGAATTTTGTACTAACTAATTGAGAATTTGGGGCATCTGCTATAGTTTTAGGCAATGTGTATGAAACTCTGCTCATACTACTATTAAGCAATGTGTTTACGAAACTCTGCTCTAGTATGTACCTGACGTTGTACCTGACGTTCTTCGAGCGTGTACCTGACGTTGTCACAAGTTTTAAGATGTTTTATCTTACTTTCCTTTTTGGTTATAAGGCATGTGCAGAGTTAATAAGAGCACGTGTGAGAGCCTCTTCGTTATCAGAGGAATGTTAGATTGTTTTATTAGCATCTAGGTTCTAACATTCCCTCTTGTACACCTCTATTCATTCTCCTTGTAGCCCCTCCAAATCTACCTATGGTACTCTGTTCTCTGATTGCTACTCAAGTTAACTTTGTCTTACTGAAATTCTGTTATGTACAGGTTCTTCCCTCATTACCATAAACTCAATTTAAACCTTGGACTGACTTTGTCAAAGATGTAATTGTTTGCTGTAAGACCTAGATAAGAAGCATATCACCCTTATTTTCTCTAGGTAGCTAGTCTTGTAAATCCAATCTTTAGGTGCTTCAGGAAAATCTGTAAAAATCAGCTTAGGCAATCCGGAGATATCAGCAGTCATCAATCACTAAGAGAAGGTATATCTTTCTTTGCCTGCAAAACATTTCACCAAAGTTTTTTTTTTTTTCCTTTTATGATTGGGCGTTTTTGTTGATTATTTTATAATAATTATTGTATGTTGCTAGCCAGATGGTCCATTCCAGGAAACTTTGTTCCACCAAAATTGGTGGGTGACAAATGTATGAAAATAGCCTCCGACCTTTTTCTATTTTGTTAAACTTGAACTTCATAATAGATGAATAGAATCAAACTGATGGCAAACTCATGAGGAGTCGTCGGTGATTTTCTTTCTTCTCATATATGGAATAGAGCCTCCTTGGGCGAATTCACACGTCAAAGTAGGTTCTTTTGCTTCCAACATTTACTAGCACCTTAGAATTCTTAGTAATACATCATGTTACCAAATGCATAATTTTATAAAATATCCATCACGAGGTTCATTGACATTATTAGACAGACTGAGATCTTCCAACTTGTTCCTTTCCAACTTATTCGATACAATCTTATCAGTTGTCTTTCTGGGGCAAAGTTCCCCCTGCAGGCTGGATGTGTCTCACATTTAGCAAATGTACATGTTTGTTGAGTCTTGATATGACGTGACTAAAAAACCTTTTGCACCTAGTTCATTTGGGTGCCCAATCTACTGCATAAAATTCAGTGAACTATTTGAACTTCTGTTGGTGACCACCTCTCCAATCTGCTCCTTTACATTCTTATTTCTAATACAGGGTCAAATAGTCGAATTAAAGTTGCTGATGTCAAAGACTTCACGCTTGAAGAAATGGCATTAGCCACAAATAACTTCAACAAGGCTGCTGAACTTGGCCAAGGAGGTTATGGGAAGGTCTATAAGGGTGTTCTAGCTGATGGAACACTTGTAGCAGTGAAGCGAGCACATGCAGGATCACTGCAAGGTTCAGTAGAGTTCTGTACAGAAATAGAGTTGCTATCAAGGTTACATCACCGAAACCTGGTTTCCTTAGTTGGATATTGTGATGAAGATGATGAACAAGTATGGCTCTTCCACCTTTGTCTATGTTATTTTAAATATCTTAACATTATAAGTGTTATGTTAAAGATCTTAACAATTGTTATCTTAAAGATCTTAAAACCTGATTTGTGTTAGATCGGACTGGAAATTTGGCTTTTGCTTTTAAAATGAATGTTTTGTGTAATTATATAATCTGTTTTATGTGGGTATATTTTTATGGAAGTCAAATCAAGTATGTTGGAGCAAGTAATGGTAAAGTAGCTTAGCTAACTTCATGAAGAACCGATGTATTATTTTACATATATCGAGAACACATACCTAAGAGCAATAGACAATAGTTATAGCTATAGGATCAATCATTCATTATAATGACGAGGTCAAGGAGGAGGAAGATTATAGAATTGCAGAGGATTCAAGCAGCATAATTTGGTAAGAATGTCCTCGAAATTGAAAGAAAATTTCTATAAAACTGATATAAGATCAACCATACTTTATAGGTTAGAATAGTTGGCAATTAATAAAGATGTTAGGATGATTGTAATTGAAATGATAATCTTGAGATAGATGAGACTAATATAACAAATAATTGAATTAAACTGGGTGTGTATGTAGAAAGTTAAAGTCGGTGCCAGTTGAGGATATGGTGGGAGAATCATTTGAGATGGTTTGTACATGTACGGCGGGACCAATAGATGCACTGGTTAGGAGTGATCAACATATTAATTTAAGCAGGTACTAGTGTTAGTGGTTGATCAAATAAGCAAAACCCTCAAATCTTTTGTAGATACTAAAAAGTCAATTGCTAATGTTTAACTATTCGTAATCCAACACGAGTCCTATGCATTCCAGTTGACCAAAGGTTTGGTAACCTATGTTAAACTTCCGAAAAAGATTGATTCATTCATTTATCTAAAGGCTATTTATAGAGGGGATCACATAGGATAGGAGCCTAGCTAGCCTGGACAATGTGGGACCAAAAAATAGGCATAAAAGACGAGCTAAAAGGCCTATGATCTATAAAAGAACAGGACTAAGACACTTGTTCTATACATAAAAGCAAGGTCCACCATATCAGCTGATATGAATACGCATCGGTCATATTGTATTTTTGGCATATCTGATTCAATACTCACCCGTTCCGATATCGGATGACACGTTACTTGAGACTCTCTTTTCCGGTCAACTCAATAAAAAAAAATAGAAGAAAAAGAGAAGTACGACAAAAAACACGTTGACACAATGATTTTATCGTATCTTTATCTAAGATCAATATGCTATAGTATATCTATACGATTATGTAGTGTCCATTGCAACCATAACCATTTGTTAAAGTTATATAGTGTAGACTCAAAAGCTCAATATGTCTTAATATTAATCCACACAAAATTAATATATTGTGGGTTTTCTAAAAGCAAGTAAAATAAACAACAATATAATTTGCGGTTGAACAATTCATCAATATTGAATCATAGTTTGCTGTCTCGGTCGATATCAATACCGTTAGTTACGCTCCGATTTCATCGAATCGATAAGTCGCCACCGGACGTGATACCGTACAAGCCTAAGTTGCACTTTTACAATATGTGATCGTGTACACCAAAGTTAAACAGAGAAAATTGAATAACAATATGACACAATAGAAACTAACTTTTTTTATTGATAATTCACATTTGATACACAACTTCACAACATCTGAGTAAAGGGTGTCGTACGGACTTACAACTTGAACAACAAAATGAGGTACATCATTTCATATATCACATCCCTTTACTAGAGAACAAAAGATATAAACACCTTCGACGGGAGTCTTCAAAAGTGACTTTGGAATCTTAAAAAGGAATATGCACAAGATTCGACTGGACAAGACGAGCCTTTAGCTCCTCGCTATGCCTCCTAGGTTCACAGCACAGTTGAGACGTTGGTCAGCACATTTGAAATGCATTGGTGAGGTGAATTAACCCAACTCACTAAAATATACACGGTAATCATGTGAAAGCAAACATTATTATTGGTGATCTTTCTATCTTTTCTTACTTCAATTTACAAATCAAAAGACAAAATGTAACACATAATATGCATCACCCAACAATAATTCTTATTCACGGTTGATTTGTTGGCCTAACTAGTCAATGACCAACTTGATTTTGATATTCGATCAACCACAACTCGATAGACTTGATACAAAACGCGTCACATGAAGATAGCACATCAAGCTCGAAGATATTATCTCAACTATTCACTTAAAGGTGGCAAAATTGGTCGTCATGTATTTCTCATTTATTATGTATTATTTTTATTTTTTAGGAATCATTGTACATCGAATTGCATTGGCACTAGTAAGCTCAAACCCTATCCTAAACCAGATCCTAGTCCACCAAAAATAACCTGACCCAAACCAAAACCTATTCTGGAAAACAGACAGCTGAACTCAGGCTGAATTCGGTCACCAACCGAACTTAGATCGAACTCGGTCCCTCTGACCCAGTTTTCAGGTTTGTATGTTCCCTCCTAAAGAATTGGTCTCAACGTTCGAATTTTTGAACGTTAGGGCTATCGAATTTAGGCCGAATTCAATCAGAAAAGCCATTTTGAAAAACTATAAATATCCTTTGAGTTTTCCATTGAAACTTACCCATTCTTCACTTGTAAATCTATTTCATTTTGAGCTATACTATCTTTATACTCCCGAGTACAACTCTCAAGCTTTCTAGTGCCAAGTCGCGGTACGATTAGAAATATGTTCGAGTTGTAAAACTTGGATTTCAAGTTATTTCGTTGTTTGAAGTCGGCAAGTCCTTCGGATCAAAGCTCGTGGTTGTAAGAAGTCGGCGAGCATTTCAGATCAAAGCTCGTGGTATATTTTACTATTATTTAATAGTGGATTAAAGTCGAACAAGAGTTTTCGGGTCTGGACTGCCTTCCACAAAGGATACCAGGATACATCGCGGTGTTTGCACTCCTGAACTCTTATGTCTCTGATTACTTGCTTGCTTATTTTTACTTAGTGATTTGCATTTCTTTTATTGGTTTATTATTGCCTTCACCCTATTCACCCCCTTTTAGGGTTGCCTACAATTGGTATCAGAGCTTGGGCTCTTATCTTTTGAATTAAAATTCTAAGAGTAGTTCCATGGCAACCATGCCTTTTGTCAACACCAGCAATGGTGAAGGACACTCAACCAATAGACCTCTATTTGATGGCACAAACTACACGTGCTGGAAGACATGTATGAGTATGTACTTAAAGTCACTTGATTTTGATTTATGGTCATGTGTTGTTAATGGCTATAAAAAACCTACCGTCTCTATCATTCTCACTTCCACTGTAGTTGATAAACTATTTGCAAATTATATGGAGGTTGAAAAGAAAGAAGTCGGCCTTGATGCAAAGACAATAAATGCTCTTTTCTGTGCTATTGATAAAAACGAATTCAATCGTATTTCTACTTGCACAACATCACATGAGATCTGGAAACTTTATGAGGTTACTCATGAAGGCACTTCATAAGTGAAGGAATCCAAGATCACTAGATTGACACAAGAATATAAGGTCTTCAAAATAAAGCCTAATAAGACTACTACTCAAATGTTTACAAGATGTCTTGATATCATTAACCCTCTTCAGTCTCTTAGCAAGGAATATACAAACCATAAGAAGATTCGAAAAGTGCTTCGGGGACTTATAAAGAACTGGAACCCCAAAGATGCAGAATTATTGAAGGAAATGATCTCACCGTCATGACCCTCGGGACACTCATGGGCAAGTTGATGACTCACGAACTCTATCTCAAAGAATTTGAAGAGTCAACTCCCAAAGAGAAGGCCATTACATTCAAGGGACATCACAAAGGAGCTTCTAACGATGCATCTGATGACGATGAAAACGATGATGATGAAGTGGCTCTAATCTCTAGGAACTTTAAACGATTCATAAAGTTTGAGAAATCAAACCGTAAGAAGAAAGAACATGAAGAACGTGTTACAATTGCAAAAGAACTGGCCACATCAAGAAGGATTGCCCTACTGCCAAAAAGGGGACTAGACATGAACGTTCAAGCAAAAGAGGATCTTCGTATAGAAATTTTGCAAACACAACCATCTGGTGCGAAAGCGAGGCTAGCGATTCTGAGGAAGAAAGTCCTCGACATGCTGCTAAGATATACCTAATGGAATTAACCAATGAGTTACAAGAAAATCTTTTATTTGAAGAATTTTCATATACTAAATTGTCTAATGCTTTTAATGATTTATTTGAAAATTGCAAAAAGCTTAGAAACAAGTACAAGCAAGCTAGAAAGGATATCCTATCACAAAAGCTTGAAAATGAAAAAGCTTACTTATTGAATGATATAAGAGACTTCTTCTTCGGATAACTTTGCTGATATTTTCACACTTAAGCTTAGTTTGCATAAAGTACTTGAATGCATTTAGAAAAATGTACAAGAGAATACTAAACTTAAGGAGGAATTAGAATTAGAGTTTTTTTTTCCATTGCTTCTCTTAGAATTGATGCTCTTACTGCTAAATATGATGAAGTATATGCATTAAGTAAGATATTAGAAATCAGATTGGAAAAACAGGTTGTTCAACCTACCACTCAAATCTGACACCAAACACGTGAGACTGTGATTAAACAAAAAATCAACCCCACGAGAGCATTTCAAAAAGGTATCAAGAAGGATAGAAATTCTCACAATCACACCTTAGAAATCCTCACAATCACACCTTTTTCTATATATAATCGTGGAAGAATGTTCATGCCGCACATCGTACCTATATACCAGTTTCAAACACATATTCATGCTACATGTCACTATTGTGGTTTGAAAGGACACATATCTTGACATTGCTAAGTTAGAAAACAAGTAGATATGAATGTATTCAAATGAGTTCCCAAAAGTAACATTTTAGGATCCTCCAAGAAGTGGGTACCAAAGGTCACATCTTCAACTTGTGTTGTAGTTGTACCAACCTCTTATATCATTTAATAAGCAAGTTTTTTAGCAACATATCTTGGCAAAGCAAAGACAAGTTCACCTAGCGACTAGCCACGAGGCGAATCATCGCTAATGTGGGTGGCTACGATGAACTTGTCTTTGCTTTGCCAACATATTTAAAATATGGACGATACATGCTAGTCGCTAGGTGAATCATCCCCTGCTTGCTAATAAAGAATACAACGCACCTAGCTAAGGGAATAATCCCATCTTATATTGCTTGTGTTAGAACATGGAAATGAACTTGGCTTATATGGACCTTCGTATGCTAACTTTGCTTCGTGCAAGTAGACCCTGCTATGCCTCGAGTAGATCATTATGGACCTTTCGTAATGCACTGTTTCACTTGTTTACACTGCACGCCCTACATTTTATGTCGCTCGATATGTCCTTGTTCGGTTGTACTTCTCGCACTACCCCTTAGACCGTGCCAACGTAAATGCTTATGTTTCATACAAATGCATGCTTGTCTGCTTATATTGTAACTTGTACTCGTCTCGTTTCAACGCTTGTCACATAAGTTCATGCCATGACCCCGGTAACACTACCTTGTCTTGCATTCATCTAAGTTTCCCGGAAGACTATCGAATAGTCGTTCCGTGCAAGTATGAACCTGAAAGTATTCGGGACCGTTAGGTCGCCAAAGCAGTTCCCGAACCAGAGGATTTGCACCGGGTCAATAATCCAAGAATCACAGCTCGTAGAGCAATACTCGTCCCGTACTGAATTAAACGGCTCGGGGAGTCGATATATATATTGTGAACAATCCTGCCTTGAGATTGAACCTGTACCTGACAAGATCGTAACTCCAACTTGTACCTAATATATCCTGACTTGTTCCTGTACCTGTACCTGACAAGAGGCCCGGAAGATTAGAGACTTGCATGGTCACGGACAACTTGGTGCACAAGGGAGATCTTCGGATCTCGTTCCGCGGACGGTCTCCGGGACACCGGGGTCGATCCGACCGGTCGGAACCTCCTGACTGTAGTCGCCTGCGTCGGGCGGGATGTGTGCAATGCCCCATGTTCCTGCTTGCATACCATTCCGTCCTGAGACTACACTGTCCTTTATGGCGTCGTGCCAGTGACCTGTTCATATAGATAAGTCATCCTCGCTTAGCGGCAATCTGCGTGCGAGTCATTGCATCGCATCCAGAAAATCTAAAACACCTGAACGATTATGAGTATAAGACATCTATACATAAATTGAACAACCTGAGCAATCCATTGCAACACACCTGAGTAACCCGTGCACCTGAAACAGAACCTCGCTCACGACACTCGTGTTTGCTTATGCAATTTGATTGGATTTTATTATATATATACGTGCTTGGTTTAACTTGGTTTTCTTTGGACTGGGAAGGACAAATGGTAAGTTGGTAACTCTCGTCGTGTTACTCTTATATCGCACGGCGAACTGCCACACGAGTTAGGTTTTTACATTATACCGTGAAACTGATCCTAAGGCAAGAATAGAAAAATAACTTAATAGATGGTGCACAGAACCTATATAACGTGTTTGGATTTGTCAAGCGGGTGAGAAGCCTCCCCACCAGTGCATTCATGTGCTAATAACCCACCAGAATGCTTGCAGGGTGCGGGAGAACCTCGTTCGGTGCGGAAACCCCCTTCGCGCGAGCTAAGGCTTGGAGTTCGCTCTGGAGCCTTGGAGCGTTGCGTCCGGAACTGAAGCACATATACAAGACATAATGTTGGAACATCGCCTATGTATCATTTCACAAATGTAGCCACTTGGCACGCTTTTACTGTTTCGAGAGAGAGGACTTGAGCGACTTGTAATCTCGGCCTAACGTCGTTTGTAATACTTGTTCCATATCAAAAAAGAGCTTGTTTTACTTCTATCCTTGTGTTATACAATGCTTCCGCTATTGACGACTCTGTGAACTTGTTACCAATCGCCTGTTCGTTTCTTATTCCGCTGCATTCGGACTATCTGTGCGACTCTGTGGCTTAGTCATTTTACCGCATGTTCGGATCATGGCCTTGCACGGGCGCAGCTTGTGTTCGTGCGGCATCACGTCAAGATGAGAAAGATCGTCCCGCGGGAGCGCTAGCGAGGTAATTCGCACCTAGCGGGGACGTCCGATTACCTGTGGGAGATTGGGACATGACAATCAACGTCACTAAGAACCCAATATGTCATTCACGCACAAAGCACACAGAGATTAGATATCATTTCTTATGTTATCATCAGCTACACAGCAATATATGTTTACATTTTATTGACACAGAACATAAACTAGCTGATATCTTCACTAAACCCCTAGCCGAGAATCGTTTCAACTTCATTCGTCGAGAACTGGAGATTCTAGATTCCAATGTTGTATGAACATATGAGATTCTGGTCAAAATTGGCCGAATTCAGGCCGAACTCTGTCTCTGAAAATCAGACAACCGAACTCTGGCCGAGCTCTGTCATTTTTATCACATAACCTTTATGCTCTGCTCTGGACCCTAGGGACCGAACTCGGGCCGAATTCGGCCACCTAAGATCCGTACATCAACGGGTCTGGATACGTTTTTTTACTTATATCTTGTGTTGCTTAATACATTCTCTCTCATATCAGAATTCAGTGGCCCCCCAAACTCCATCTTCTTCCTCCCAACCTTTAAATCCCTAGTTTTTTAACTCCTTCCTCTAGCAATCTCCACCTCTAGTTCATTTGATCATGTTACTGATGCTGCTTATCCTCCACCTCCACCAGTCATTTTAGAATCTCTCCAAAACTTTATGAGAGATCAGTTTCGTTTCATTGACTATCGTTCATCCATACGGTCTGCATTGCCAACTCTCTTCATGACTACGGTATAGTCTAGCCAACGATCCTGCTGAACCTATACCAATGAGTCGTGATCCAACACGTGAGGGCTACCATATTGATGGCTCTTTTGCTATGAGGAATATGGATCCTGCATCTGTTTATTATGATCATGGTGCTCTTCGCACTCCTCAAGATTGTGATGATGAATAGTACTTGGTGGTACTGGCTTGGAGATTTTAGTGATGTTGCAGTTATCTAATGTTCTAGTTGATTTCTAGTAGTTGCTTTCATGTTGCTTTATGTTATAGTTTTTCATGTAATAAGTTTTGTTGCACTCCTTGTTGAACTCTATATGTATGACACTATGGTGTTTCTATGGTTATCTATATTTCTCTTGATTCTCATATGTGATGTTTATATATACTTGTGTCTATTACTTTTCTGTTCCCATGACTCAATGGTTATGGGGGAGCCGTACCATCTTTGATGAAATGACAAAGGAGGAGAAACAACCGATACTCTACCCTGATACTCTCACATTTGACGTATTCAAGACACAACTATCCAAGACGATGTTCACATATTGCGGGGGAGCGTTGTACCAAAGATGCCTATCTTACGTATTGGTCATGATTTGTCAATTATCAAAATGGGGAGATTGTTGGCCTAACTAGTCAATGACCAACTTGATTTTGATATTCGATCAACCACGACTCGATATGACTTGATGCAAAATGCGTCACATGAAGATAGCACATCATGCTCGAAGATACCATTTCAACTATTCACTTGAAATGGCAAAATTAGTCATAATGTTTTCTCATTTATTATGTATTTTATCTTTATTTATTATGAATCATTGTACATCGAATTACAGTGGCACTAGGAAGCTCAAACCCCATCAAATTACTAAGAAAAAGTTTTGTTCTCAAAACTTAAGAACATAATCTACTAGTAGAGAATAATGAAGGTAACTTTTCCTTCATCTTAGCTTCAAGCTCCTATGTCGATTCCTCTAAAGCACACGGACCAGAGAGACATCACGATTCTGCAACAACTTTTCCTTATGTCCAAGATTTGACCAGCTTCTTTCGCATATGACAAGTCTGATTGCATATTCAACTGGCCATAATCTTCCACGTGACTTGGGTAATGACAAGTCTGATTGCATATTCAACTGGTCAAAATCTTCCACGTGACTTAGTAGTGCATGTACTTCCGCAGTGGGAAAACATGAAAAATATCATGCACATCAACTAGTGTCGGTGGTAACGTGATCTGATAGGCAACTGGTGCAACTCGCCGGAGAACTTCAAAAGGACCAACAAATTTTGGACTCAACTTTAGCGTCAAAACTCATGACTCGCATGGATGTTAACTTCAAAAATACATGGTCGTTCTACATTAACTCGAGAGGTCGTTAATGAGTATCTGCGTAACTTTTCTACCGCCTCTACGCAACTTTCAATCTTTCCCAAATCAAGCGAATTTTCTGTAGAGTCTGTTCTACTAATTCTAGGCCAAGGATCTGACATTCACCAACTTCATCTCAGCATATGGGTGACTTATATTTTTGCCCATACAGTGCTTCGTACGACGTCGTATGTATACTGGACTGATAACTATTCTTGTATACAAATTCTGTTAACGGGAGTTGAGCGTCCCAACTTGAAATCTACTGCACAAAGTCGTAGCATATTTTCGAGAATCTGATTTTACCCATTCTGTTTGGCCATCGGTTTGAGGATGATAAGCGAAATTGAATTTTAACTTGGTCTCTATTGTCGATTGAAGACTACCCCAACCCCTACCCTAATCTGAGACTATAGATACTGGCACTTATGCAAACGAACTATCTCGTCAAGATAAAACTGAGCCAGCCGATCAACGCTCCAACAAACTTTTATGGCGATGAAATAAGCCGACTTGGTCAATCGATCAACAATGACCCATATCGTATCATTCTTCCGTTGTGTCTTCAGTAAGCCAACAATAAAGTCCATACGGATGTGGTCCGCCATAACTTCAATGCAAACATGATCGCTGCAAGTTCCAAATTTTGAGTAGGATAATTTCTTCCGTGAAGCTTCAGCTGTTTCGCGGCGTACAAGATTATTTTTCCGTTCTGTTTGAGCACTCATCCCAAACCCAGTCCTAATTTATCACTGTAAATTTGAATTCTCTCACTATCGTGTGGAAGTGCAAGAATTGGAGCTCCGCTGATTTAACTCCTGGAAGCAAATCTCGCAATCATCCGTTCACTTAAATGTGACTCCCTTGTGGGTGAGGCGACGTAAGCTTCACGAAGTCCTTCACAAATCTTCTGTAATAGCCCGGCAAGCCAAGAAAACCTTGAATCTCAACGGCTGACGCGGATCGCTTCCAATCCACGACTGCTTCAATTTTCTTTGGATCTACAACAACGCCTTCTGTCGAGATAAAATGTCCAAGAAATGACACGTTGCTCATCCAAAACTCAAATTTGCTCAACTTTGCATATAACTAGTTTTTTCGTAGTCTGTAACAGTCCGCAGGTGCTCCATGTGGTCTTCTTTGTTATTCGAATAGACTAAAATATTATCAACAATTGCCGATTGCGATTACGAACTTGTCAATAAAGGATCTGAATACTCAATTCATCAAATCTATGAAGGCAGCTGGGCGTTCGTTAAACCAAATAACATCACCAAGAATTCATAGTGGTCATATTTAGTGCAAAATGGATACTTATTTCTGATGATGACCTTATTCAACTCTCGATAATCGATGCGCAGCCCTATCGATCCATCATTTTTTTTCACAAATATAACTGGTGCTCTCTACGAAGAGACACTGGGCGAATGTATCCACGGTCTAGCAATTCTTGTAACTGAATATTGAGCTCCTTTAATTATGCAGGGGACATTCTGTTCGGAGCCTTGGATATCGGTCGGGTATCTTGAAATATATCGATGGTGAATTTAATCTCTCGATCCGAAGGCATGCCAGGTAGCTAGTATGAAGATGGTATGAAGATGAATTGAGTATTGCCACTTACATATCTTAACGTTCTCATTTCAGCTACGCCAACTTTCTGGACATGTTGTTTCTTAATTGTCCAACGCTTTGATCCATAAATGATGACTGGTCTTATAGTAGTTTTCTAGAATTTTTCTTTCAACTTTAGAGGTATCTTGTGATCACACAAAACTCGAGAAGTACTCCATTTCAACCATCATTTTTTAATTCTATTCATGACAACTTTCTCGATATCTTCATATTGATGAATGATTGATCATAAATACCGAAAATATCACTCTTAGGTATTTTTTGTCCATCTATATAGACTCTCCTCTCATTTTTTCTCAACTCTGGATTAAAAGTACATTTCATATACTTGTAGAAGCATGAAAAATATGCATCCATGCGTCCAACAACCATGCGCCCCAAAGTAAAGCTCAGAAGATATTGGGCTGCAGAATCACCGTGCGGCCCAATAAGGCGACATCCATATGTCCCAATCAGCCGAAGCAGCTTTGGCCGCAGATGGACCTGACATGGCATCCTAGCAACGGGATTGTCTCTAAAACAGAATCCTGACAAAAAGAATTTTCTGAATGCCTCAAAAGACGTAAACATACTGAACGACAGAAGTCTCACGTCATCACAGAACTTCACTCTCGATGGTATGCAGCGCCACGTCTACAGCACAACAAGGACCTCATCCGTCCCAGACTCCATGCGTTCCATGCGTCTCTGGTCCCATGCGTTCCAGACTTTATTCCTTCCCATGCGTCTCTGGCCACATCTGTTTCAGACTCCATGAAGACCAAATCTTGCTGTTACAACATGAGTGATTCTCTCCAACCAACTGCTGACTACATGTCAACTTGACCAAGTCACGCCCACAAAGGACGAGAATCACCCAGATCTTCAGCAACAGAAAATCTCAACAAGCGCCCGCGTGGCAGCTTGGCCTGCTCACGGTTACAGCTGCACCATGTTAAGAAGGCACACTTGGTACCCTCTAGCATCTATGCGGCCCAACATATGCGCGCCCAAGGATGATTATATATACCCGGATGGCATGCCCAATCAGGGGTGACGGACACAGGTGGGCGACACAAAGAGAGCATACAGAGATGAGCAAAGAGAACATAAGAGAGCTTCTTCACCCTGCATCGGATCGTCAACGAAGCAAAAGAGTCGTTGCACTTCTCAACCTCCATCGTCACACCCTAGACTAAAATATTGTACTTAGATAATTCTGTTTAGGATTCATTGTACCATTTTTCGTTCTTTAAATTCAAAGAACGAAAAATACTAAAATATGATATAGAATGAGCATACAATCGTGAAAACGAATATAGATGAGTGATTCTTGCTAACCGAAATATGGTGCAAAATGTGCGTAGATTGGTGAAACCGAGTATGGATCGGTGATTCTAACCGAAATATGTTGTGAAATTGGCGTAGGCTTGTGAAAACTTATAATCGAAATAAGGTAACAAATACTCGTAGAATGGTGAAAACGAGTATTAGTGTGCCACTCTAACAGAAATATGGTATAGAATAAGCGTAAAAATGATGAAGAAGTGTTTAGATCGGTGGCTCTAACCAAAATATGGAATAAAACACACGTAAATGGTGAAAACGAGTGTGGATGGGTAATTCTTACTAAAATATGATATAGAATGAGCGTAGAATGATTAAAACGAGGTTCGATGGGTGGTTCTAACCGAAATATGGTGTATAATTGGCATAGACCGATAACGAGTATAGATGGGTGGTTCTAACCGAAGTATGGTGCAGAATTGGCATAGACCGATAACAACGAGTATAGATGGGTGATTCTAACCAAAATCTGGAGCAGAATGAACGTAGAATCATGAAAACGAGTATGGATGGGTGAGTCTAAACGAAATATGGTATAACACGGGGGTAAAATGGGAAAAATGAGCATAGATGTGTGGTTCTAACAGAAATTATGGTGTAGAATGGGCGTAGAATGGTGAAAACGAGTCTAGACGTGAGATCATAACTGAAATATGGTATATAAGTGGCCTAGATTGGTGAAACGGGTATAGAAATGTGATTCTAACCGGAATAAGGAATCAAATGCTAGTAAAATGGTAAAAACGAGTTACAAATGAGTGATTCGAACCGAAACATAGTACAATATGATCATAGAATGATGAAAATGAGTTTAGATCGTTGATTCTAATCGAAATATAGTATAAAACAAAGGTAGAATTATGAAAACGAGTACATATGAGTGATTCTAACCGAAATATGGTGTAAAAGTGGCATGCAAATAGACATGGTCCGTCTCAAAAGTCTTCCACTGACAATATGGAAAAAGTTCTTGTACGAACCCTAGATCAGAGAGCAAAGGCAACTCCCACACACTCGTGCGCTCGGTCTACCCGTGCTCACGAAAAGGGTGCCAAGGTGAATCAGCCCTCGCCTGACTTGCGCAACATGATCAATTACAAGCGCATGACGAGGGAGACAACTACGACATGTGAAGTATCCTCCTCAGGACATTACTACGCCAAAATTATCATCATTTGCTACTGCAACAAAGTGGGAGTAACCACAAACAGACAATCGACATTCCAACGACTGCATCCGAAGGCACCTATTCGGCAACAACCCGGAGGTCAGGTGCAAACTTCAGAGGAGAAGGAGCACCAGCACCACCAAGTCGCGCTTGGATTAATCACCACCTTTGAGGGGTTCTTCATAGAGCACGTCCCTCGACTGCGAAACATCGAGGCGGACGTCCTAGCCGGACTAGTAGCCTTTCTAGCTGTTCCGGTCAATACCCATGAACTGATCACCGTGATCGGTCAGGAGCTGGTCTGCCCGAAGAACAACCCTTGTCTGTGCCGGAGCTACTCAGTAGAGACTAGCGCTAAATCATATGACTGGAGACTTCCATTCATCGACTACGCAGTCTATGAAATTCTTTCCGAGAACCCAAAGGAAGCCACTTCGATCAGAAGACGTTCCCTCCTGTTCTATTACGATACAGCTACCAAAATCCTGTATCGTCGCTCCTATGACGGTCTTATGCTACGATGCCTATCGAATGCAGAAGCGAAGCAGGCTCTCCGCGAGGCTTACGACGGGATTTGCGGTGCCCATTAGCCAGGGCCCAAGCTACAGGATCGTCTCCATAGAATGGGTTACCATTGGCCGACAATAGTAGCAGACGCCGTTGATTACGCAAGGAAGTGCCAAGAATGCCAAATCCATGATTTCATGCACCAACCCTCGGAGTTTCTACACCCGACCGTGGCGTCCTAGCCGTTCGAAGCCTGGGGCATGGATAACATAGGGCTGATCAGTCCGCCTTCGGCTAAGGGACATCGGTTCATCTTGGCTATCACCGACTACTTCTCCAAGTGGGCGGAAGCTGTACCACTCGCTGAAGTTAAGACGTCCAACATGATCAGCTTCGTCAAGTATCACGTCATATACTGCTTCGGCTTGCCACAAACGATCATCCAAGGCAACGGTCCTCAGTTCGCAAGTCACGCGTTCTACCGGTTTTGCGACAAAAATCGGATTGAGAATGTAGCGTCAACTGCCTATAATCCGGCAACAAGTGGTCTGGCAGAAGCCTTCAACAAGACCATCATAAAGCTACTTAAAAAGTTCGTGTCATCCAACAAATGCGACTGGAATGAGAAGCTGGGTGAATGTCTCTGGGTCTACCGTACAACGGTCCAGACAGCTACAGGAAATACGCCTCTCTCTGGTGTACGGAAGCGAAGCGGTCCTCCCGCTCGAGATCCAAATTCCTTCACTCCGAGTAGCTCTCTCCATCCAATTAACCATCGACGACAATCACCGCCGACAGCTACAAGAGTTAGAAGCACTCGACGAGAAACGTCTCTTAGCTCAACAATACATTGAGCTATACCAAGCGCGTCTCTCGGGAGCCTTCAACAAACGGGTGAAGAAGATGACCTACTAAGTGGGTGATCTCGTCCTGACCGTAAGGAGGCCGACTGTTATGACCCACAAGACAGTCGGCAAATTTCAACCCAAATGGGAAGGCCCGTTCTTCGTAGAATCGGTATGCTCCAACGGCGCCTACTGGCTCGCGAAACTCAACGGCGACCTGCTCATGATGCCGATCAACGGCAAGTTCCTGAAAATGTAATGTCTAAGCTAAACTTGTACTCCCCTTATCCCCAGCCGGACAATCAAGATGTACAGTCCTTTCACTCTTGGTTCTTCATCCCCAGCAAGTGCCTATGTACAACATTTTTCCTTCTTTACAAATTTCTGTAAAAGTCATTATCTGTATCCAGGAGTCCTGGATACGCAACAGATGATGGATCCTCAAAGTCTTCCCAGCGTAGCAGTCCTCAGGTCTATTGGCACACTCCCGCTTGGACCACCCGAAAATTAGTCTCGTTAGACTCTAGTCTTCCCAACGGAGCAATCCTCGGGTCTATCTTCATTCTCGGATAGACCACACTCAGCAAACCAATCCTCGACGGGTTTTCCAGATGCTAGTTCACATCCATATTACCTCTGAACTACTGTCCTAACATTTTTCTCCGGCTGAGTTTGCCATGTCCATATTACCTCTGAGCAAACCTCCCGGGTCTTGGCTACCGATCATTACGTCCATATTACCTCTGATATCGATTGTCATCTCCACTTATCACCCGTACTTACCAAAGTACGCCAGCGGTGCTAAGTCCACAAAACCTATCACGTCCATACTACCTCTGATAGGGATTGTTTTGAACTTATTATTTGCACTCAACGTGTGCAACAAATAATAGGTCCACCAAAGATCCTCCAGTGGGACGTCCTTAACAAACTGTGGTATTGTACTACGTCCATATTACCTCTAGTATGATACCCAAAGTTCACACCCCTACCTCAAAAAAGAACATCAGCATCAGGGGGTCACGGGTTGACGCTGCTCTTGACAAATCCTTCAGCGAGGTAGACATCAGCCCTCGACATCTTCTTTCACAACTTACGGGCAAGCCGAGAGACAAAATTTCTCTTTCCTCCCTAGCCCGCCTATTTATAGGCTCCTAGGACGAATGAGAAGATTGAGGCGATGAACCATGTAATTATGAGGATGAATCTGATGCCTCGATTTGCGTGATCCTTATTTATCTACTCGAAAACTGCCGTTGACTCAGAATCCCCAAGAAATCTCCTCGGAGGTCGAGCCAAATCTTGGCATTTAATGATCTGACAGCCTGACGGAAGCACCTATGCGGCAACATGCCTATGCGACATGTCACTCAGATGTGGCCCAACGTCCATGAGGCCCTCTATCCATGCGACCAAAGTGCTTTTCTTCCATGCTTCTTATTCAAAGTATTTCAAACTTATCAGTTTGAAAACTTTGAAGGGGGTCTTGTAGAAACATGAAAAATATGCATCAATGCGTCTAACAACCATGCGTCCCAAAGTAAAGCTCATAAAAGATTAGGCTGCAGAATCACCATATGGCCCAATAAGACGACATTCATGCGTCCTAATCAGCCGAAGCAGCTTTGGCCGTAGTGGACCTGACATGGCATCCTAGCAACAGGATTGTCTCTGACACAAAATTCTGACAAAGAAGATTTTTTGAATGCCTCAAAAGACATAAACATACTAAACGACAGAAGTTTCACGTCAGCACAGAACTTCACTCTTGATGGGTATGCAGCACCACGTGTACAACACAACAAGGACCCCATGCGTCCCAGACTTTATGCGTTTCATGTGTCTCTGGCCCCATACGTCCCAGACTCCATTCGTTCCACACGTCTCTGGCCCCATACGTCCCAGACTCTATGCGTCTCTGGCCACATGTGTTTCAGACTCCATGAAGACCAAATCTTGCTGTTACAACAAGAGTGATTGTCTCCAACCAAGTGTGGACCACGTGTCAACCTGACCAAGTCACACCCACAAAGGACGAGAACTATCCCGATCTTCAGCAACAGAAAATCTCAACAAGCTCCCGTGTGGCAGCTTGGCCTGCTCACGGTTATAGCTGCACCATGTTAAGAAGGCACAAGTGGCACCATTTAGCATCAATGCGGCCCAACATATGCTCACCCAAGGATGACTATATATACCCGGATGGCATGTCCAAACAAGGGGGGCGTGCACATGGGTGGGCGACACAAAGAGAGCATACATAGACGAACAAAGAGAGAACATAAGAGAGCTTCTTCACCCTGCATCGGATCGTCAACGGAGCAAAAGAGTCGCTGCACTTCTCAACCTTCATTGTCACACCCCAGACCAAAATATTGTACTTAGATAATTCTGTTTAGGATTCTTTGTACTCTTTTTCGTTTTTTAAATACAAAGTTTGCAAGAACTCATTTAATGGCGAAAAATACTTGGTCTTCGTTTTACTAATCCTAAATTCCTTTGATTCTAAAGTCTTTTTCCACACTTCTATTTTAGCATCCAACTCTTTTATACTCTCATAACCAACACAATATCATCAGCAAACATCATACACCATGGAACTTCTTCCTGGATATGCCTAGTAATTTCATCCATAATTATCACAAAAAAGGTAAGGACTCAACGTTTATCCTTCATCCAATGGTAAAAGGAAACATGTTACCATATTCTCCAATAGTTTGCATGATCGTCGTAATTCTATCAAACAATCCTTAATAATCTCAAAATTACTTGGAACTTGTTTCTTCATCAAAATCCACCCCAATATCTTCCTGGGAACTCGATCATAAGATTTGTCTAAGTCAATAAAAACTATATGTAAATCTCTCTTTTTCTCTCTAAAATTTTCTATTAATTCTGTAGCATGGAAATATTAGGCTCTACTACACCGGAATTTGTTGAGGTCCAAATTTGGTAGACTGTATATTACAGACCCAACACAAAATTCCAATTGTCTACAGGTGCATATTTCTTGATTTGGTTACTTCCAAATAGATAGCTGGGTCTTCTTCTTAGGTAGGTACTGTGAATACCGGCTTGCACATCCAAGATCCAGTAGGAGCAGTATTAATCTTGTTAATTTCAACCAAGCGATCTTGGTTGCTCTGATATGGATTCATACAACAATTTTTTTTTTTTTGGCCAAGAGGGATTCCCACATCCTGGGCTGAGATGGATTCACACTAGCTAGTGGTATATTTTTTATAACTCTAGTTGGACCTTCTGTTGCTCCGATACCATGTTAAAAACACCACCACTACACCAAAACTCCAGACTTGTTCTGAGCATTGACGGTTAAGTATTTACATTATTCCAACATATATTAAATCGAGTTTGGAGTTTGATCATCAATCAGTAGACAACTAATGTACACAGAATACTATTCAATTAGGAACTGTTGGTATTTTAAGTGGATTGATCCAACGTTTGAGATAAAATTATTTTCCATTATTTCAGATTGGTATAATTTTGTTGGAGTTAGGTATGGTTAAAATTATTAACAGTAACGTATGTCAACTCTAAATTGGGCGACAATTTTATCCTTCAAGTACTAATTGGATTGTAGATATGTTTGCCAGAGGGACTTTGTTTGCTATGAGTAGGATCTTCTCAAATTTTGCTAGATGGACTTTGTTTCAACAATGTTAAATTCAATCTATATTGTTCTTTTTTGATGTATTGCAGATGTTGATATATGAATTCATACCAAATGGTACACTCCATGACCACCTATCTGGTAAGTATCTTTATATTCTGTCATCCTAGAACATTGGTGACTCTGATTGCATATTATAACGAAGCCTTCATCCCAAAATTTGGAGTCGGCTATTTGAATCGATTCCATTCAGTTCTATTAAGGACTATATCCTTTGTAACACTAAAAAAATCCCATATCCTTTCTTTAATTCATGTTTTGTTTGTAATAGACTTAATTGAAATATTTTTATTGTTCATTCTATATATACTTGTATGTTTGTGTGTGGGAAAGTGGGATATGAGCCTCTACTACATGAAAATAATACCTGTGTTAAGAAAAGTTGTCCTTTATTTTTAAATATGGCTATAGTCATTATTTTTTGTGCCTCTTGCCATGTGGAATAGGTTTATATGGACGATTGATGGTGATATACCCTAGCAACCAATTGGAAAACAAAATGTTTCTAATTGTACAAATATCAACAAATTGTTTCTAATTGTACAAATATCATTCTTGTAATGAACATTTTGATTGGTTATGAAATTTGAAATTTAGAGAGAACTTCTAGTTTATTGATGTGAATAAAACATTGAGTATTTATAGGAGCAAGTCATGCCATCCTTCTTTAGCCCATGCGATGTAGGACTAAAGTGAGGTATACAATAATAGTTAACTGACACTCCCCCACAAGTTGGAGCATATATATCAAACATTCTCATCTTGTACAATAATAGTGAACGGTATGACGTCCAGTGGTGAGGTTTGATTCTCCGGATCCGGGGCATGACATGCTCCCTCTTGGGAATATTTACCATGTATTGCCTCTTGGCCTAATATGGCTTTTGGGCATACGACAACTCTTTACCTTGTATAGATACTTTCCATATCAATGAATCAAAGCTAGATTTCTATTTTCCCCAAATGAACAAACATCATTAAGTCCTTAGTGAACAAGCAATGGTTTCACTCTCATGAGATGAAAATATGAGATCCGAATATTTATAAGCTTTACTCCTAAATTTTCCTAGTCGTTGGTTCGCTAAGAGGGATAGAAAAAAACAAGTGAACTATATATAAACTCATACGATGAGTATGAGTTTATATCATTAGTCATTAGTATATATGACACCATAGGAATATTCTAGGTGCTAATTATTGGAATGAGTTTACAAAACTCGTAGAAGAAATTCACTTTGACAGCATGTCAACGGGGAAGGCCATGGCAGTGGTGCAAGTGGTATTTTGACTTGAGATCATCACAACATCTTGTGATCATGCAAGTGCACTTTGATATTGATATATTAGAGCCCTAACGACGGTCACCAAAGGTCAATAAGTGGGTGTAGCCAATTGTTCATGAAGATCTTGAATGATCAATAAGTAATATGTCACTCCTACTATAACATACAAATAAGGAGAGAATGTCATATGTAATCGGACTTGTTACACTCAAGAACCTCCTCGTGACAGGTGAGATGAGAGTAAAAAGAATAGAAACTTGGTTTAATACTTGGCTTAATTTTATTGATGGTTGGGGCTACATATATATAGGAGAGGCTAACCCCTCTACTATTCTACTAGATGTGGGACTAAACACCCACTAATACTCTCAACACACCCCCTCAAGATGGGCGATAGATATCAATTCTCCCCATCTTGTCACATAGTTTAAAAAGACTCGATGAATTAAGCCCTTAGTCAGATAATCTGCAACTTGTTCTTCTGAGCGAGACATAATCGAGCTTTAATATCCCTTTTTCTAGCTTCTCTTTGATGAAGAACTGATAGCTACTATTTACTCTTCTATTCTACTATTGAGGTGGCCGAATGCAAGAATCACCATACTCAGTCCTTGATAGCTACTATTTATGGGATTCAGATTTCCAATACTGCCGAGGAGAGTCTCAAACATCCTGGTTGACGTACTGCTATAGAGGAGAAAATGAAAGCACTTCGGAAGAACCAAACTTGGGACTTGGTAGATTTACCTACCGGTAAGCAGGCAGTAGGTTGCAAATGAGTGTTCACGATCAAGATGAAACCGGATGTCACTCTTGATCGCCTAAAGGCTCGTCTGGTGGCTAAATGATATTCTCAGACCTGTGGTGAAGGATTATTTTAAGACCTTCTCCCCCAATTGCCATGATGACATCTGTGCGCGTACTCTTGGCCTTAGTTGTTTGCTATGACTGGCCATTGCTTCAGCTGGATATCAAGAATGCATTTCTCCACGGAAATATTGAGGAAGAAATGTATGTGGTGTAACCTCCTGGGTTCGTTGCAAGGGAGGGTAAAGTGTATCATCTGCGGAAGGCCCTCTATGGTCTCAAACAATCACCTCGTGCGTGGTTTGGTCGATTTATACATGTTACTCAATTTGGCATGTATTAATCAAAGAAGGATAATTCGGTATTCTACCGACGAACATCAGCTGGAAGGATACTACTTGGTGTCTATGTTGAAGACATTGTGATCACGGGAGATGACAGCCAGGGTATTGCAGGACTAAAGAAGTTTATGGGAGAACAATTTCAGACCAAGGATATGGGATCGTTGAACTACTTCTTGAACATTGAAGTCACACGGGATAAGCGGGACATTGTAATATCTCAGAGGAAGTATGTGTTGGACATACTAAATGATGCATGATTGATGCAAGCCAAGGGAGCAATCTCGCCCATGGATCCATGGTAAAGTTACTCCCAGATGAGGGGGTCCTGATGACCAATCCGGATCAGTATCGTCAAGTGATTGAAAAACTCAACTACTTGACGGTCATGACTCGTTCGGACATTTCCTTCGCCGTAAGTATCATAAGTAGATTTATGGCTTCTCCATGAGTTCCACACTGACATGCAGTTCTCACAATTCTGCGCTATATAGTTCAGAATCCAAGAAAAAGAATTCGTATGGAGAATCATGGACATACTCGTGTTGAGTACTTTACCGATGCTGACTGGGGTGTAAGCCTAACGGATAGACGGTCTACGTCTGACTACTCGGTATTTATTGGCAGAAACTTGGTAACGTAGAAGAGCAAGAAGCAGAGTGATAGCATGGTCAAGTTCGGAAGCAGAATATCGAGCCATTGCTCATGGCACATCAGAGATTGTTATATCTGCAACATCTTCTACAAGAGCTGGAAGAAGAAACATGATCTAAAGCAGCAGATATGTGGTGTGATAACCAATTTTTTATCCATATTGCTACCAATCATGTATTTTATGAAAGGACCAAGAACATTGAAATCGACATCCACTTTGACCGTGATGAGTATAAAAAGGGGATGATAAAATTTTACCATGTGAGGACCGGTGATCAGATAGCCGATATCTTCACAATGTCTCTTTTGGGTCCTCGGGTTCAATTTCTGTGTAACAAGCTGGACATGATTGACATCTATACTCCAGCTTGGGGGAGTGTGCTAAGTATTAGTAGTATTGGGCTTTAGTCCTATATCGGATAGAATAGGAAGATGGGTTATCCTTTCCTATATATATGTAACCCTCTCCTCAATAATAATCATCCTATATATGTGTGTGTGTGTGTTGCAGGGACACACAGTCGACAGTGGGTAAGAATTAATGTATTAGTTATATATTTTTGTTTATATTTTTTCTTATGAATTGTTCAAAAGAACCTAGACAGGTAGAAAGATCACTTAATAATAGTTGCTTGCATGTTTACTGTGTTGATTTTAGTGAGTTGGGTTAATTCGCTGCTCACCAGTATACGACAATGTACTGACCCACGTCTCTGTGGGCATCCACAAGTATTGAGAGACGGGGGAGTATTCAGAGGTGTTAAATGCTCGTCCAATCTAGTGGAACCTTGTTCGACGTCTCGAAGTTTTAGTTCAAATTTAGAAGTTTCTTTTGAATGTGTTTTATCTTTTGTTTTAGTAAATGGATATGATGTATGTGCATTGTGGCTATTTTTTGTTTCAAAAGAAGAGAGATGTAAGCTAAGTATGGTACTTTGAGTTGGCTAGAAAGAGTACTTTGTAATCCAGTTCAAATTATCAATAAAGAAGTTATTTGTTCCTATCTCAATGTTTATTATTTGATTTTCTGCATTAATGTTTCAATGTTTCTGTATCCATTCAGTCTATTTTGTTATTGTGCAAGACCGTGCCTTGTACAAGTGCAACTTAGACTTGTACGACGTCACAGCCTATAGTGACTTTACTATATCCGAGATCAGAGCGTGACATATAGGAGCCATGACATACTACTATGTGTCAATCTTGGTTAGAAACATAGAATCAAGAATGTGTTATGCATCCAGTCAACCAACTGCTTAACTATTCGGTTATTCGAACATGTTAATTCGACCGACCAAAATTCGATTTAGTTGTTGTAGCCATCTTGGTGTTGAGTCTAATAGGTAATACACATAGAGTTGGTCGACCACATCTTGCATAAAACCAAATTCAATATGGATTTGTGGTCAATTGACCACACCAAACCTAGTTAAGCTTGTGCTAGCACACGAGCAACTAGGGTTAACTTAATCGACTTCAATTTGATGATGTCACAAATATTTTGGTTTGATCAAAATGATTATAATATCAATCAAATACTTGATTGAGTTAAAATATATGAACTTCAAAATGATTGAGAATTGCATATATGGCATAGATTTGATTTGATAAAATCTTATAAAAATGAGAGGCCAACCATTGCCTAATTTATATTAGAAGGTCAAAGAACCATGAAATTGATCCTAGACTTCTATGTTAATCCCCCACAAAAAAACTAGCCTCCCTCTTCTTCCACTTGAACTCGGAATTGTAGAAAGGATTTTCATTTGGTGGAGTAATAGTGATGGAAATGACCACAAAGATAGTTTTATTAACTATCAGACTCTTCTCTATCGAGTTAGAGTGGGGTGGAAGGGTTAAAAGAATCCAATAAAAAAGGGCTCACAAATTATTTCTTAGAATTGCTTAAAGAGGTTCAGGTTTCCTTTTTTTTCATACTGTTAAGTTCCTCCTATATAAATAGGATCAAGAGAACCTAATCTTAATCCCCTTTTAAGTGAACATGCTCTCTTATATAGTAGGATAGGAACAACTAATCCTAATAAATAAATAATCATATGCTTACATCTAAAAGATAAACTCCTAATCTCTAAGGGTTTGTAATTATATTCCTAAATATTAGGAATCGTAATCCTAATCCTAAAAATTAGGAAACGTAATCCTAATCCTAAATTTTAGGAACATGATTTTTTTATTTTTTTTATTTTTAGAAAATCAGTGGGAGAAAATAGCTATAGAACAGGAATAATAGATTGATTCATCGGGAGTACATTATATAGGAGAGACTAACCCCTCTCCCTATTAATCTACTCGATGTGAGACTAAACTCAACACATAACTCAATACCCTCCCTCAAGCTGGAGCATAGATATCAATCATGTGGAGCATATATGTCAATCATGCCCAGTTTGTTACAGAGAAATTGAACCCGAGGACCTAGAAGAGATTATGTAAATATATCAGCTATCTGATCGCCGGTCCTCACATGGTGAAACTTTATGATCCCTTTCTGATACTCATCACGAACAAAGTGGATGTCGATTTCAATGTGCTTTGTCCTTTCATGAAATACATGTTTAGTAGCAATATGAATAGGAGACTGGTTATCACACCACATATCTGTTGTTTTATATCCTGCTTCTTCTCCAGTTCCTGTAGAAGATGCTGCAGATATAGCACATCTACTGTGCCATGAGCAATTGCTCGATATTTCGCTTTCGAGCTTGATCGTACGATCGCACTCTGCTTCTTGCTCTTCCATGATACAAAATTTCTCCCAATGAAGACCGAGTAGCCAGATGCAGACCGTCTATCCGTAAGACCGGCACCCCAGCCAGCATCAGTAAAGCACTCAATATAAGTATGTCCCTTATTCTCTATCCGAATTACTTTTTTCGGATTCTGAACTAGATAGCGCAGAATTCTGAGAACTCTCCCAATGTGGAACTCGTGGTGAAGACAAGAATCTACTTGCAACACTGACGGCAAAGGAAATGTCAGGACGAGTCATAACGGCCAAGTAGTTGAGTTTCCCAACTACTCGGCGATATTGATCCAGATCGGTTATCAGTGTCCCTTCGTCGGAAAGTAACTTTATCCTGGGTCCATGGGCGAGGTTGCTCTCTTAGCTTGTATCATTCCTGCATCATTTAGGATGTCAAGCACATATTTTCTCTGAGATATTACAATGTCCTGCTTACCCCGTGTGACTTATACGTCCAAAAAATAGCTCAACGATCCCAAATCCTTGGTTTGAAATTGTTCTCCTAGAAACTTCTTTAGTTCTGCAATGCCCTGACTGTCGTCTCCTGTGATCACAATATCGTCCACATAGACACCGAGTATTATCCTCCCAGCTAATGTCTGACGGTAAAATACTGAATGATCTTTCTTTGATTGGCACATGCTAAACTGAGTAACCATATTTGTGAAACGACCAAACCATGCACGAGGGAATTGTTTGAGACCATAAAGGGCTTTCGCAGATGACACTTTACCCTCCCTTGCAACAAACCTGGGAGGTTGCACCACATATACTTTTTCGTCAAGATCTCCATGAAGAAATACATTCTTAATATCCAGCTGTAGCAACGGCCAGTCATAGTGAACAGCTAAGGCCAAGAGGACGCGCACATAGGTCATTCGAGCAACTGGGGAGAATGTCTCAAAATAATCCTCACCATAGGTCTGAGAATAACCTTTTGTCACCAGACGAGCCTTCAGGCGATCAAGAGTGTCATCCTATTTTACCTTAATATTGAACACCCATTTGCAACCCACTGCCTTCTTACCATTAGGTAAATCAACCAAGTTTCATGTATGGTTCTCTCGAAGTACTTTTATTTCCTCTTCCATAGCAGCACGTCAGCCGAGATGTTTAAGACACTTCCTCTGCAGAATTGGGAATCTG